>OY829515.1:12936834-13349240 GCA_963691665.1 Clepsis dumicolana | reverse complement strand
TCAATAACAAACATCCAAAAATAAAGTTCAAACGAGAATTAGAGGAAAATCGTTCATTAAATTTTCTGGATTTAACTATTACAAGAGTAAATAATAGGCACCAGTTTCAAATTTACCGTAAGCCTACGTACACAGATACTGTCATACCTGCAAATTCTACTCACCCATGGCAGCATAAACTGGCTGCTTTCCATTGTTATGTACATAGACTACTAACTGTACCTCTTTCGAAAGAGCATTATGATTCTGAGTTACATACTATATATCAGATAGCAACAACAAATGGTTATAGTACAGCAATGGTTAATAGTCTGGTTCAAAAGAAGCAGGGACGGATAGTGAATAGCATGCTTTACTCTGCGTTGCCATCTCAGCCTACTAACAAATTTAGATCTAGTATTACTTATGTTGGCCGGTTGTCTGACAAGATTTATAATATTTTAAAATCAAATAACATCAATGTTGCCTTTAAGACTACTAATTCTTTACGTTCTAGACTTTGTAATAACAAAGAAAAGGTGGATAAAGGGAACAGGTCGGGCGTATATAAACTCACTTGTGGCGACTGTAGTCAAGTATACATTGGACAAACCGGTCGAAGCTTTGATACTAGATTTAAAGAGCATGTCTCGTCATATAGGCATGATCATCCAGAGAAATCAAACTTTGCCAAGCATTTATTAGAAACGAATCATTCGTTGTTAGACTCAGATACGTACGAAATTTTACATTATTGTGATAAGGGTTTGCGGCTATCGGTTTTAGAACAATTGGAAATTATTAGGTACAACAACATGGGGTCTATTATTAATGAACAAGTTAATTTGGTTTCTTCGCCTTTGTTACGACTTGGTTCTAATTTTAATAATGTGTCATAGTAATAATGAGAACATGACTTCTCTTTTTACCGTACTCGGTTAAAAATAACGGGGTACCTGGCGTAGATTAAAAATAAAAATAAAAAGGGTAGTTTGGAATTCATTTCTTAAAAAAGGGTAGTTTAGGACTTACATAAAAGGGTAGTTTGGAATTTATAAAATATTAGTGGGTACGTTGGTTTTGTCATTAACTAAGTTGAGTACATGGTTTACATATGTCAGTAGTGGAAGTGGTGGCATGTTGAGCGGTTGTTGTTGTGCTTCGTAAATGGCCTCGTGGAGAGTGCCGAAACGCGTCAGCGTTTAGTATAGTGGTGGTGGTGATAGTTGGGTCTGTGTGGCATGTGTTGATTCGTGTAGCAGTGGAGGTGGAGGTGTTGCATGGAAACATACATTTGCCGCACAGATATAACTATTTGTCATTAGTGGTCGCGGGTGAGCAAAGTAATTGTTTTTTAGTTCATAAATATGGACCTCCGCAAAGTAACGCCTGATTCAATAAATTAGTTTTTTTTTTATTAGGACTTCTAAGCGGCCAGGAGATTATGATTATTATAACTCATTCATAGCCATTATTAGCAATAGTGTTATTGTAATCAGTTACATGGACCTCTCCATTTTGTTATAAAATTGGTACACTGTTCTAACTTCTAACTGGTTTTGATATAAATAATTTTGACTGTAATAAAAAAATCTGTAATATCATCAGATCTATATTAAACAAACATTAGCACCATTGTAGAGGTAGTTAACAACATATTCATACCTGTGCAGCCCTCTAGAAGTAACAGCGTAGGCAGCCCTGTGGTACTCCCCCCGAGCAAGCAAGGCGCTGGCAAGCAGCCAGACGTCGTCCCCGCTAGCTGTGCCAGTTTTGCTAGCCGCACCCGCTGCGTCCGCCCAGAACAAGGCACTGGTCCACAAACCCTGATATAAAAATGAGATTTAAGTCTAATTACTGGACATTCCAGAATGTACATATTTTACGAAGATATTATAAGGTAACAGTGTATCGATAAGGTAACCAAGTGGAGCAGAGTGAAGGGAAAGAATGACTAATAAAAAGTAAGAATGTTGATTTGTAAATAACATCAATAACATAACCTACAAATGTTATAAAAAATTGGGAGTTACAATACAATAAACATGACAATTATGATTTACCAGTTCGGAATATTGCTTCACCAGTGATCGCATTAAATCGACATTAAGGCCCTCTACTCCGCTGCGTGAAGTTGATTCTGCTTTAGCCATCTCTTAAATGAAATTACAACTAATATAACATTAAAATAACTATTTCAGGGAAAAGGGGAGTCTCAGCTTTAAAGATACTTAAGTTTTATAATATTTGCCGTAATGGTTTATTTGATTTAAACTGTAAATATCAGAAAACTTCTATGTTTTCGTTTTGTCCCGCCGACAACTTTGAGTACTTTGACATTTCTTTTTTTTTAAACTTACATAGACAAAAATAATGCTTTTCCTCACGGTGCAATGCTAGCGTTTTCAATGCTACCAATATCACAAGAATGTTAGCCATAGAGAAAGAATAGTTTACATTTGTCAAGTGTTGCGTGTATTGGAACTGATTACTACAGTGTCAAATGAGAATTTTCTTCGTTTCCTAAGCTTTCTCGTTTTTACTTATTGCAGCTACCGTTGTTTTCTTGCTTGCTCCTATCCAACAGGGCATCTGAATTTAGTCAGATTAGACGCATGGTGCTGACATTTGACAGTTTGAATTCTGATGACGGATAGAAAAAGGTTATAAACAGTAAAAGAGGGAATAATAGGCTGGTTTTAAGTATATTAACAATTTAATAGAGTTTATTAGTAACTAATAAGAAAATACTTTAATTACTGTAAATAAATATTATAAAGTTTATATTCGTGAACTGTCGGATACCTCAGAAACCGCAACGTGTCCTAGGTTAGGCCGTTAGTGAAACATGTTAGTACAATATTTAAAATAACATGACTGAAAGAAAAATGTGCAAATTTTACAATTTAAACGTGCCGGAGCGACGATCTGGGGATGCCGGTGGTACTCAGAACCACGGGAACAATGAGGAGGAGGATCGGATCAGCGAGGAGGCGATACCGCCTGTGGTGCCGCCGCACGAGCACAAACTGGAGTACAACTACTGGATGTGGTTCTCGAGACGAGGTGCCGCCGCGCGCTCTGGTTACAGCCAGGTAATCTATGTTCCTATTCTCCTAAACTTCCACCACCATAGTCATAATAGCACACTCATTTTGCTTGCTCTATGGTTACTGAACTTGCACCACCTGATTTTTAAATTTTGAGGTGCCAAGCGAAAGATGCAAAGATGTGTAGTTCCTCTTAAATGTAAACACTACTTATTAATAACAATTACCTTTGGGTGGTTCTGGTTGTAAAATAATAATGTTTAATCAAGACTTAGTCATCAATAACATTAGTCACCTAGCTATCTAAGAAACTTCATTGTTTACTAATTACTAAAACAAACCATTGTATTTTATCAGCTAGTGTTGCTTGTCCTCTAAAAGTGGTTGTAACAACTTGTTAGCACCTTAAAATGGTTATGCTTTACTGGCTTAGTTGCTGCACTTTGCCAAAAGTAAACATACATCCACATGACAACTTACTGTATTTACAGTTAAACAAGTTATTTTTCTAGTTTGTTTCTACTTCAAGTCTTCAACAGGGCTTAAACTTTATTAGGTATTTTGTTTTTTTTTTTCTTCAGTATTTTAAACTATATTAAACCATAACATAATTATGAGGAATAAAAAAAAATCTGAAAAATAACATGGCCAATATCAAATATCTGATGTTTGATTGTGATCTTGTGATCAAAGTAATGTATGTTTTAATGTGTTTAACTATGTGAATTTAATTCAATTTATTTTCATAATAATTTCAGTTGTGTTTGATAACAGTTAAAAATATATGGAAATAAAGGATTAAATTCAAACTATTTATTTATATAGTAAGACTGACCTACACTGACCTGGGTTAACATAATAGAATATACAAATACCTAGATCAAGTTAACCCCGGGTAGTGGCTAAGCCAGATCACTTCAAGTCTGCCTAAAAGTACCTACTACCTACCTATATTGAATTTACTACTTTAATAAAGCATAAATTTGTAGCATGATATAGGTTACATTAAACACCTAAATTGTTATTCAAAGATGTACCTATGAAACAATATGCAGGCAAATCTAATTGGACTAAAGCCATTAAATTCTCTTTATTGAAGTTGGTTAAAAGTTAGTTTTATGGTTTATCCCCTTAATTTGCCAATTTACACTACAGTGCATGTAATTTAAGACTACCTTTTTGGTTTTTATTATTTTTTATGACACCAAATTGAAAATGAGACTTGAATCATGTTACAATAAATTTGAACTTAAATTTAGCAAAGGAATGTTGAACTCTTTGATACATTTATAAGGAGTTAAAAGTGGGAACTGCAGCCCAAGCCCTTTCATTCTGAGAGAAGGCCTCTGCCTGGGACTACGCTGGAGATATTGGCGATGAAAAGTTTTAATTGTAAGAAACTGTTAACTGCATTTGTTTACCTATTAACTGATTAAAAGCTGTACAAATTGTACTGCAGTTGTAATAAGCTTCTGTATGATTCATGCATAAACTTGTAGTTTTTATGTACTTATGTTAAAACTATATTGTAAATAAATTTGCTAACAAGATGTGTCCATTTGCTCTGTTTTAATTATTTCATAGTGTTAAGTAGGTACCTACTCATATGCATTATTCTGTAAAATTTGTTATATTTTTGTAAACAAAAACTATCAAAGCACCTTTCTTTGTATGTTTAGGTCTCAAAAATTTTCAGCAGTTTCTGTGCATAATTTCAATTTACAATTGCATTGTTAGTAAATTTGCTCTAAATTTTAGCATGAAAACTTCCCGTTTTGCCCAGTTTTTGTTGTGTGACATATTTTGGACTCTGCACTGCATCAGTTTTACAGACTTCTAGTCAGCAACACTGTTGTTAGTAAGGGCCAATTCTCAATGGAGTTTAAAAAGCCCCTTGTCAGCATTGTGTTAAGCTAGATTTGACTTAACTAACACCCATCGGTCAGAACTCAAAATCGAACATAGCTTGATACAAAAGCAACGCGATTTCAAAGTGTTGACGTGTGAATAAATAAATTTGTTTCAATTAGACGCTTTTTTACCGCGCGTTAGAAAAGCTCTAGTGCGAAATGAGGCCTACGAATAAGTTTTCTATCAAAACTGTACAGACTGCTGTGATCTCATCTATGACTGCTGGAGGCTCTGTGTTTTGCTAAGTCGCTAGAGTATCTAACATGTATTTCTTGGAAAAGGTACATTGATATAACAACATTAAAAGACTAAAGCAATATATTATTTATGCTGTACTCTTATGGGTAACCAAGCGGGTAGATGGTGGTATGAGAGCTTGACTGTACGTTAAGACTACAGGTCGCGCCACGAAAGTTAATAACAAGCTCTGCTTACTTTGGGACTAGGTCAGTCGGTGTCAATTGTCCCACGATATAAATTAATTGATTGAATGTCCCCAGGCGCTCCGTCTGGTGGGTCGCGTGGGCAGCGTGGAGCAGTGGTGGGGGCTGTACGCGCACCTGGCGCGGCCGGCGGACCTGCCGCCGCTCTCGGACCTGCACCTCTTCAAGCTGGGCATCAAGCCCATGTGGGAGGACCCGGCCAACGTCAACGGCGGCAAGTGGGTCAGTCGCCGCCCTTTGCCACCATAGATGTACAGCATAGCGTAGGGCAGGCCCTTCGGTACTCCATTCTTGTTGCCAATTTAGTGTCTTCCTTTGTAATCATCACCAGCGTACGTCCCAATGCTGGGCACAGGCCTCCTCTCCGAATGAGAGGGCTTGAGCTATAGTTCCCACGCGGGCCCAGTGCCGATTGGGAACTTCACACGCATCATTGAATTGCTAAGTGTGCAGGTTTCCTCACTATGTTTTCCATCACCGAAAGGCTTATGATAAATAACAAATTTAATTCCGCACGTAAATTTCGAAAAACTCACGAGGTGTGAGCCTGGGTTTGATTTGAACCCACGATCCTCTGCTTGAGAGGCCATAGGTCAAACCACTAGACTATCATGGCTCTTTTATTTAGTTATTTTTATTTATTAACAAGCAAAACAAGAGCAAAACAGAAAAAAGTTACAAAGAAAATACAACGTAGCAATAGCTCGGAATTATCGCTGCAGAGCGATCTCTACCAGGCAACCATACAAAAAAAACATTATTTGGCTAATACTACTTTATTCCCTTTCCACACGTGACTTTGATGACGAACACGATATCTTGGTTTCAACATGACCTGCGTCCAAATTATCGGTTGCATTGCAAGTGATAGTGCCGTATCTTTTTACGAGATAACATTTCATTATGACCCCAATACAGTTCAAGTGTTGCATTTTTCCACATAATAATAAATATAATAAGCAAGTACCTTGACTTGGCTCACGAGGTTACCACCATGTGTCAAATAGCGAAGAGCCTTGACCATCACCTTAAAAGGCTCTCGCTAGATGGTTGGGTCAAGGGTCAGATACAGAAGGCGGTACTCCTGGACACGGCTCGGATAGTCAGGAGGTTCCTCTCTCTGTCGCCCTGACCACCGGTAGCTTAGGCCCCGCCTCGCTGCCGGCGGCACCCTAGGTTAGGTTTTTAATATTTTTATATTTTGTATTAATGTTGTTTTATTACTTTTTTGTATGAATATTGTAAAAAATTAACTTATGATAAAAATAAATATACGAATATAATAATACATTGCGTCAATTGGAAAGCCAACAAATTTAACAAAACCACTGATTTTTGAGATAACAAGTATGATTATTTATGTCCGGAAATGATTACAATTGAATTGATTTGGTTTGGGAGTAGTCGCGCTAGCGGTGCCGCACCGCGCAGTGTGCGTCTCGCTGCCGCTGGGTCGTGCGCTCCCAGAGGAAGGACTACGAATTAGTCCGAACCGTGTCGGGCTAAACTCGACTTACGTATGCGAGTAATCAGTTTTATTTCACTAAGAATAATTGTTTTTGATCCAGACGGTGCGCCTGCGCAAGACGCAGACGGGGCGCGCGTGGGAGGACCTGTGTATGGCGATGCTCGGCGAGCAGTTCATGGTGGGGCCAGAGATCTGCGGCGTCGTGCTCTCCGTGCGCTTCCAGGTGAGGCCGCGGCCTTAGCGACCTCCGAACGACGGCTATCGCGAGCCATTAATCCTCTAGAATCGCTAGTGCTGAGAGAGGTCTATCTGCCATTGTCTCTCTCATTGGTGGAGAATTACAGATAGACCTCACTGTGGACACTAGCGATCCTAGCGAAACATATAATATGGTCTACTGTGGTTTTTGTTTTTTGTGTGCTTGTATCTGTGTCTGCTGTGGCATCGTAGCTCCTAAACGGATGGACAGAAAAAAAGTCGCGTCAAAGGCTTTTTTTGTTAAAGGTTGTTAGTTAAGTTTCATAAAAATCGGTTTTCGAGATATTGAACTTTGAAATGAAATTAATGTATCACATCAAACAATAGCTTCGCCTTCTCAAACAGCGCATATGCCAGAGCTCACAAAAGTGAAAAATCCTTCTTGCCTTTAGTCTTACCCCATCCCGTACCGGTTGCAGGAGGACCACCTAGCGGTATGGCACCGGACGGCTTCAGACAGAGACGCGGCGACGCGAGTACACGACACGTTGCGTCGCGTACTGCAGCTCCCCGCCTCCGTACCCATCGCGTACAAGGAACACCCCGCGCTGAGACACGACGACGAGCGCGAATAGCAGTACGAGACGGTAACCCACCGCGTACACGAGTTCGCCGCGTATCACGATCCGCAACCCGTATCCTAGGTTCCCGTACACTAGTAAAGCCGTACATGTTTGGCCTTCGGGCCGTACCACGATCCTCCCGTCTCAGGTTACCGTGAAATAGTAAAACCGCGTTTTTAAACATTTGATCGTCGCGCCGTATCACGACTTGCAACACGTATTCCTAGGTTTCCGTCAACTTGCTTAACTGCGTACACGTTTGATCTTCGTGCCGTATCGTGATCTGCAACCCGTATCCAAGGTTTTCATCGACTGGTAATGGTATTACCGCGTACATATTTGATCTTCGTGACGTATTACGATTTGTCACCCTTATCCTTATAGTATTTTGGCCTTGCAAATTAATGTCAATAAATTTTCGGTAAGAAAATATTTTTTATACACAATTCAAGGCAATCTGAGCAATAGAAATCGATAAAAATTTACGTTTTTCATTCATAGTTACACGAATGACGTGTTGAACAATAGTTTAAAGCAATCCGCATCACAATGGCGTACTTGTCAGCGCTGTGTCAAAAAAAAAATTGTATTCGGTGTACATACCAGCAATGAGACGCGGTGAGAATAAGATACGCCGCGAAGATACAAGTGTGTAAGCGGTGGCAAAAATAACACAGATATGAGGGTATTTCCCTACCAACTTTCAGGTTCCAGCGTGAACATAACACTATTAAAACCACACCCTTAAACGGCTAGCTCGAACCACTACATACGAATATTTTAGCGAACATTCTGGCTTGAAGCATATTTATTGCTCGCTAGGATGCTCGCAAGGACACTGCTGTTTATTTTGCGAGCTTTTACCTTTAGTGTAAAGAAAATGGCGCTCGACCTAGTCGTCCTCTTTACATAATCATCGCATTCAGAAATACCTTCTAGTACAATTACACCGCCATTTACCAGTTGCTGTGATGGAACAGTGACACAATAATTTGTAGTGTTCAATCGAGATCATTACTTTGTACATAGCCATAGCATCTAATGTATCATCATGAGCCTATTTACGTCCCACTGCTGGGCACAGGCCTTCTCTCACAATTAGAGGGCTTGGGCGATAGTTCCCACGCGGGCCCAGTGCGGATTGGGAACTTCACACACACCATTGAACTGTCTAATGTATATGTACGGTTGAAGAAACTGAATCGCATACCATTGCAAGTCATATTGACATATCATATTCGGGCCAAGTAAATAATTGCGAAATTGACTGTGAAAAGGTTCCATAGAGGCATATGATTCAGTTTATTCGAATGTACATCGACCTTGCAGTAGTAATAAAGGCAAGCAGGTGTTTTTGATGTTTTGGAAAGTACAATTATGACCTTGAATGACCCTTAGACTGGTCTGTGCCACATCATTTCATTGAATATAATTAAATATTCGGATCGCCGGCCAGAATCATAGTATCCTATACTCGTACAGTATAACAAATGTTATCCTAGCGTTGTATCAGAGAAATAATTATTGATAGCCAGTTCGTGATTTCTCACTCATTTTCAGCGTTAAAACACTATATTTTTTGTTAAGTTCAATTCGGACTTTAAGTAGCTATACACGTTCCAACCATTTAAACAATAGATCCAAATGATCAATAATAAAAAAAAAAATACATCGGTTGTAGCAATTCCCGACTGCATTGACAAAGATGTTTTATTGCTTTATAAAAACCTTCCATTATTTTATCGTACTTTTCTATCAGAGCGGGTAGCTCGCTTTCATTTCCTTTCTTATAACTTATTGTTCACCCCTTCTATCAAGTTGGAACGGGAAGCATATAGCGACTCTTGGTCCGCCCAGATTTGATTTCAATCAAATCAATGATACTTATAGCCAAACTACCTTTGGTTGGAACGTATGAGCTACTCGAGTTTTTGTAGTGTTTTTTAAACGGTTCCATGATTTTTGTACGCACTCGTAGTTAATTTAAGAAAAAAATGTAGCTCTTTATAAATAGCGGCCTTTGCCATATCGTATAAAGGGTCCTATTCACTGTTCAGCATAAACCAAACACATTTCCAGAATTCAGCACTCGCAAAACAAAACCAGCATGGTTGCACTGATCAGGAAGGACTGTGAATGGGTCGCTTACTTTTTTCTCTGATGTGTTCAAGTAGACTCCATTAAGAACTCTCAATGTACTTTTCATTTTTTATAAAACACGAAATGTATTATATTGTATGGATGTAGTTTTTAAGTTTGTCGTTTGGAATTGAATTCTTTTTGTACCTAGGTATCAATTTTCAATGATGGACTTTTAATGGTTAGCCAGTGAAGTGTGATATTATAAAAAATAGTAGACGATTTGAAAGTTTTAGATAATTTGACTGAAATGAAATTGAGTGAGATTACGAATTATTTTATATCCTTTGTTCCAACCATTAGAAACTATATCCGTTCGCGAGCGAAAATAATGCTTCAAAAGTTACACAGATAAGAAAAATAAAGAGGCTACTCAATGTCCAGCCGTTGCGCACCATCAGACGCAATTAAAAGTTAATATGTTGTGTGTTATGTAGAAGTGAAAACAATATCTTTAAAATGACGGCATTTGATAGAAAACTTGGTGAAGCATGTTCTCCTCGCTGGGATCCAGCATATTGATTCTCACATCCACGCCAGAATAATGTACATAATAGAAAATCGAGATATTAGTAACACGTTTTTGTAAATGTTTTCGTGAGAATGGGCATGCCACGTCCCCAGCTGACGCCATCTTGTACAGTAAAGTTTTACTGAGAATAAAGAATCAGCCTTTGTATACTTTCAACGGTGGTTTTCTTTCCTGATTATAATCATCAAAGTGTCATTAGCTTACCTTCAGGCATAAAGGGTCATGCATCCAGACACACTTTTTTGCTATTACATATTTCTTTTGACTGTACTATAATATTAACATTGGAAATATAAAAATGACGCGAATAAAAACACAAAAGTTGTCTAGAAAATATACTTTTAATACACCAATTCTCAACAGACTTGTTATTTGAAATAAAAAATAACTGATAAACCATTGATCGTTATTCGACTACGAAATATCGACACGTAATCCTAGTTATATCCTAGAGGAGCTAGAACGCTATCTTACTTACATTTACACTACAGCTGTGAACACATGTGATTGCGGTACGGCTAGGAATGTATGAGACTCTGTTTTATCAGTTAGTGCGGAGAGATTGTTTTATTTTCATAATATACGTTAGTACACGTCAGATTTTGATAGAATAGAGATGTTTTATGGGTAAACAAATAATAATTCTGAATAATCGGCCACTCAATTTTATTGCCCTATCGAAATAATAAAAATTGACAGTGATAATGATCGAATTGTTGATTATTTTTGTTTTTATTTCTATGAAACATCCATAGTATGAAATTCAACATAGAATGTTATTGCATAGAAAAATTAGTTAAGCAGCTGGACATGAACCAGCAACCTCGGTAATCCGTACCACGCTCCACCAATTAAGCCATGCTTAACCGGCTCAACCTAACAAATTTTCAAATTCACAAATATAAAGAATGTCAAAGTTCGGCGAGTTGGGAGCTCGTGACGTCGCTTAAATAACGGAAGTCACGTGGTCACGTTAGTACTGGTCTTGGAAACTAGATGGCGCTAGGAGTAGCTAGACATGACAATAGAAATAAGGCCCAAACAGCCAAATTTATCGCAGCAAAGCAGGCAAATACGAAACATACTACATTTGAACGTCACATTTGTGCGTATGGGAAATGCTAGCTTCGCTACAACATATAATATTGAGCGTTCACCCTTAAGCAATTAATATTAATTTAATAAACTTTCTGCTCATACATTCCTTGCCCAAATTGACCTTCATCTACTTTAGTTAGGCCGTAGGTACACTGTATTTACGCGCCTATTTCGTTTCCTAGTTACAGATTACAAAAAATATATCAACAGTCTCACAAATCTAAGTCATCGCAGTAAAAACATAACCCTCCTTCGGCGGTCGGGTAAAAATATACAGTAAATTAATATTTATTTTAAATAAATATGATGGGATAGTGAAGGTTTAATACAAAAACAAACAGTAATATCAAGGGTCTGGAGTGAAAACTTAAACCTTTCGAATTTTATTATCATTTGTACATTAATTGTATCTGTTTTACCACATGTCCACAGCCTAAACTTTTGACATTCAGACAACACGCTATACTGTAACCTGCGAACACTCGCGATGCACCAGACTAGATCGTAAGAGAACTTAAAAACTATAGTGAAATAAACGGATCACTCACGTAGATAACGTTTATAAATCTGCGACTGAACCTCACGGTAGTTTCATGTTTAAAGGAGGTAACTTTGTAAAATAAACAATTATCTTCTTAAAGTCTATTTTTTTATCCCGGAGATGAAAATGACAGCTATAAGTAGCACCATTTGTGGACAAAAGAAGGTAAGTAATTTTAGCTGCAATTTACGTCTGACATTAGAAACAGATTTTAGGTACAACTTGCTTAACGAAAAGCCAGAAGGTACCTACTAGCAGAAACGGATAAGTATTGCATAATTTATTGAATCAGGCGTTACTTTGCGGAGGTCTATAAGTCTGCATAGTTAGTTACCAGATCGTGCGCTCCCATAGGAAGTACTACGAATTAGTCCAAAAAATATCCGGCTAAACTCGACTTATACCTCAGTGATCCGTTTTTATTTCATTATGATAGAGTCTCACGATAGTTTCATGTTAAAAGTCGCAAGTAATTTGAATACAGGCATTCAGACGCCACAAAGCATCACGCAGTCTAGCGCTCCGCAAGTCTCCGCAAATACTAATCAAGTTAATTAACATTCTATTTACATTTGGCAACTTCAACTTCGCTTAAGCTACGGTGTAGTGATATGCTCGAGGCACAGGAAAATCTACTTCAATCCGTTTCCCTATTGATATTTCATCATTATATGCTTAGTATCATCACAATGTTTTCATTGATATTAGTTTTGCTGATATCTTTATATTCTAGTGCTTTCGTGTGAGAACTTTCAGCTATTTATCTGAGGGTCTACAGATACTTCTGTGATTCCGTTGAACTAGTTATTTGTACAAGTAATTTTTTGGCAGATACCATTTGCAACCAGGATACAGATTTTACAAAACACCTATAATAATAATAACAACTCTCAATGAATAGCCCAGTAGCTAGCCCATGATTTTCCTCCCCATGTCCTACACTTTAGGTCCCATCGAGTTACAACAGTCCTTACACCCGGCGGGCGCTGTCTCTGAGTGTGTCCCTATGGCGCGGTCAGGGACAGCGTCCGCTCGATGTACCCTCACTCTTCATTAAATTGTCAAAAGGGCCTCTACGCGTTGGCTTCGGCTCCGCGCACGCCTCCCAAAGGCCCAGGGCGCTATTGCCCCGTGAATGGGTGCGACATACAATAATAATAATAAATATTGTGGGACGATTGACACTAATTGACCTGGTCGCAAGTTAAGCAGAGCTTGTGTTTTGGGTACTAGACAACTGATAAACTACTACTAATACTTATGAAAATACTACTCGTAATTGGTGCAAATCTGTGTACCTATTGGTACAAAGCTACAGCGTGAATTTTTTTTTACTAGTTTAAAACACTCACTAGGTTCACAAATGTCTACTACTCTGTAGGATTTTTTCTCAATTTTAGAGTGTTTTTTCATTGATGTGATTTGTAAAATCGGTACCCAGATAGATTGTAGTAGGTTCTGTTTTAGTCTTGGATACTAGTGAGTACTGTTTCAGTAGGGCTAGCGCGACTGGTGGCGACTTTGTCGCGCGAAATTATATTACCCGTCCCATTGCATTCTGAGTGACAGAAAAGGACGGGCAGTTGTTCTCGCGCGAGATAGAAGTTGCACTGTGAGTTGTGCTAGACCTACTGATCCTTCAACCATCAGGAAATTTTAACAAAGTAAGGTAAGAGTTGGTACTCTGTCGATAATAATAATAAGATTAATAAGCGAAGGGGTAGAAGGCAGAAAAATGGCTGACCCAATCTTATCCATCCAAAAAATTACTTTTACAAATACCCTTGAAGTTGACCACATTTCTATGGACTTTCTCATTATTAATGGAGGACCGCTTTAAATTATTTTCTAGTCTATGGACTGACTGTCTATAGTACACAGCAATTTCAAATTACAAAGCTAAATTTAATATAATAATTTATTTAAAATTAAGGGTGATTTGAAGTTTCAACTGCCGCTAGTTTAATTTGTGAAATAATGTAATGACAAACCACCGATGCCATATTAGATGCATAAGAACTTTTTGGTGACTGTTTTTCAGGCAGTTAAAACTTCCAAAAGCTAAGGCTTGCGGTTTGCCCGTTTCTAGTAAGATTCGATTTCGATTCGATGAAATGCTTAACTGTATGACACATTAAAAAAAATATGCCCAGGAAATGTGATTTGAAACGAACTTGTAGCAACCGCGAAACCTAAATCACCCTTTTAGCTTAGCGAATGAATCTTAGCCGAAAATTTAACTCTAATTCCATTGCTTTTTGTAACAGTTTAGCACTTGTTTTAAACGATGAGCAAAATTATTATGCCAATAAAACATAAAAGTAATGCCAGTCTTCCTACGTACGGGGCTCCCTTCCAAATGCCACGGTTTAGTATTCATACAAACATTTTTTTATGAAAAATATATTTTGATTTGATGGTCTATTTATTCAAATTAATTTTTAATGGCAGTATTTCAAACGGAAAAATGTGTAAATGATTTTAAAATATATTTAATTTAATTTGTTTTTGTTTCCGCGAAAACCGACGGACCTTTTACATCAGTTCGGTGGCAAGATATGTACTTTTTGTTATGTTTATTTCATCATAAGGAGCCCCGTAATTTAAAACTATAAAAATAAATTTAATATACTTAATTAACAAAATATACTTGTATAAACTAAATTAGTATACAAAAAATACGCATCTAAACTACAATAATTCATTAATAAAAGCCGCAGTTTATTATAAAGCTTTAAATTAAATTTAGTTTTAGTGAAAAATCTTCACTTTATGGCATCAAAAAAGGCTCAATTGTTGATTACACAGGACTTCGTGAATTTTGTAAAAAAAAACAGCGCCACTTACAGCATTAATCGCTATTGTTTCAAATCAATTATTTTTATTTTAAATTCATAGACTCCTGTGTAATCAGCACCGACTTGAATGTCTTATTTATTTTTAATATCCACTCCAAACGCATTGAATTGGCCATACTAAGACATTCATGGCCACCTTCAAGATGTTGATCTTGAAAATCTTAACACATCTTTATAATCAGCAATCATCTACTCTCAAACACACTAGTGAATCAACTAGTGTGTGCATTAAGATCTTACGAGTGTACTTTATCTTAAAATCATACAGTGTGCCTCATTTAACTGAGACAGTATAAGAAACTTTAAGACCTCTTACACAGGCTGCTGGCACTTGGTAATTGTTTGTAGTTTCTTATACTGTCTGGGATAAATACATCACCCTGTATTCGGCGCATCGCATCTAGTCATTACAATATTTACAACAATCCGATAAAGTCATATTGTACAATTATTTTACACAATATTGTGTAAATGATATTTTATTCCACTAGATTTCAATAGTAGCCCTACGGTGAGGTATGAACAGTGGTTGGTCACTGTTAGCATACTCAAATCATTTAAATCATGACCATCTGATGAACATTTTCGCATTAAATGTCATTGCAATGAGAAATCATAATGGCATTTACTATGACATTTTGTCGGGTTACAGTTAAGTGATGTTAAGCAAGGAACGGACCTCCAGCAAATACCTGACTGACGACATGTTTGTCGAGTCAGGTTTATGCTGGAGCCTTAGCTCATAATAATATCATTTGCAATGTTGACTTTGAGCCGGGAATAAATATTTTTAACTTGCAGCTGGTTCATTTGAGGGCATTAAAGGAGTTAAGTGCTAACCCAGGAACAAGACTTCGCCGTTCGAACCAGGTACGCGTTTTTCCATTTCCCTTCTCGCCCCTTCAAGCACACAACATATATCTTCACTTCTGGCAACTTTTAAGGACTTTCATTTTATGGAGATTTCAATCAACGGAAGTCAAAATCTAAATACCAGCAGTAAATCTCGTCTCGCGTTACATACAAGTGCAGTGTCAGGGTATCTCAAGTTTATGTCACTACACTCCTGATACATGTCATCCCATTTTTAACCGACTTCAAAAAAAGGAGAAAATTCTCAATTCGTCAGAATGTTTTTTCTTTTATTATTAAGCTTAAATTTTGCTGGAAGACAAGTGCCAGGCAATTACTTCTTATTTTCTTATACTGAGAATCGGAAGCTAATAACGAAAATCAAGAGGCAATCACCTCATCTTAAGTCCAGCCTTTCCAGGTGTCCAAGTATTTGATAGTAACTCAGTAGCGCAGTTGGCGTTTATATTACTACCGACAATCTTACTAAACTAAAGCAATCACCACCAGTTAAAGTTCAGGTGTTCCAGATGTAAAGGTATTTGTTAGTAGTGCAGCTCACGTCACTTCCGGTAACCTTAGTAACCTACAGCAATTATCACATCACCACATCACAACGTCCAGGTGTTCCAGATGTAAATATATGTTAGTAGCGCAGGTCACGTCACTTCCGGTAACCTTGGCAACCTCAAGCAATCATCACCACACAAAGTCCAGGTGTTCCAGATGTAAAGGTATATTAGTAGCACAGCTCACGACGTCACTGCCGGTACCCTTAATAAACTAAGCATAGTGAAGGACCATCACCAATCAAAGTCCAGGTGTCCCAGGTGTCACAGGTACTCCGGGTGTCAGCAGTGCAGGTCGTGTATGAGCAGCGGCGTGTCTGCGGCGACGGGCCGCTGCGCGCCGACGCGCTCCAACACGCACGATGCCGACAGGCGTGCTTCGGCGTCGTGGTCCCAGCACTCTTCCATCGTATCGCAGAGGACGGACAGACCCTGCGAAAAGATAATATTATAAATCGTTCTAGAGTCTGACCAGCCAGTCGTGTCACTAGCATTCGTAGCTGGGGAAGTACACCCATCACTTTTTTACGCTTAACACTTTTCAGCATAAGAAAGAGATAGTTATAATTTGTTAGTTGGTATTTTGTTACACGACGATCAGACTACATTTTGGACGAGTCCCGAGGTGTCTAGGCTCGAGCCGCCAGGCGACAGTCGAGACTCGGGACGAGCGAAAATGACTTCCGCACGTGTACCAAATGTTTTAATACATTTACATATGTTATTTAAAAACACTTACAGGATGGTCCCGCCAGCGCGGCGGGATGGCGGGCCGCAGCTTGCGCTGCACCACGGCCTCTTGCATCTCCTCGAGGCCGGGGTGCGAGCCCACCTCGTCCTCCAGCGGCAGCCGGTACTGCGCCGCCGGCTCCGCGCCGCCCTCCTCACACCTGCCAGTTTAAAATGGCAATGGAGATGAAAAACTATCGCTTTTTAGGGTTCTGTACCTCAAAAGGGAAAAACGGAACCCTTATAGGATCACTCTGTCGTCCGTCTGTCCGTCTGTCTGTCCGTCTGTCAAGACCCTTTTTCTCTGGAACGCGTGGAGGTAGCATGCTGAAATTAATACCAAATACTCAAGCTTGCGGTCCCTTGAAGCTGTGAAAAAATCAACCTTCTAAGACAACGCAATCAAAAGATACGGTCATTAAAAAGGCTATTTCCATACAAATTGCCGAAATCCGAAAACCTTAAGGGTACTTCCAGTTGTCCTAGAAACTTGAAATTTGGTATGAAGGTAGGTCTTATAGCACAACCGTCGTATCGTTTTGGCAACCTTGTGTAGAATCTCTGAAATTGTGAACTTACTGTACTGTACTAATTTGTGGTAAGCAATTGGAGAATATTTGTATTGTATTGTGATTACTTTTCTCTTCACTTATACCTTTGTTCACTTAAAATTGTGTTGAGTTGTTAGTCCAGCTAACACCTAAATTAATATGTATGTGGCTGTTTTAAATTTTAGTTTAGTTTAAGATATCTTATCGGACGATTTGGTGTATGCTGTAAGTCCATGAGAAATTTATTTATAATAAAGAATAAAGAATAAAGAACCACTCAGGAAATTCTCAAAATCTTAAATTTTTATGTCTGTCTGTAGATTTCACAGACCAATATAAGTTGACCCCACACTGCGTACATTTTGCTTAGAAGCAGAGCTCTGCTAACACTGGACTTTTTAAAACACTGGGGAAAAGCGTTAAAATCTCGTGCGTGAGTCCAACTCGCACTTGACTGGTTTTTTTTAATCGACAAGGAAGGCAAACGAGCAAGTGTATCACCTGATGGTAACCATCACCACTGCCTATGCGAGGGGGGTTTGCCGATGCGATGCCAAGCTAGAGAGAAGATGAAATGCCTCTTGCGCCCGTAATTACATAGGTGACTGGAATGATGCTAATACAATTCCGAAAACTGACACTAACATCATAAGGGCGAAACCCCACCGCAGCGCACGCTACGCACGTCCCATACAAACCGGTCCACGCCAGCTACTTTCTTTTTACAGAGCGTGGGTAACGTGTTCCGCAGTGAGTTTCAGCCTTTACACAGACACCAATTACTCACCTCGACGCGATTTCCCAGAGCACCAGCGCACACGCGTACATGTCTATCCTCAAGAACGCGTCCTTGGTGAAGTTAATAGCTCCGTCCAACACCTCAGGGGCCATGTACCGTCTCGTGCCGACCTGTCCGTGGGCGTCGCCGCACCCATGGCCCACTTCGAAGACCAGAGCCAAGCCAAAGTCGGCGATGCACGCGCTCAAATCGGCCTTGAGGAGGACGTTCTTGGATTTGAAGTCGCGGTGGGCGACGGCTGGCTTCCCGCCCCCCTCCTCGTGCAAGTGCGCCAGGCCGCGGGCCACGCACGCCGCCACGCGCCACGCGTCCGTCCAGCTCAGGGTGTGGGCTTTGAGGTAATCGCAGAGGGAACCCTGGAAAATAGTTTTAAAACCCGTGAGCTCTTCTAAATCTATAACCTAAGGAACATGTTTAACTCTGGAAGAGCTAAGGTGGTTGATTATCAGAAATGTTGAGTTATAAGGAGGTAGTGTTGTTTGAAGAAAGAATATCTATGTGACAATTATTATGATATGAAACAATACACCATTTGATAATGGTACTAGTGGGTAGATGCTGTTGTAAAAAATAATGCAGCTTATATAGTTTCATAGCCACACACATTGCACACGTGCCCCCATACATACTATGAGAAATTTGAATTATTATGTTTTATATGAACTCTACTAACCTTCTCATGATATGCTGTGATGAGCCAGTACTCCGCTTGCAGGTTATCTCCCTTTTTGTCCACTCCAATGTAATGCAGGATATCTGGATGGTCCATCCTCGGCAGCTTGTAGATCTCCTGCTCCGCCAACCAAGACTGCTTGTCTTGCAGCGGAAACACTTTGACAGCCACATCCTTCTGACCCAACTTCGCTCTCCAGACAGCACCAAATCGACCTCTAGCTCTGACCTCGCAGAGAGTTACCATGCCAACCAAGTCAGCAGCTTCGTTGTCCATACCAGCATTAGCTGATGGGGGCCTTGACAAGGACCCTTCTCCATTGCCCAGTTCAGCAAAGGAAGTGCCTTTACGTCTCCTGTAGAGCAAGTAGCAGCCAACTAGAGCTATGAAGAGTATGAACAAGGGAGTCAGGGTGTACGCTATTATGGCTTTAGTATCATCATCGGAAATTGGCTGCATGTCTGCTGGTTTACGCAGTGGAGGTGAATCTGTAGCAGCTTCCATAGCTGCCTCTAGACCAGGGAAGGTTACGTTGGCATTGCACATGTCCCCTTCACAGCAGCATGTCAGTAAGAGCAGCTTGGTTTTATGTATCCGGCATGGTGAGGTCCTATCCCTGCATGCAACGGTGTCCAAGAAACAGCCTTTGAATCGGACAGTTGCGGTGTTGTTCTCGCTGTTGTAATGCCAGAGATGGACACAGTGGTTTGTCTTGTCGGGATCTATTGGATGGCATTTTTCTGTCTCTGTAGTGATTGTGGTGCATGTGCCATTCTCTTTGGGGTCACATATGGTGGTGCTCTGGCCTTGTGTGCCATTGTCGTACGCACAGTAGTGAGTTTCAATCCCTCCTCCTTTAGGGCGTGGGGGGAGGTGGTCTTCAGTTGGTGGTGCTCCTGAGACTAGGTGAAGGCCTAAAATGAATTTTTTTCAAATAAAGTTTTTAAGACTTGTAACTATGAGTCAGCCAAATTAAGAACCTATTAGTAATAGTTCTTAAAAGTAATTTATTTAAAATACTGTTACATCATTAATAAACTGGTTTTTTTTCAGCGGCAAGTAAACATCAAACAAAATGACAGGCAAAAAACATTTTTTTTGCATTGCAAGTCCATGTGCATTATTTAGATACTAGTTTATAGTTAATCAATATTCAAGTTGTAGGCCAGAAATAACTACAATGTAACAACTGGGATTGAGTCACATGATGTTCTGTATAAATACAGGCAAATTTCTTCTTCACACTTAGTTCAAGAGAAATTCAATCATACATACAATTTTAGAATCACCTAACACTTCAAAATCCAATTTGTAGTCACTTCAAATGCAGTTGAAATAACACAACAAAAACACAGAAATATATTATTATTTATTATTTAAATAAAGTGTAACTAAATACATCCAAGAACTAAGGGAGACGGCGCCAGAATGCATAAATTATACACATATTCAAGAGATCAAAATAAATCCGCTCTGCAAATCCAAATATAGCGCCTGATGGTAAAACGAATAGGTAATTTGTTTATTTAATACCTAACTCACCAAGAATAAACAATGCAATACAGAAGATATTGACTGCCATGATGGATAAGCAGGATCAGGGTCCGCCGCTCGCTGCCTAGCCGCCACGAACCGATGTTATTTTTATACTTGCTCTCGACATAAAACTCTATTTAGGAATTCCTAACATAAGTATATGTCAAGCAAACAACGCACATACGATTCCACACAAATTTAGAACGCTAAGCCCACATCGTCATTGAACAACAGTGTCGTAAAGTCTAAAAGTTCACAAACAACATATTTATTCTTCACAATCACGGTAATTGAGTTAACTTTAATTTTAATTCCGAAAATAAAGTGGAAGTACAGGAAAGCTTCCTTTTTTTGACAGCTATGGAATGTTGCCACAGTACAAAAATTCACAGATTAAACAAGAAAGAGGAAATACGTTCGAGCTACAATTTAAAGCGCCTCTATGCGCGCACAGGTGCAAGCGGGAATCAAAGACAATTACAAATTTTGGTTGATTTTAATAATATTTATTTTAATAAACTACTTCCGTCAATAAAGTAATTCATGAAGTGGTTGAACAGATTTTGATGAAAAATGGCCAAGAATGATCTTCTGAATAATAAGCGAATATTGCATTGAACTTTGTTTGACCTCTTGGGTTAATGAGCACACTTACTTTAGAACTCGTCCCAGTGCTCATTAAAGCGAAGTCTTAGCGCTTATTGCTG
The DNA here is from genome assembly GCA_963691665.1 of Clepsis dumicolana. Classification (NCBI taxonomy): domain Eukaryota; kingdom Metazoa; phylum Arthropoda; class Insecta; order Lepidoptera; family Tortricidae; genus Clepsis; species Clepsis dumicolana. The sequence goes on along the minus strand of OY829515.1, from coordinate 13,327,984 downwards.
GCAAAAGTATTTATCTCTTTCACATGTCCAATGATTAGAAAGAGAAGTTTGTTTTGATGTTTTGGTGTCAGTGACAAAACCTAGCATGTTAGGCCATTGGGAATGATGACCCTCTGGACTAGTCACAATAAATAAGAATAACCCAGTAGGGTAGGTAGGTACATGAAAAGGGATGAAACAAAAAGCTGAAGGCAAATTCATCGTAATTGTATTTCTCAGATCATAAGTGAGATGAAATCATATAATATTTAACAGGTGTAAAATTAAAGCTAGTATCACAATCAGTTTCTGAATTTCTTTTTAAGAATATTCTACATGCAGAGATATACTGCCCTCTCCTTCTGTGTTCGTTTATTTGTGACAAAGTAATATCAGAACATCCTGGTAAAAGTTTTAGCATCTGAGGATAATCAAATGACTTGAACGGACATCCTCCTTCTGAGCATGCATTATCCAAGCTCTGTATCCGTTGACAATTCACTGATGTATAATTTTTCCTGCCGCCTTCGAGCCCATACATGTGCCTAATGCCATAGAGATATTTCTTTTCGTCTTTTTCCCAATTATGGCAGCACACATGAGTTCCATTTGGAATCAGCCTGTACTCAGATCTCCAAAAGTCTATGGCCTCTTCAACTGGCATGCCAATGTCTTTCAGGAATAGGCTGTAGAAGAATCTTTGAGTGTGTGACAGTCTATGTCTATTCCGCAAGTTTCTGTGCAAGTTCAGCATACAGGGTGGAAAACACTTTGATGCACTGTCCACATTTCTACTTAATAGAATGTTTTTATTAGGTCTACTTATGAATGGAACTATGTCCTTCTTTATTTTAAGTAATAACTCGGTAATTCGAGGGTCACTTTTAAGAGGTGTCAGATCTGTGTGGCATATTCTATGCCGTAAATGGGTACTGAAAAGTAATACAGAGTATTGTAACCATTTTCCACATGATAACTCTGCAATCCCATTTTTCAATTCAACTTGCCTTCGAGCAACCAATGTTAGACAGTATTTGAAGCTTAATTTAATACTATGTAATGAACAATTGTCATCATGAGCATTAGTAACATGATGTGCTAAGTTTTTTAGTATTAAGTGCTGGCATAGAACTTGCAGAGATTCATTGAAAGTTTCAGATCCCTTACGTTTGATGATAAGTATTTTCTTGGCAAAACGTCTCATATCATATGCAGAAAGAGATCTAATTCGACGTTTGAATAGTTCCGCTTCAGCTTTTAAAAAAAAAAGTGTAAAGCCTGTGTTTCCACTTAAAATAGTCACAATACAAAGCATGAAATGTCCAACGTTATCGTAAACGCTTCCTTCGACCATGTATTCCTTGTAAACACTAGTGTCTCCGTTTAAAACAGCTTTTAAGAAATCCAATCTGCTTCCTATTATAGTCTCAAGCAAATGTACTGGCATGTCCCCTTTCACAGGCGTCAAATAAAAGAAGGACATGACTGGCACTTCTTGTGTACACTACTAGGTACTACATAGCTTCATTTTAAATACGTTTGAACCCTCAATCAATCCAAATCTTTGAACCTAATCTTCAAAACTTAATGACGGCAAATGATAAAATTAATCTCTGTTCGAATCGGCTGTTTGTCAACTTGTCAAAGAGACAATGAAAATGACATGACATGACCCAAAGAGAATTATGTCTATCTCGTCTGTCATTTTGACGTTGACAGGTAAACGTCTAAAGTCTAAACCATAAACAAAAAGTGCATGAAAACAGCAAAAAACAAAACTCAAACATCTTGTATATTTTTTTCATTTTATAAGCTTCATTGTGTGAAAAAGCAAATTTTTTTTCTTTAAAAATTCAAAGCAAGTATCTTCATGAGTACAGAAGCATTTCGAACGCACGCGACGCGAGTAGTTTAAAAAATCGGTAAGGCACGAAAGGCACCATCATTCGTCCATCATTACATTTTCATTTTTAAATTTTCTGATTAGCTAAAATGAATAAATAGTTACATCGTAGACACAAAATGGGCAAACATATAACAATAATAGGCATTTGTTTAGGTCTGTGTTGTACTGTCATTATTGTTTAATTTAATGTACTTATCTAAGTACTTAGGTACTCTACACTACAGAAGTAATCAGAAGTAATATTAATATCATTGAGGTGCATCGTGCATAGGGTAAATTGCCACCAACTGGCCACTGTAGAAAATGTCATCCAGATTAAACTGTAGCCACCAATTTTGGCGATACTTACTGTATGAATGAATACTTTCGGAAGCATTTCTGGATCATTATTCATTATGTACTTAGGCTTATTTTAATTTAATTATATATCAGCATTTCATTGTCTTATAAATTTTACTGTCAAAGTGGTCAGTTACAGGGGGTAGGCCAGTACCTAATAGGCGATTTACACCTACCCTATGTAACTAACGAAATGGTATGCAAATAAAACGTTTTATAAATAACTAGGCAAACCAAGAAATCTGGGGCGTCTTGGATTGACGATGCCGTGAATAAATACATTGTAAACCGTTCTGCGGGCATTATTTTAATGTACTCGTTATCTGTAGGTACATAGATAAGTCGGTATCGTGTTAAGGAGGCTACGTGTGACTTGCCTCGGGTTTATCTCAATTAATTAGTCGACAATTATCATAGACAGACGAACCAAGGCCAAAAGGCTACATTCGACATTTACATTACTTTATTTTCTATAATTGATACAAGACATTTGAACGTACCTAATCAATAAACTATGTTACGGAATATAATTTTATTTTATTTTATTTTATTTGTGAATAATTAATAATATTGGGATATTATTAATTATTTACAAATCTATATACCTACTTATATATACAGATTAAAGAAGAAAAAGTAGGTAGCCTTAAAAATAAACAGTATACCTACTTAGATAAAAAATTTGCCCCAGATCGAAGCCTGTTGGTAGCGTGCCCAGAAGGATGGCAGCGTTAGGTACCTACCACGTTGGATGGCAATGCTGATCCTCTGTGCCGTAATAAACCGTTCTCGAATTATATGAGAAACCCTTAAAACCTTAGAATCGTTGGCAATAAACCGAAAAGATACATAGGTGAAACTACCGTGAGACTAGATCATAGTGAAATAAAACGGATCACTCACGTATATTAGTCGATTTTAGCCCGAAAAGTTTGAGACTAATTCCTAGTCCTTCCTCTGGGAGCGCACTACCCAGCGGCAGCGAGACCGCACACTGCGCGCTGCGGCTCTGCTAGCGCGAGCGTCAGTGCGTCTCGTATGCGTCTCACTGCCGCTGGGTAGTGCGTTCCTAGAGGAAGGACTACGAATTAATTAGTTCGAAACATGTCGAGCTGACTGAACTCGACTTATATGTATAGGTACGTGAGTGAATCGTTTTATTTCACTATAAGTTACATAACAATTTTACTTTTATGTTGCCTGAGAGTTTGTCAATTTCCGAACTTTCCGAAATTGCAAAATTTTCTACGTGGGATAGTTTCAGAAATTTGTCGCATTTTTCTATGGGGTTTGAAACTTTCCGAAATTGAAAATGGAAATTTCTCATGTTTCTACGAAATTTTCAAGAAGTTTTCGATAACTTTTCCAGCTTTTCCACATCTGTAGGTACTCTAGATCTAGATAGACTATTTATTATACAGGGTGGAAAGTTGAGACGGGGCAGTAAGGGCAGCTCGGCAGCTACTAGATCCCTGGCTGCTACGCGAAAATGCTCTTAGGAGACCTTTACTAACTTTTTAAGTGATGACAATCGACATTCACAGATTTTTGATAAAATGTACAGTCAGCGAGAAAATCGTCAGATTTGACTTTTTTTTTTAATGCCAATCGGTCCCATTTCTATCTAGGATTAAAACACTCTTTGAGACCAACAGAGGTTAGAGTACTAGAACACCCACAAATCGAAGAAAACTTTTTCCATACATTTTGTAGGGTATTAACCTGTTTCATCCATGATGGCCAGCATTATCTGTGTAGCAACATGTTCGTTTTTAGAGTTCTCTTTCCGCACCGACTAGTTGTAGTTTTACAACGATACCGATTATTCTCATTTCTAATATCCTAATTGTAGTTGTCTACAATTTAATATTTTTTAGGCTTAAGAAAATTTCACATTGCAATTAATTACCCTACAAAATGTATGGAAAAAGTTTTCTTTGATTTGTGGGTGTTCTAGTACTCTAACCTCAGTTGGTCTGAAAGAGTGTTTTAATCCTTGATAGAAATGGGACCGCTTGGCATTAAAAAAAAAAGTAAAATCTGACGATTTTCTCGCCGACTGTACATTTTATCAAAAATCTGTGAATTTTGTCGATTGTCATCACTTAAAAAGTTAGTAAAGGTCTCCTAAGAGCATTTTCGCGTAGCAGCCAGGGATCTAGTAGCTGCCCTTACTGCCCCATCTCAACTTTCCACCCCGTATAGGAAAGTTAGTTTTAAAAGTTAAATTTATTAAAGAGGATCACTAACGTATTCCCTCTGGGAGCACACGATTCAACGTTAGCGAAACGCAAAGTTCCAAATTCTCAGAGGAAGAACTACGGATTAATCCGAAAAATATCAGGCTATACTCGACTGACTGACGGACTAACGTATTTGTTGTCGAGGTATGCCCGACACGTTTCGAATCAATCCGTGCATGGTTCTCTTCTCAAGGTTGGCTATAGTGCCTTGCCTTCTTTCTAATGCAAAAAAAAATTAAGTAACTATAGAGCAGGAAAGGAATGGAGATGTTAACGCGCTATTTACCCTCTGCCAAAAATTTGTCATTTTTGGTACCTAATAAGTCTATGTAAAATGCACAGGGTCTGTTGATTGTGTGCATGTTTTTAGCATTGTGTGACAGTTTTGTTTTAGTTTAGAATGAGTTTGTAGGAACGTAACAAATTTTGATGTAATGGTGTAAACATGTGTTGTAACGTGTATACCTCGTCCCCTCGAAAAGTGGGAGAAAAATTGTAGTGCATAGATAAGCCAAATGCGCCTACCGTCTGTTTGCTTTATCATACTGATTCGACTGTTCTAAAATAAATATTATTGACTAGCGTATAGAGTCTTCTAATATTACAGTTTAGCTAACTTACGCATTATATCGATATCATAAAGTCAATATTTTGTGTAGGCAAGCACTAACATAATAAATTTGACTTCTAAAAGTTCTTAAAACAAAGTAGTTGACAAAAATCAGTAGTCTCGCGTAAACGTTGCTAATAGCGTGTATCTATTATCAGTTTGTGGTTCCAGACAACAGCCTTTTACATTCAGTTGATAACCAACGGTTTTTTGGTCTTAAACGTTGTTTAAGAAAAGGTTATACGAACTGCCCCCCGACCACGAAGTGCAAAATTCGAACTTCGTATCGTGCCGCCCCGCTCACTCTCGCATTAAATAATATTAGCTTGAGCGGGACGACACGATACGAACTTAGATTTTCGAATTTCGTAGTTTAGGGGCTGCTGTCCGTGTGAGTTCCATTAGTATCAGTGCTAGCCACGCGCGCCATTTTATCGCTTGTCGCTCATTAGTCATAGACAAGATTTTGGCGGGTGACTTTGGCATAGAGTGATTAAATGGCAAAAACCGGCCAAGTGCGAGTCAGACTCGCGCATGAGGGTTCCGTAGAATTTTTTTAACGCTTTTCCCCAGTGCTTTAATAAGTCCAGTGTTAGCAGAGCCCTGCTCCTAAGCAAAATGTACGCAGTGTGGGGTCAACTTATATTGGTCTTCTAAATCTACAGACAGACATAAAAAATTAAGATTTTGAGACTTTTCGGAGTGGTTGTGCTATAAGAGCTACCTTCATACCAAATTTCAAGTTTCTAGGACTACTGGAAGTGCCCTTTAGGTTTTCGGATTTCGGCAATTTGTATGGAAATAGCTTTTTCCCCTCACTACCTCGGAAAGGCGTCTTTTATCCTTTAATATCCATCCAGTAATTTGACCTTGGAGTGGAGCGTGTTTAAGTAGCTTTTGACAGATAACAAAACATAAAACGCTCATAATAATGGTTCGTTCGATATTAATTATCATTAAATAAATGCCGCCGCTAAGCAGCAGTGCTTGCACTGTTGTGTTCCGGGGTGGAGAGTAAGACAGCCGGTGTAATTACGGGCACAAGAGGCATTTCATCTTAGCTCTCTAGGTTGGCAACGCATCTGCAAACCATCCGGGGTTGCGGGTGTCTATGGGCAGTGGTGATCACTTACCATCAGGTGATCCACTTGCTCGTTTGCCTTCCTCGTCGTATAAAAAAAATGATAAATGGTTTGAGAATTTAACAAAAAATAAGTACCAAATTTAGCTTTAGTCCTTATAATTCTATAAGAAACATTTGTTTTTTTTTAATGATGTTGAATATTATTCTGAACGCACAAGTTGAATCAATGCAATTTCAAAACGCATCGTCAGAAATGTCAACATTGTCAACAAAAATTTTCTCACCGACTCCGACTCACGTAAAAATAGGTAATATCGTAAAAAAATTGTGATTCCAGTGACGAACATTTATTTTTATGACCTGTTTTTTTTGCATGTTGCGCTTTCCTCGCTACAGTGAGGTGAAAAGTTTTGTATTACACACGGGTGCAAACGTATTTTACTTCTCGTGTGTTGAAACACTCGCCACGCTCAGGATTCTATTTTAGAATATATATCATATATCTATAGACTCCTTTCGTTTGCTTGTGTTCCAATTCCACACTTGCGGGTAAAATACAACTTTGCACCCTTGTATAACAAATAACTATTTCAATGACTGTAGGTATCTTTTGATTGCGTTGACTTAGAAGGTTGATTTTCACAGCTTCAAGGGACCGCAGGCTTGTGTATTTGATATTAATTTCAGCATGCTACCTCTACGCGTTCCAGAGAAAAATAAAGGGTCTTGACAGACAGACAGACAGACAGACGGACAAACAGACGGACAAGAAAGTAATCCTATAAGGGTTCCGTTTTTTCCTTTTGAGGTACGGAACTCTAAAACAAACTTTTTATAGGTTTTTTTATGTCAGGGGGTTTTCAAATTTTCATTTATTTTTTTAAAAGCCGTGGTAGCCTACTGGTTTGATCTATTGGCCTCTCAAGCAGAAGGCCGTGGGTTCCGTACAAAGATTTTAACGCCTTTCCCCAGTGTTTTAAGAAGTTCAGTGTTAGCAGAGCCCGGCTCCTAAGCAAAATGTATGCAGTGTGGGGTCACCTTATATTGGTCCGCGAAATCTGCAGACAGGCATAAAAATTTAAGGTTTTGAGAATTTTCTGAGTGGTTGTGTATACTTAAGAGCTACCTTTGTGTGTAAATTTATAAAAATGAATAGGTAGGTACGTAATTGAGAAGACGTCAGAAATATTAAATTATACTGCGAAAACAACATTTGCAGGTATGCAAAAAAAGTAAAAAAACCTTCACAAAAAAAAACAAGGCATGCCAAACCATTATTGGTTGACGGCGATGTGATAAAATAAGTTAGGTACGACAAAATATTTATCATTTTGTAAAGAAAACGAAATATCTGTTTCTTACTATTTAGGGATCCGAACCAAAATTATCAATTAATAAATAACCCTTGTGGCGTGACTTGGCCCATCTGTCTATCTGTCCGTCACATCTGGCTATCTCAGGAACTACTAATTACTAGACTAGACAATTCAAATTCAATTCAAATTCAAAATTTTATTCAGCAAATAGGCAGTTGAATGCTCTTTTACACGTCATTTTTTTTTTAGTCTACCAGCGCTTTCGGAAAGACCATAATTGCCAAGAAGAATGCGCCGCAAGAAACTTGGCACAAAGTCATTTTTTCTAAAAACAAGTTACATTAGCTCTTACAATACTTAACCACAGACAAATTACACAAAGAAACCTCACTCTGTCATTAAAAGATTAAGAGAGAAAAAAAAAACATACCGCATTTAAGAAACAAGTGCAAAAAGTAATTATTAAATAAATATCATGGGACAATTTGACACCAATTGACCTAGTCCCAAACTAGGCAAATCCTGTACTATGGGTACCAGACAACGGATAAACATACTTATTTAGATAAATACATACTTATATACATATTAAACACCCAAGACCCGAGAACAAACATTCATATTCATCATACAAACATCTGCCCCGACCGGGATTTGAACCCGGGACCTCAAGCTACAACAAATAACAACAAAACCAGAACACTTTACTTTACTGGCACGTTTTAGTTGAGCAGGAGATGTATAGGGTCCCAGAATTAATACTATAATATAATATAATATAATTAATCTAAATGGCTTAGAGATGTATAGTCTCTAGGGTCAATTTGAACTAAATTTAAAATCAGCAGAGGTGTAAAACGCCTCCACGGTCAAATAATAAGTATAATAATTCATATAACTAGACTACTACTGACTAGAACTAGACTAGAAATTTTGAACGGTTTTAGGTCAATGCTTATCCAAATATTGTCCAAATACCTAGTAGGAAGGTACATATTAAAAATATACTTATTTTTATTGCAACAGGAAATGAAACTGGGTCTTAAAATTGTAAGGTTAAGTGAGGGGGTATGTTACGAAAAGAGTCGACGAACTATATTTACATACAAATTTGTACGGAACAGCTACTACTACTTGTACTAGCTAACTCTTGCCAGATGTAGAGTACAGACAGTCAGAGTATACAACCTCACAGCTACTAACTATAGCAGATGTAGAGTACAGACAGTCAGAGTATGGAACCTCATAGCTACTAACTGACTCTTGCAGATGTAGAGTAGAGACAGTCAGAGTATAGAACATCACGGCTACTTACTAACTCTTGCCAGATGTAGAGTACAGACAGTAAGAGTATAGAACCTCACGGCTACTAACTAACTCTTGCAGATGTAGAGTACAGACAGTCAGCGTATAGAACCTCATAGCTACTAACTCTTGCCAGATGTAGAGTACAGACAGTCAGCGTATAGAACCTCATAGCTACTAACTCTTGCCAGATGTAGAGTACAGACAGTCAGACTATAGAACCTCATAGCTACTAACTCTTGCCAGATGTAGAGTACAGACAGTCAGCGTATAGAACCTCATAGCTACTAACTCTTGCCAGATGTAGAGTACAGACAGTCAGACTATAGAACCTCAAAGCTACTAACTCTTGCCAGATGTAGATAGAAAAAAACAGTAAAATATTAAAAGCGAAGCGAGTAAGTTACATACGACTCCTCAATACTTAAATAAAATTTAAGAATTCGCGTTATGAAATGAAAGCCCTTAAAATATATAAAAGTTGAGACTTAATTTATGTTTACCTACAACCCTCAAAACACTTAACCTAAGCGGAATTTTAGGTCCTTAAGTCCGAAATTTTAATGTAAGAACGCTGCCACTTCACTCACAGTAGAGTGTAAGTGGTTTTTTTTACTATTTTAACATCGTTTAGAACCCGACTAGAATTTTAAGTAGGTACCTAGGTACTTTTGGTACTGACGTGGACACAACAGAATACATTGATAAAGCGATCCGTGTACCCTGACTCGTCCAATAATGATAAATTAACTGTTTACCTTTTCATTTCTTGAAGGATAACGCCATTTCCATTTGTTTGCTCATTACACATTGCTGGAATCCATTAGGTTTATTTGAAACTGATAATGATAACACTATCAACTAATAGGCACCATCCCCACTCTATTCGTTTCGAAACCGTTAGGGAAATTGAAAAGTAACCGCTAGAGACTAGCAGAATGTCATACTGAAATAAAACGGATCACATCTGTCCACTTGTGGGTGAGATTTATGGCAGACTTTTAAAAAAAAATTAAAAGTATTTATTGCTATGTATCGTATGTATTGTATTATTGGCATTAATTATAGTTGTGTGTAGGTAGTTTATACTAATATCATGTTTTTTCATATAAATAAATTTCCTATAAATAAATTACCTAATTGGAAATTTTTGAAACCCCCGACATCGTCATTTCAAAGTTCAATATTTCAAAAACGGGTGAACAGATTTTAATGAAACTTAGCTAAGAACCATCTAGATTAAACTAGCTTTCGATCAAAAAAACCGCATCGAAATCAGTCCATCCGTTTGGGAGCTACGATGCCACAGACAGATACACAGATACACAGACACACAGATACACAGATACACAGACACACAGATACACAGATACACAGGTCAAACTTATAACACCCCTCTTTTTTGTCGGGGGTTAAAAATTCTAAATCGCACCACCTGCTTTAAATCTGATCTTACCTTTATTCCGTTATGGTTGAGTGGTAGAGATCGCTATGTAGCGATAAGGTCGCCCATTGCTGCCCTGCATTTTCTTTGTACCTTTTTTCTCTTTTGTTTATTATGTGGTGTTCAATAAAGAGTTCTTGTATTGTATTGTATATAAGTCGACTTTAGGCCGACATGTGTCTGACTAATTCGTAGTCCTTCCTCTGGGAGCGCTCGACCCAACGGCAGCGAGATGTACACTGCGCGCCGCGGCTCTGGTGCACGTCTCGCTGTCGGGGGGTCGTGCGCTCCCAGAGGAAGAACTACGAATTAGTCCGACACATGTCGGGCTAAACTCGACTTACATAATGTGAGTGTTCCGTTTTACTTCACTATGATTGAGTCTCACGGTAGTTTCATATTAAAAAAAACCTTAGAAAAAAAAACGTAAAATAATCCTCTAAAATAATGATAAATAAATAAAATAAAATAAAATGCGTTTATTTCGGTCAACAGAAACTAAAGCCTAAAGTTTTATGGCCTAGCACTAAGCAACAGAAATATGAAGTCGGTGCTTCATTCAAAGAATATTCCGCTCGCACCGCACCGACTTCATATTTCTGCTGCTTAGTGCTAGGCCATAAAACTTTAGGCTTTAGTTTCTGTTGTCCGAAATAAACGCATTTTATTTTATTTTATTTATTTATCATTATTTTAGAGGATTATTTTACGTTTTTTTTCAAAGGTTTTTTTTTGAAGGCGGTTTTACTTTTTTGTTAAAAGATTTTTATTTCACAATTTTACGTTGGTTTAACATTTTCAGTATTATCCTCCAACTCCTAACCGTTAAGGAGTTGTACCTTCCATCATCAGCTCATCAACATGAGATGATGACTACCGGACGCAAATACTTGAATAGGCTTAAAAAATATATGAAACACATGATACGTGCCTATAAAATTTGAGGGTTGCCCTCGATTTCCCTGAGATCCCGTCATCAGATCATGACTTGGTGACAATGGGACCACCTCAGGAGTATACCCTTTCGAATAATGATTTAACAGTTTTAATCAGAATTATTCTACAGCTCCTAACCGCTAAGGAGTTGCACCTTCCATCATCAGCTCATCATCATGAGATGATGACTACCAGACGCAAATACTTGAATAACCTTAGAAAACATATGAAACACATAGTACGTGCCTGTAAAATTTGAGGGTTGCCCTCGATTTCCCTAGGATCCCATCATCAGATCATGACTTGGTGACAATGGGACCACCTCAGGAATAAAAAAAGAATTTTGAAAATCGGTCTACAATTGACGGAGTAATCGATGAACATACATAAAAAAAATCCTTTTTTGAAATTTTATTTTCAGCGAATAAAGATTTTTCTTTTTAGGGTTCCGTACTTCAAAAGGAAAAAAAACGGAACCCTTATGGGATCACTTTGTTGTCCGTCTGTCTGTCTGTCTGTCTGTCTGTCAAGACCCTTTTTCTACGCGTGGAGGCAGCATGCTGAAATTAATATCAAATACTTACTGAAGCCTGCGATCCCTTGAGGCTGTGAAAAAATCAAATTTCTAAGTCAACGCAATCAAAAGATACATTAATTAAAAAGACCATTTCCATACAAATTGCCGATTTCCAAAAACCTAAAGGGTACTTACTTCCAGATGGCCTAGAAACTTGAAATTTGGTATGAAGGTAGCTCAGCACAACCACTCCGAAAAGTCTCAAAATTTTAAATTTTTATGTCTAGATTTCGCAGACCAATATAAGTTGACCCCACACTACGTACATTTTGCTTCGGAGCAGGGCTCTTGCTAACACTGGACTTCTTAAAACACTGGGGAAAAACGTTAAAATCTTTCTACGGAACCCTTGTGCGCGAGTCCGACTCGCACTTGGCCGGTTTTTTTTTAGAATGTCGTTTGCAGTTTATTTAGTTACCAAAACTGTGATAAAACTAATAAGCAGGTACTCATATTCTTTATCATTGTCCAACGTGACCACGATCCACGGTGGCACAGTAGGTCATGTATACTCGATCGAATTTACTTTAAAAAAACCGGCCAAGAGCATGTCGGACCATGCTCACTGTAGGGTTCCGTGACCATTCTTAAAATGAAATGCACTATAGGTGACCAAAAGGGCGTTAATAGTAGTTTATGCAACTGCTACATAAAGACTAATTATGTGGAGTTGCATACATTACTTTATCTACACACATATTATAAGTTATGTACTCTAAGATGGGTTCAGAAGCCGAAGGCATATCATACCCATACCTGTCACGAATTTGACTGTTTTTTTAGGGTTCCGTACCTCAAAAGGAAAAAACGCAACCCTTATAGGACCACTTTGTTGTCCGTCTGTCTGTCTTACTGTCTATCTGTCTGTATGTCTGTTTGTCAAGACCGTTTTTCTCTGGAACGCGTGAAGGTAGCATGCTGAAATTAATATCAAATACTCAAGCCTGCGGTACCTTGAAGCTGTGAAAAATCAACCTTCTAAGTCAACGCAATCAAAAGATACAGTCATTAAAAAGGCTATTACCATACAAATTGCCCAAATCCGAAAACCTAAAGGGTACTTCCAGTTGTCCTAGAAACTCGACATTTGGTATGAAGGTAGCTCTTATAGCACAACCACTCAGAAAAGTCTTAAAATCTTAAATTTTTATGTCTGTCTGTAGATTTCGCCGACCAATATAATTTGACCCCACACTGCGTACATTTTGCTTAGGAGCAAGGCTCAGCTAACAACTGGACTTCTTAAACCACTAGGGAAAAGCGTAAAAACCTTTCTACGGAACCCTCGTGCGCGAGTCCGACTCGCACTTGTCCGGTTTTTAACTATCGAACTAAGTAGCGGCTTTTACAAGATACTTAAATTTAATCAATATACATACACCTGTACTTGTTCAGTAATTTACCTGCGACGGACGGACGACAATAACGATGGTTTAAATTTTTGCCATTTTGTCTACGGCACCCTAAAAAAGCAATACGTCACATTCCGCAAAAAATATGAATGATTTAAGCATTACAGCCTGACGCCTATTCAAGTCACCTGCCTGTCTGATAAGCGTTTTCAGCGTTTCAGTCGTTTAGTGGTTGCGAAGAGCGATGGTCGCCGCTATGGACACCTCGCACTTCCCCGTACAAGTGGACGGTAAAAGCTATGACATACAAAAGTTCCTGCGCGACCACCCTGGAGGCGTCAACACGTTGAAACACTATGAAGGCAGAGGCATCCTGCAGGCTATGGAGAAATTCGGACACAGTATTAGTGCATATCACATGTTAAATGATTTTAAAGTGGATAGTGAGTTAAAGGATTGTAATTTGACTGGTGGTGTGAGTGAGAACGGTAGGATTATAACGAACGAGGAGGGAAGCCGTGATAAGGCGGAGATCGCTTATTTGGACGAACTGGAGGTACAGTAAACTTTATTTTTTTATGAATTTCGGTTACAGTTTTGGGAGCGGTTTATTTTTTTTATACGACGAGGAAGGCAAATAAGCAAGTGGGTCACCTGATGGTAAGTGATCACCACTGCCCATGGAGACCCACAACCCAGGAGGGTTCGCAGATGCGTTGCCAACCTAGAGAGCTAAGATGAAATGCCTCTTGTACCCGTAATTACACCGGCTGTCTTGTTCTCCACACCGGAACACAACAGTGCATGTACTGCTGCTTAGCGGCAGGATTAGCGAGTAAGATGGTGGTAGCGATCCGGACGGACCTCGCACAAGGTCCTACCACCCGCAAATGTATTTGTAGACAGAATAGCCTATTATAATCCTTAGAACACTTGACTAGATTGAAAAAAAAAAACCTTTTTAACCGACTTCAAAAAAAGGAGGAAGGGGTTCTCAATTCGTCGGAATATTCGTTTTTTTTTATGCATGTTTCCCGATTACTCGAAGACGGCTGGACCGATTTCAAAAATTATTTTTTTACGTATCATGTACGTATCACGTGTTTCATATATTTTCGAAAGCTATTGCGTTTGTGTTTGGTAGTCATCATCTCGTGTTGATGAGGTGATGATGGAAGGTACAACTCCTTAACGGTTAGGAGTTGGAGGAAATAAAAAATATTTTAGCAAAATGTAAAATCGCCTTCAAAAAAAACCTCAGAAAAAAAACATAAAATAATCCTCTAAACCCATGAGTTTTATGGCCTAGCAGAAATATGAAGTCGGTGCTTCATTCAAAGAATATTCCGCTAGCACCTCACCGACTTCATATTTCTGCTAGGCCATAAAACTCATGGCTTTAGAGGATTATTTTATTTATTCTGCGAATTAGGTGGGTGACTTTTACAAGTAGTTTTTAGTGTACCAGCGCTTTCGGAAATATACCATGATTGCTAAGAAAAATGCGGCGCAAGAATCTTGGCCTTGGTGTGTTTTTTTAACCCCCGACGAAAAAGTTTGACCTGTGTATCTGTGTGTCTGCGTATCTGTGTATCTGTCTGTGGCATCGTAGCTCGCAAGCGGATGGACCGATTTTTTTGGTTCGAAAGTTAGTTTAATCGAGATGATCGAGCTAAGTTTCATTAAGATCGGTTCCCCCGTTTTTGAAATATTGAACTTTGTATGAGCCGGGTTCGATCCCCGGTCGGGCTAGATATTTTGTATGATGAATGATGAACACGAATTTTGCTCTCGAGTATCGAATCTTTACTATTTTAAGCAGGCATTTATTTATCTATTTAAGTAGGTTTATCTGTTGCCCACTACCCATCACCATCATCACAAATTTTGCTTAATTTGGGACTAAGTAGCTAGGTTCATTGGCGTCAATAACTGTGCCCCTTTTTATTTCGTAGAATCGACTCATTCATAACTCATAACATAACATAACGCAGTTACAAAAGGTGTCCTATGTCTAACCCCCCGACGAAAAAGAGAGGTGTTATAAGTTTGACCTGTGTAGGTTCTGTGTGTCTGTGTATCCGTGTATCTGTCTGTGGCATCACAGCTCCCAAACGGATTTATCGATTTCAATGCGGTTTTTTTTAATCGAAAGCTAGTTTAAAGGAGATGGTTCTTAGCTAAGTTTCACCCGTTTTTGAAATATTGAACTTTGAAATGACAATGTCGGGCGTTTTTCAACTTTTCTAAGTTGGTTTGGTTAGGTTATTGAGAATTAATTTAGTCCATCACGAACGAAGCACCTGACGCTAGCTGTCTCATGGCTCATGCTGATCAGCAGCGAAAGTGATATTCTAATTCGTAATCCTTCCTCTGGGAGTGCACGACCCAGCGGCAGCGAGACGCACCTGCTCACTGCGGCTATGTCGTGCGCTCCCAGAGGAAGGACTACGAATTAGTCGAAAACATGTCGGGCTAAACTCGACTTATGTACGTGAGAGATCCGTTTGTATTTCATTATGATTGAGTCTCACGGTTGTTTCATGTTAAAAACAGTAGGCATCTGCCGAAAATCGTCGCATGCGCTGCTCAATCTCACCGTGAGTGATTAGGCATGTGCTACACGGCCGATCGAAGCTTGGCCTACTCGACCTAGAGCTATTTCTGCTCAATAACGCATGTGTATACATTGCATAATTAGTATAGCACGATAACTCAAGTGTCTTGATTTAGTACGAGTCTGATAGAACAACAGCCAAAACATAGTGTATATGTGTCGAAAAAATACGCCAGTGGCGTATTGCTGGGCTCGTACGTAACGTTTTTCCTCCATTTTCGAGTATTTTTAACCCCCGACGAAAAAGAGGGGTGTTTATTTCACCTATGTATCAGTGTGTCTGTGTATCTGTCTGTGGCATCATAGCTCCCAAACATAAAGCAGACAGAAGGGAGGCGCCTTTGGCATATCTATACACTACAATTTTTCTGCCTCTTTTTGAAGGGGACGAGGAACACGCACGTACAGCACACGTCTGCGCTTATGTAAAAATTTGTTACGTTCCTACAAACTCACACTAAAACAAAACTGTCACACAATCAACAGAGCCTGATAATTTTAGTCAGACTTAATGTTAGAGTTTTGGCAGAGGGGAAATTACGCGTTAACATCCCCATTCCTTTCCTGCTCTAAGCTCCTAAACGAATGGATGGATTTCGAAAGTTAGTTCAATCGAGATGGTTCTTAGCTAAGTTTCATTAAAATCGGTTCGCCCGTTTTTGAAATATTGAACTTTGAAATGACAATGTCGGGGATTTTTTAACTTTCTATGTTGGTTGTATAGAAGTCGGTTTAGAGTAGAAGTCATAGTAGATAGAGTTTGTAATAGAGGAGTGTCGGAAATAAATCCAGAGTTGTTTAGCGCCGGGAAGTTAATTAATAAGTACACTGAAGAGGCTTTACGGTCGCGTGACTTTTTATGGGACACCGTAATTGTTAGTGGTGATTATCTCAGCTCCAATTAAATAGACAGCCCGAAACAGTTTTGACAAGCTTTATGAATAGAAGTTATTAAAATGCGTTTTTATTAATTTTGTATGTCGCTATAACAATAAAACGCATTAGACATAATAAGAACGGTATAGGTATGAGGGAAAACTGTTACATATTTAAAACCCCCGATATAAAAAACTAAATTCTGAGCCTGGTCCTTTAATTAGGAACTGGGTACCTAAGTTAACTTTTTTACAGTAGGGTGCCGTATTTTTCTATTTGTGGGCCCTCCGTACGGTACCCGACAGCTAATAAAAGTTACCATAGTTCCTAATTAAAGGACCACGTCAATTTTTTTTTACTTTTACAGTAGGTTTTCTTATGTTGGGGGTTTCAGATTTTTTATTTAACTTTTTGTAATAAAAGCAATTTACAATGACATTAAATCTAAGCTTAAACTAAATAAACTACAACTTAAAACTAAATTAAATCTAAATAAGGCCCCCGTGGCATAGTGCCCAAAAGGCTGGCAGCGTTGCCTCGCTGAATAGCGATGCTGATTCTTTGAGAGAGAAAACTGCCAGCCCTTTGGTCACAAGTTGCATCAACTAAGCGCTTTTGTCATTTTTTTTACATTCACTTTCCAAGATATCAACGGGATCCCGGATTCAGATTCCCTGAACTTCACTGAAGACATCAACGGTCTGTCACATTTGGGATCTGAACTTGACAAAAACCCACCGACGTTTTCATTTCAAAACGCAATGTCTCAAAAACGGCTGAACCAATTTTTGGCTGAACCGTTTCAAACCGTGAAATTTGGAACAGCGCAAAATTTGATAATGAAGTTTCTCGATGGCGATACGATAACGATACGTTTACGCAGGTTTCGAATATTAGTGCTTGGACCTCTGATACATTTAAGTTTAAGTCTTTTGCGAAATCGTCTGTGCCTACGTGCAAGCAGATATATGTATTGTATTTAGTGTGTGCATATATGCGAGTCAATGCGACAGATCACTATCTTACAAATGATTACACCGTACGCCGAATTTCCGCCTCTTTACAGCGGACCCTTATTCTGCGTATCAGGAGATTACATGTTAAAAATAATGATAAAATATTATTCTTATTGGTTAAATATGAATTTGCACATTTTGTGAAGCTTAGTGCGGTTTAAGAGTAAATGTGAACCATGAAGGGATATACAGATAACCTTCTATACTAAAGAGTCTATATTTTTTTTTAATGGGTTTTTTTTAATGGAAAGCTGGTTTAATCGAGATGGTTCTTAGCTAAGTTTAATTAAAATCGGTTGACACGTTTTTGAAATACTGAACTTTGAAATTACAATGTTGGGGGTTTTTCAACTTTTCTAAGTTTATACGGTTTTTCTTTTCATTCGTCGGAACATTCTTTTATTAATGCTAAAATAACGAAGTACATAGGTATAGTAAAATTTAAGTAACCGTATTCTCGGCGAGCATATTAAGTACAAAGTAGCGTCCTTGCTATCTCTGGCGTGATAAAAGAATGACTGTGACAGATATTCTGTGTGTTGAAGGATCGGCAGGTGTAGATACTGTATCGTTGAGGCTAAATAAAAGATAAGGAGTACGTGCATTGCCGATAACTCTGGAATTGCTGGATTAATAATTTCCAGATATCGATTTATTCACAAGAACTTAATGACTGGTTTTAAAAGCGGCAAAGTCTTTAGTTTTTCATGTAACAAGTATCTTTGGCTGTGTAAAAAATTACGCGGAACCTTGCTTATCCTCTTTATTGATATGAATCATACATAATGCATAATAATCACGTCGACCAAGTGGTAGAATAAAATATTGAAAAAAACCTTTTTTTAGGTGAAATGTAAAGTTTATAGGTTGTTTTTGTTATCTATTCCATGGTGTGGGGTGTCGTTGGATAGGTCTTTCATATATGCTGAGGTTGTGCAAGACCATTTTTCAATTTAGGGATCCGTTGACGAGATATTTACCTATCTATAAAGTGCTAATTCTTAACCTCTTCATCTTGGTTTCTGTATTTGTTCATTTATTCTACTTATCCATGGTGCAAAAATTAATCATTATCTAATGTGTGTAAATCGAAGTACCTGGCAGATTCAATATCTGGCAGATGTTTTGACAAAGCCGTTGCCTGCGGGCAGTTATCAAGAAATGAGAAGAAATATTGAATTAGAATATAGTATAAAATTTATAGCTGCTTTTATAAAACTACATTCTTATTATAATGGTCTGATTAGGTTTTTCTGGGTTTTCCCTAATCCATGCAATAAATGTTGGGCCATAATGTTGTACGTATTTCCCAGAATGTTCTTGGAAGTAATATACGTTCCGTTATAGATTAAAACATAAGTTAAAAAGTGTTCAATGTAAGTTCAGTGTACTTTGATGTATGATTATTTAAATAGCCTATTATTGTCCCAAGCGCAGAAAACATTATGGATAAATTTTTGAGGGGCCGTGTTGATTTATTCTACTTATCTATGGTGCAAAAATTAATCATTAACTAATGTGTGTAAATCGAAGTACCTACCTATTTATATTATTATAACGACTGTCACTAATATGTTTGTATTATGAGGGTATCCTCACTCGCTGTTCAGATAGGAAAGAGAACGGACGTGTCATTGCTTCCTAGTACAAATATAATTAAATAAAAGAAAGCTATTGATCGTATAACGTTTATTTCTCATTCATAGACCCTAACTTCCAATATTTTGGTTGTCTGTAAGAGATCGCTTTTAAGCGATAAGGCCGCCTTAATTGTCACCGCTAACTGTTTCTTTGTAATCTCCTTATACCTACGGTTTTCTGGTTTTCTATAAAGAATAGTCGTCAATTTTACCAACGTTTATAAAAATCACAAACATTAAAAAACCTATTTTATATATGCAAGGACTTTTTCTTAAATTACTAGGCATGCCATAGTGTACTCGTAAACAGTCATTCATGGAATCATTCACATCATAGTTAGTCTCAATCATATTTTTATTGATAATACGTGGCGTCACTGCCACACCACGCTTCCCTAATGCTGTAATTGTTGTAACTCGTACAATACATTTATGTAATAACAATCATTGATTCACTCTTGAACTTCTTTTGAACTGTTGCCTTGAAAATCACGTGCAATTTACACTAGACTTTCAAATGTTCTATATGTATGTATGTGCTTGTAGCTTATTTTTTAACTTCTTTAAATGAAATTACGGCAAGAACTGGCTTGCCCACATATTTGCTTCAAATAAAAGGGCTCAGCCCACGTTGATTAAATATACCTAAGTATTATTAAGTTCCGTGATTCTTCAAAAAACAATAAATATTTATAAAATTCTTCAGGAACATTACAGACAGATGTTGACAGTCCGGTGTCAATTATTTATTCACTTCTTTTAATAATGTTGCTTATGCCTAATTACGACAGTTTACAATCGTAATTTTTTCGTCCCTCCTTCACATCTCAAGGCATGACTCTCTTTGCACACAGTTGACGTTTTTAATTAGTTACCTACATGTACAGAAACATTATTCAATAACCACAATGTAATAAAGGCAACAAAATGATTTCAATTTACCTACTCATTCAGTTTTAGCTGTCTGTCTGTCAAGACCCTTTTTCTCTGGGACGCGTGGAGGTAGCATGCTGAAATTAATATCAAATACTCAAGCCTACGGTCCCTTGAAGCTGTGAAAAAGTTAACCTTCTAAGTCAACGCAATCAAAAGATACAGTCATTAAAAGGCTATTTCCATACAATTGCCGAAATCCGAAAACCTAAAGAGTACTTCCAGTTGTCCTAGAAACATGAAATTTGGTATGAAGGTAGCTCTTATAGCACAACTACTCAGAAAATTTTCAAAATCTTAAATTTTTATGTCTGTCTGTAGATTTCGTAGACCAATATAAGTTGACCCCCACTGCGTACATTTTGCTTAGGAGCAGGGCTCTGTTAACACTGGACTTTATAAAACACTGGGGAAAAGCGTTAAAATCTTTCTACGGAACCCTCGTGCGCGAGTCCGACTCGCACTTGACCGGTTTTTTTAACTTTTTATGAGTTTTTATGTCGGGGGTTTTAGAATTTTTTATTGTGAACAGTTTTAAATATGTAACAGTTTTCCCGCATACCCTCAGAAACACGAGGACTATCTATTTAATTAATGAAAAAAAGTGTCCCGCATTTTGTGTCACTTTTGTGACGCGTTTTTACATACATTCTATATAGACCGTCACAAAACTGACAATGACAAATACATTTTCTATGGAAATCTTCAGGACTGTTTTGGCAAACATGGTACGCTGTTTTCTGAAAATGCTCAGATTAAACAAACGACGGCGTCGTTATGGCTTTACATGTCAATGTTGTTTATGACCTAAACGTAAACATACCTAACATTGATTTTTACCTGATTTGTGTAAACACTTTTTTCACTATAGGTACGTATTAGTAATAGCGGATTTACGAGTTTTTGTACAGAGGTAAGCAACAGATTGTAGGTACACATTTCACTAAATGTTTTTCTTATTGTTTCGGCTGAAGATAGAGACATTAATGTTATTGTTGTAACTTGTGCTTTATCCTGTTTTTTGTACAATAAAGTGTTTACTTACTTACTTACTTACTTAATTAACAAAGGCTAGCAATGGCGCCTGTTTTTAAACGCTCTGTCACAAAATCATCACTGTTAATTAAGAAACAGTTCGTTAATTGAGTTCATTGTGAACTAGCGTCCTAGTTTAAAAAAAAAGATTCCCAAGGAAGGCTTTAAAATACACTAAAAACAATTACTTTGCTCACCCGCGACCACTAGTGAAAAATGTAATACTACCAATACTACTTACTTAGTAAATGGTGGTATGTTGAACAGTTGAATTGGTGCTTTGATAATTGTGCTTCTTAGAGAGTGCCGAAACGCGTCAGCGTTTAGTGTAGGGTGGTGGTGATAGTTGGGTCTGTGTGGCATGTGTTGATTTGTGTAGCAGTGGAAGCTGATGTGTTGCATGGAAACATAAGTACCTACATTTGCCGCACAGCACAGGTACAACTATTTTTCAGTAGTGGTTTCGTTTGAGCAAAGTAATTGCTTTAGTTCATAAACATGGACTTTCGCGAAGTAACGCCTGATTTAATTAATTAGTTTAAAATGGGTTACGTAGTACATCGTATATAGAAATTCTTGGAATGTAGTTGAATGAAAGTGGCATGGATTTTATAATTACAAACTGTCTTTATAATTAAAATTCCTCGCCACTGGTAGGCAGTAATAGTACCAGGTTTTTTTCGAAACGCAGGGGGTGGCGCTCTGCGCCCTTAGTGTAATCAAAAAGCACAAAATACGTCTCGATCGCGTTTGCGTTAAAGTGTCAAATTGTATGAGAATTGTAAAACGCGGACGCGATCGAGACGTATTTCTTGGCCTGGTCGGCGATTACACTAGGCGCTCTGTAAAGGTTGAAAAAAAGCGCAAGACGTCCGCGTTCAGCGTTAACGCTCGTGGGTATTCTATTGCCCACGGGCACCAGCCCCATCGACCGGCATGCAGGGCGTTAATTATTAACGGCGGAAAACAGCAGCTGCCGGCGACCTTGCACGACGATAATTGCGTGAATATTGAGAGAATTTAGCGACCACTACGCAGTTTAGTATCGATCGTTAGTACTACTGACCTTAATGCGAATTGGTCGAATTTGAACGCGTCTCCTCTTCGATTTCAGCAATCGCGGCAGTTCAGTCGACGATCTAGGTAAAACTACAGCCCAACCAATCAGTCTAGAGAGATGAAACAGTGCCCTAAGCACGACTTGTCGAATCCTGCGTTACGTTACGGTTATCGTATCGAGATCGAGAAATCTCATACTAAATTTTAGTTCCAAATACGCTCACGGGCAGGCGCTGTTCCAAACGTCATACAAACTTGTTATAGTTTACTATTCGATTTTACGTGACGCAGGATTCGACAAGTCATGCTTAGGGCACTGATAGTGAATTGGCCGGTTACCGGATACCGGACATGCGACGAGGTATAAGGCCGGATTGCATTATGTTACCCGTCCCGTTGCATTCTGAGTGACAGAAATGAACGGGCAGTTGTTCTCGCGCGAGTCAAAAGTCACACTGTGAGTTGTGCTACACCTTCTGGATCAACAGTGACAGCGTAGACCAATCACGTCGAATAATTTGTCCCATGTTTGTCGCGTCTGTACTAAACTTCTAGACAACACAGGCTAAATAGGTCACCAGTGGCTATGGATATTAATATCTAATGACGTCACGCACTCATTTCTGCTGAAAAATGCCCATCTTATAGACTTTCTAAAAATACTTTTTGGCATCCACTTTGGAGCCGAACCCCTTGAGTGTTTAGTCTTCCGCTTCCATACAATAAATAAATGTTTAATGTCACACTTCATCTTTTTAAACTGCCGACGAGTTTAACGACCCGATTCCATTTTTTATACCGATTAAAAACTCCTGCGGCCCGATTTTACGGATTAAGTATACACCTGAGGAAATTCCATACGAAAACGGAGGGAAACTATTGTGAATTTGGTGGAATATTAACTGGGTAGGAGAGAATGTTGTAATGGCAACTGATAATGGCGTATATTAGTCAATTTGTTAACGCGTTAAAATAATAAAAAAAAACCTTTGACGCTGATACATACAAGATAATTTGAAGGGTACCTACACGGAAAGAACATGTCTAGTCATCTTAGCAACTTTTTGAGTTATCGCGAATCGAAACTTTGGATCGATGTAATTATCCATACCTATAATCTGTTTTGCAGTGTTGCGTCATCTTATATTGGTCTGTGAAATCTAGAGACAGACAAAAATTTAAGATTTTTAGAGTTTTCTGAGTGGTTATGCTATAAGAGCTACCTTCATACCAAATTTCAAGTTTCTAGGACAACTGGAAGTACCCTTTAGGTTTTGCGTTGACTTAGAAGTTTGATTTTTTCACAGCTTCAAGGGACCGCAGGCTTGAATATTGGATATTAATTTCAGCATGCTACCTTAACGCGTTCCAGAGAAAAAGGGTCTTGACAGACAGACAGACAGACAGACGGACAACAAAGTGATCCTATAAGGGTTCCGTTTTTTTCCTTTTGAGGTACGGAACCCTAAAAAGTGGCTAGACATGTTCTTTCCGTGTACCCTTCATATGCTATACTCGTACCATACAATATGGGATAATGCTGTACTCATGGTGCACTATTTGGTAATCCCTGACCTAGTCTTTTCCATTATATGTGTAAGTATTTGGCAGAACTCTACAAAATAGAGTTAGCAAGAAATGTTTGCAGTCGACTAATGGATTATTAAACGTACTCGTATAAACAAGCGGGGTAAAACACAGAGATAAACGTTTTTGACTTCCTCTATGACGTTATGTATTATGTATCTACTGAACTGTCTTGCAAATGTTAGGACCTCGTATGTGCTAGATAAAAACTTAGCAAGGCAAACGTCCCATGTTTGACACTTAAATTCCAATTATTAACATCTAACAAAGTATTTTCACTGTCGTATTATTTATTAAGTATGTTAATCATTAAGTATTATCATGTAGAAGAGCTGTTCAGTTATGGCTGTAGCTAGCTCGGGGGATTGAAAAATTTAGTACTCAATGAACTCAATAAATTAATCAAATCTATGCATTTATGTATACGTATAGATTTGATTAACACCTACCTAAGTAGGTATATAGATTACGTAGGATTCCATTTTTCCTTTTGAATTACGGGACCCTAAAAACAAGTAAGTATTTTGCAATTTTTTTAAATTCTCCTGATTAAGGGGGTGAAAAGGGGATGGATATTTGTACAACAAAAACTTGTTTAATTTTTAAAATTAGTGTCATAAACATGTTATAATAACTTAGTGAATAACGTCATTAAACTTAGCGGAAAGGGGGGGATTTTGCGAAATATCAAAATTCAAAATTTTATTCAGCAAATAGGCAGTTGAATGCTCTTTTACACGTCATTTTTTGAGTCTACCAGCGCTTTCGGAAAAACCATGATTGCCAAGAAGAATGCGCCGCAAGAAACTTGGCACAAAGTCATTTTTTCTTACAATACGTAACCACAGATAAATTACACAAAGAAACCTCACTCTATCATTAAAAAATTAAGAGAAAAAAAAGAATACCGTATTTTAGAAACAAGTGTAAAAAATAATTATTAGAACAGTAAAACCAGAACAATTTACTTTACTGGCACGTTTTAATTGAGCAGGAGATGTATAGGGTCTCCAGGTCTCTGTGAATATTTGAATTACAAAGGGATGTATAGGGTCCCAGGGTATCCGCGGGATAGCAAGTTTTGTCACGGGAGCGAAGCTGCGGGCGAAATCTAGCGTAAGAAAAACTCAATCGCAGGGGAAGCCAGGGTTCTCTTCATAGGTGTGCCAACCCGTAGGCACAGATACTTAAGAGGGCTAAAGGAGGCTAAGATTATTATTAATCCTTATTTTTCTTTCCCAGGGCAGACTAGACTGGTCGAAGCCAATCCTTTGCCAGCTCGACGCGATCTCGTCAGACTACGAGAAATGGGTGAACAGTGCCGTCTACAGGCACTGCAGGATATTCTCCAGCCCTATCCTGGAAGCCATGACCTTCACACCCTGGTACCTCGTGCCAGCCTTCTGGGTACCCATCATACTGTACCTTGGTTACACACAGTTCAGTCAGCATGTGCTAAGTGAGTATTGAAGAAGGGGCAACCACATTAGTATTTTTTTTATACGATAAGGAACGCAAACGAGTAGGTTCTTGCACAAGGGCTTGTCACTTGGGCATTAGAATAAACCAAGTATACAAACTATTATCAGTTTCATTTTACACTACAGATCTAAAATCCAACCGTCCACCTGTTTAAGTGCGAAATATTTAGCTTTGCCGAAGACTGGCCACGCACCTCTTTAGCGCTGACCAAATGCGGCCTTCACTCATTAGCTGACACACTGACACTGACATGTCAAACTTCAAGGGAATATACCACAGACAAATATACCATCTGGATAATGTACGACTACCGTACCGACCTGCTAATTCATGTCCACAAAATAACAAGTAGTCGCATGATAACCATGACCTGCTAATTTACGAACACAAAATAACAGGTCGTTCTTTATTGACCGAGCGAGCGAAGCATGAACGTTTCAAATGGGACAAAAATGCTTTCTTAATGTCTGTCCAGCTGTTCTCCTCTGCAGTGTAAAATGTTGTAAGCAGGCTCGATAATTACAGTTTTTTGGAAAAAAAAAATAGCTCACGAGGTCTACAGCTCTCAGAGCCACTATTGATAATATTTAGGTATAAAAGACGAAAAAGCTCACAGAATGGAATGGAAGGCAAGTCTTTCGGAACTGTTTCAAAGGTAAAAATATATAAAATAATGGAAAAATTACAAAAAAGGTACCTATTTCAGTGTCGTCATTGGACAGATAATGGACAGTCTAAATCGGTAGATCGAAAAACTGAAAAATCAGTAGAAATAGATAAAATAGTCAGTTTCTGTGATAGTTTTATTTACTTTACTAGGAATTACAAAATGGCCATACTATTAGAGGTTGGGATTTATCAGGCGGGGAAATAATTTTTCGGCCCTGCATTATTTGGCTATAATATTATCATTTTAAGTGCGTGGTTTTCTTTACAAATAATGAGTATATTATTTACTTACGGATGGAATGTGATGTAGTGTGAGCTGCGCCTCACACACACACTCTCCCATCATTATGTTATAAATAGATGTAAGTCTTAGATAATAAACGCAGTATTTACTCGCAACCAGTGTGTATCACTTGTCTCCCAAACTCCCGCCTTCACATGGCGACCGTGCCAGCGCAGCTGCCTCGTGCGGTGCTGGTGGCGCGCCACCAGTTATAGTTGAAATTAAATTTCTTATTAAAATATTTTAAACCAGTGAAAAAAAAAAGTAAGTGGAATTGTGGACATACTTTTTTAAAGTGATTTTATGGACAGTGTGCGGGAAAAAAATACAAGCATTTTAACAATAAATAAAATTAAAGTATAAACTTAATTAGGTAACGTAACATAAAATAGGTATATGAAGAATGGTGAAAAATAAATTACGTCAAGAATGAAGAGTATAAAAAGGAATAGAAATGAACATATTATTATGAAGACAGAAATGGAAGAAATAAGAAATCAAACAAATTTTATATTAATATGGAAGAAAGCTGCTGGGAGTGGTTGGAGTTGGAAGGTCAAGGTTGTGAGAAGAGAACGGTATGCAGCAGAGAGTAGTTGGTGTCCTAGACGAGGAGCCAGCACGGAGGAAGAGAAGTTAAATCAATTAACAAGACATTTTACAAAGCGTTATACAACAGTTCGGTAAATTTCGTATTATTATTCTTCCAAATAGATTGCGTATTAGGTATGTATAATTGTTTTTTTTATTGTATCCAAATTTTGAATGGGTTCATGTAGAGTTAGTTTTAATTTTTAAAATATATTAAATTGCATTGTGTATTGCTGCAAATGAATATTGCGGATATTTTAATAATAAGCTGGTGCCGCTTGTTGACGAGATCTCAGTTTAAAAAAAAGCAAGTTACTAAATTTCGTGAACGTTTTTTAAATTTTGAAACTGAAACTTTACAAAAGTTTATGTCCAGTATAAAAATAGATAGCAAAACGTTGTTAAGATTCACACCGCTAAGTTGATGATTGATGATGATTCTAATACAGGTCAGCAAATATGGATCGGAATGCGAAGTGTGTTATTACAGATCAAATTTCTTATGGTAAATGATGTACTGTACGCTCTTGGAAGAACATTTTAAATTATCACGTTACAAAAGGGTTTTGAATATTGCAGAGTTATTGTTTCGGTATATTTATTTTACAGAGTTTTACTGGATGTTTTACACAGAGTTTTTAGATTGTTTTTTTTATTGAATGAAGATTTTGATTTTTGATTGATTAAATAGCTCAAGATCGTCTTTTTTATTCTGCTGCAGACGGATAAAAATGATGATTGAAAATAATTTGATATTGTTGCTAGGCTGATCATCTAGCTTAAATTTCAAATTATTAATGCAGCGACAATAGATAGATATCCAGGTGTTAGAAGAGATTAGAGCCAAAAATTTTGAAGTTATACAGTTGTTTTTATTTTGATATTTTTGTTACGATTTTTTCAGTATATTGCTATAGATTTTAATTGATGGTTTTAATGTTTAGTGTCATTGAGAAGTGAATAAAGAATTGGGGTTAAATACGTAGATTTGGTACTTATTATAGAAGGAAAGGAATAGTGGAAGGAACGAATGAGTATTTTTGTTAGAAATTTGAATGTGTTTTGTTTTTGAAATGGTATAGGATAGAAAGTAGGTATATTACGAGGTCCACCAGGATACAAGGCAGGCACGAAATCCTTGGCATTGAATCATGTTTCGGTCGAGCTACCACACGTGACGATTCTTGGACACATGGTATGATTATTGAAGTAAAGAAGTGTTAAATGAACTGCCTGAATAAATGATGTTATAAGTGAGTATTATGAATGTGCGCGCACGAAAGTAAACAAATAATCCTTGTATCCTGAACAAATAAAAAAATATATGTTAAAGTCTGGCCAGACACGTATATAATGAAAAGTGCTGTGGATCTGACAAAGTGATGCCAAAGTAGCTCACTGATAAATAGAAAATGTTATAAAATATTATGAAATGAGTTAGGTAATGAAATGAAATGAATATGATTGCAACGTAATATTGTATGAATAGAGAATTGAGAGATATAGACAACTGTTAAAAGTAAATTTAGAGCGAGCAAGATGAAATTATTTTATTATTTTTTGGATAATCTGGGTTTTGATATAAGCATGGTAGAGTAATATTTATTATTATCTCGTCAGCAAAGCGTGCCAATTTAGAAGTAAGTTAGTGTTAGAGTAATGTTAATTATTTTGTTAAGTAATTTGACCAACATTTTAAAATTACTTTTTGGATGATGTTTACATTTTCATGAAATCATTTTAGTTACGAAGCGCATTAAGAATATAAAGGTTCATTCATTAAAACATCAATAGTTAGAGTAAGAAAAAAAAGAAGATTTTGTGTTTTTTTTCTTTTTTCAAGGGGGGAGGTGTAGTGTGAGCTGCGCCTCATACACACACTCTCCCATCATTATGTTATAAATAGATGTAAGTCTTAGATAATAAACGCAGTATTTACTCGCAACCAGTGTGTATCACTTGTCTCCCAAACTCTCGCCTTCATAGTGTTTCCATGTGCTTTGTTTTTCTTTTTTGTGTTATTTGTACAGTTCATAAATGTGCACGACGTCATTTTGAGCGGTTGAACTGGGCGAATCAACGAGATGTCACTGCGCGGCGGCTGTTGGCGACTAAGTCACCGACCTATATTGCTTGTCCGCGCGCGGTGAAGGGGTGGCGAATCTGTCACTATTTGGTACATCAATGCTTTGAAGTGCTCATTTTTGTTGGAATAACGAGAGAAACTGTTGTATTTGGAAATGTTAAAAAATAAGAGCAGTAGTGCAAATAGTGAATTTAAAAGAAAAACTATCAGAGATAAGTAGGCTTTACAGGTGTGGGAGTAATAGTTGATTAACTTATTATGTTTGTCTGTGTCGGTAACCGATATAAATTCGACCCCACACTGCTTACAGTTTGTTTTGGAGTAGGGCTCTGCTAACACTGGATTCGAATAGGTGTGATGAAAACACTTAAATTTGGTATCTATGCCAGGGCTCTTTCGTAATGGCTTAGGAACCCTATTTTAGGCGTGTCCGACGCTCTTGCCCGGTTTTGTTTGTTAAACTATGTTAGGTAGGGTACCTACCGGAAAAGTCCTTGAAGCCCTAAAATGGTTTTGTGTATCATACAAAAACACATACGGACATGACGAAACTATAAGGGTTCTGTTTTTGCCATTTTGGCTACGGAACTCTAAAAAGAGTCTTTATTTTAAGTACTTAATTAGGTAATCTATATTTATAAAATTCTGAACTGACTGACTGACTGACTCACTGTTGAACTATCAACGCACAGCCGAAACCACTGGACCTAGAGACTTGAAATTTTGCACATAGATACCTTATACAATGTAGGCACCCACTAAGGAAGGATTTTTGGAAATTACCACGGGAACGGGAGAGAACGGGACTTATATATTCGATTCCGAGTGACCCTATCTCAGTAACTATAATAGCTAGACTCTTGAAATTTGGCATAGAAGTAGGTGATTATAATAGTAAAAAAACAGTTTCAAGGATTTTTTAAATTCCCACGGGAACGGGAAAAAACGGGATTTATATATTCAGTTCAACGGAATCCTATGAATTATAATTACTAGACTCTTCAAATTTGGCATAAAAGTAGGTGATTATAATAGTAAAAAAACTGTTTCAAGGATTTTCAGAAATTCCCACGGGAACGGGAAAAAACGGGATTTATATATTCGATTCCGAGTGACCCTATATCAGTAACTATAATAACTAGACTCTTCAAATTTGGCATAAAAATAGGTGATTATTAAACTAAAAAACGGTTTCAAGGATTTTTTGAAATTCCCACGGGAACGGGAAAAAACGGGCTTTTTCGTTTTACTGGCCGTAGAAAGCTTAAATTCGGCATGTACGTTGCTTAGGGAGTGTAGATGAGCATTAAGACAGGACTTTCCAAAATTCTCACGGGAACGGGAAAAAACGGGAATTTTCGTTTTACTGGCCATAGAAAGCTGAAATTCGGCGTGTAGGTTGGTAGGAGAGTGTAGAGAAGCATTAAGACAGGACTTTCCAAAATTCTCACGGGAACGGGAAAAAACGGGAATTTTCGTTTTACTGGCCGTAGAAAGCTGAAATTCGGCGTGTAGGTTGGTAGGAGAGTGTAGAGAAGCCATAAGAGATAATTTCCCGAAATTCTCACGGGAACGGGAAAAAATGTACCTGTGCATCAATGATACCACAACATTAATTCGCCGATATAAGAGCCATGGGATATATTTTTGAGTAAGTTATATATATGCACCCGTATTTTTGCATTTGACTGTACCTAACTTTATCATTGTCATTGATACTCGGGACTTAGGTACTTCATGTAAAAAATGTAACTAACCTTTTCAACGCCAAGGACGTTTAAAAGCGTCATGAGCCGACGTGCCTGCAACGCCACCAACGCTGCACAGTGCAAATGAGACCTACGGACTTATGTTTAAGGTTTAAGTCCGCGTTGACGTTATGCCAACTTGGCGTGTGGATGACAACTTTTGTATGCGTCGTTGGCGTTGAAAGGGTTAAATAGCTCGACGTTTCGGACGCGACGTACCTAAGATACCTGTTCTTGATTTCTTATTTATAGTAGCTACTTAACCAAAAGAAAAAGAGAAAAGAGACATTATTTGTTTAATTATCTATCTTACCTTATTAACATGTCATTATATTTATTTGATTAAGGTTCACCAACAATTGTTAACACCAATACATAAGAACTTGCTACATCTTGCTACTCGGTTTCTTGGTATTAATAGATTATACGATTTTGGTTATAATATAAGATGGTTAGGGAGGCTTTTGTTATAAGCCCCCCCCCCCCCCCCTTTAGGGCTTTGGCGCCCTTTGCTTGGTACATAGAGAAGCTTGCTTCACTTGCTCTAACTTTTTAAAGGATTTCAAAAAAGAGGAGATTAAGATTCTCAATTTCACTTTCACTTTATTAGCGCCCTCCGACCCTTGGCGCCTGAGTGGTCGCTCCGTTCGTCGTATGGTCTATTTAAGACATGACTTGGAGAAATTTAACATCACATAGAATATCAAGTACCGCTTTAAGTTGTCAATGCCTTAACCCACTATTAATTATGGTATCCGATCATATTACCGGCAAACATTTCATAACTGATTCTTTTCGCAATTAATGATCAGTTCACAATCCATCTTGTGGAACACTTTAGGTTAGGTTTGTTTTATAAAAATCCTGAAACATTTACAGTTTCAGAAAAAAATGTGGGTTGTGAAATGATCATTTTGCGAAACGAATTTAGTTTGTCGGTAAAACATTACTAAACCCACTAATTATTTTTTAAACTTATCTGTTTTTTGCAGATTCAGATACTCAAAACGCAATGTCCTTACTCGAGTACGGGTACCACATGGTCTTCGGTATCATGATATGGACCATTCTGGAGTACTCCCTCCATAGATGGGTGTTCCATCTGGACCCGGGGAGGTCCATTACCATGATCAAGATACATTTTCTGATCCACGGCTTACATCATAAGGTGCGTATTTTGAGGCTGAATTTATTATATAGGACGTTCAGTCAAGCCATGGGCACCAAAATGTATTCACACAAAGCTACAAAAATATGTACACGTCAACCTTATTGCCCCGGTAATAAGGTATTTGTACATATTTGTGAGACCTGTGGGTTTGAGTAAGTCTGACTGAGCACCCCTGTGAAGTTTTATTTTTTTAAAAGTTCAATATTTCAAAAACGATTTTGATGAAACTTAGGTAAGAACCATCTCGATTAAACTAGCTTTCGATTGAAAAAAAAACTAATCGGTCCACCCGTTTGATAGCTATGATGCCACAGACAGATACACAGACACACAGATACACAGATTCACAGACACACAGATACACATGTCGAACTTATAAAACCCCTCTTTTTCGTCGGGGGTTAGTAAAAATATCAAGAATGGTGTTTTTTTTTTTGCCAAATAAACACTTTACAGAGTCCACTTAGACTCAAGCCCTGGCTGAATTCTTGGCGGTTCGTTAAAGCAATAAAAACTTTTAAAAAAAAGTTTTTTGCTCTTGAGTGTATTATTCACGTAATATTACAAGTTAAATAACAGTTTATTTTTACAACCTTTTGATTGTAAGTATAGGTAATTCCTAATCGCTCCCCCATGAAAGTGATTACTTTGCTATCTTTAGGCATTTATACCGTGAAATTAGGAAATTACAACTGCAAATTAACTAACAATTCTATTCATAGAGTGGATTTATAATTAGACGTAGTT
Organism: Clepsis dumicolana; assembly: GCA_963691665.1. Classification (NCBI taxonomy): domain Eukaryota; kingdom Metazoa; phylum Arthropoda; class Insecta; order Lepidoptera; family Tortricidae; genus Clepsis; species Clepsis dumicolana. The sequence goes on along the minus strand of OY829515.1, from coordinate 13,295,353 downwards.
TCTCATGCTGTCTGCTCGAACTTGGCATAGTCGTGATTTACTATTTCCGAATGCCGAGTTGTATGTGTATCCATATACAAGGTGCGTTTCAATGACCCATGAAGAATTTAGCCAGGGGTTGAGTAAGCCTCAGTTAGCACTCTTGTGAAACTTTTTTGGATAACCTAACCAACTTAGAAAAGCTGAAAAACCCCCCACATCGTCAGTTCAAAGTTCAATATTTCAGAAACGGGTGAACCGATTTTAATGAACCTTAGCTACGATTAGACTAGCTTTCGTTTAAAATAAACCGCATCGAGATCGGTAGATCCGTTTGGGAGCTACGATGCCACAGACAGATACACAGGTACATAGGTCAAACTTATAACACCCCTCTTTTTCGTCGGGGGTTAACGAAAGTAAATAAAAAAAAACATTCTCCCGTACACAGGCAACCAGCAGAGGCAATTAAGAGGCGGCAGACAGAGGTATGGGAGAATGGTTTTAATTTGGAAAGTTTATTATGATAATAACCATAAAACCACATCGTCACTGTCATCGCTCATTAATAACAATAATAGTTATTTGTTATACAAGGGTGCAAAGTTGTATTTTACCCGCGAGTGTGGAATTGAAAGACGAGCGAAGCAAGTGGTTCTAAAATAGAATTCTGAGCGTAGCGAGTGTTTCAACACACGAGATGTAAAATACATAATTTGCACCCTTGTGTAATACAAAACTTTTCACCTCACTGTAGCGAGGAAAGCGCAATATGCAAAAAAACAGCTCATAAAAATAAATCTTCATCACTGGAATCACAATTACGATATTATATGTTGACATTTCTGAAGATGCGTTTTGAAATTACATTGACTCAACTTGTGCGTTCAGAATTATATTCAACATCACTATAAAAAAACAAATGTTTCTCATAGAATTTTAAGGACCATTAAATAAAGCTGAATTCGATATTTTTTATTAAATTCTCAACCCATTTATCATTTATTAAATGATACTTAATATCGAACGAACCATTATTATGAGCGTTTTACGTTTTGTTATCTGTCAAAAGCTATACTTAAACACGCTCCACTCTAAGGTGAAATTACTTTCCCCACTAGTGGATAAAATGCGATTTTACGCGCTTGTTTTAAAGGATAAAAAACGGCTTTCCGAGGTATTGAGGGGAAAAAAAGTAAAACCGCCTTAAAAACCGGCCAAGTGCGAGTCGGACTCGCGCACGAGGGTTCCATAGAAAGATTTTAACGCTTTTCCAAAGTGTTTTAAGAAGTCCAGTGTTAGCAGAGCCCTGCACCTAAGCAAAATGTACACAGTGTGGGGTCAACTTATATAAGTCTGCGAAATCTGCAGACAGACATAAAACATTTAGATTTTGAGACTTTTCTGAGTGGTTGTGCTAAAAGAGCTACCTTCATACCAAATTTCAAGTTTCTAGGACAACTGGAAGTTGAATATAGTTTAGTATAATTGTATAATTATTATAATTCAACTGGAAACAAGTACCCAATCGGCAATTTGTACGGAAATAGCCTTTTTAATGACTGTATCTTTTGATTGCGTAGACTTAGAAGGTTGATTTTTTCACAGCTTCAAGGGACCGCAGACTTGAGTATTTGATATTAATTTCAGCATGCTACCTACACGCGTTTCAGAGAAAAAGGGTCTTGACAGATAGACAGACAGACAGACCGACAACAAAGTGATCCTATAAGGGTTCTGTTTTTCCTTTTGAGGTACGGAACCCTAAAAATACATTCAGTGAAGCATAGAACCTCCTCCTTTTTTGAAGTCGGTAAAAAATTGGTACTTAAGCCTTTACGGAATAATAATAGCGATTGACGTAGTTCATGATGAAATACTCTTACTAGCTAAATAAATGACTTGACAAAATCGTTGATAAGTCAGCGTAACGATTGAAATAACACTCGTGTTTTAGCATTCACATCATCATCTAGATATTGCAACATAATCTAGGAATGTGTTCGACTAGCTTTAGCCCGCGGTTTCGCTCCCGTGGCAGAACTCAGTATCCCGTGAGAATTTTGCAAAATCCCTTCCCCATTATCCATTTTCTATATCATAAAGCAAGGACCATAAAACCAAGAGGACTGCCAGTGTCTATACGATGCCGCGTTCCTTCGAAATAATAAGAATGCTGTAGCTAGTTTTACTACGGGGGGGTCTCTGTACCATTCATTTGGTACGACATTTAGACTTCTGGCTAACACAATAGCGCCATCTAAATTCGTTTTTTCTTTTAGTTCATAGATGACGCTATTGTGTTAGCCAGAGGTCTAAGTGTCATACAAAATTAATGGTACAGAGACCTCTCTATAGTGAAACTAGCTACATCAGGCTCATTATTTTACAGGAACGCGACTTTGTATAGCCATTGGCAGTCCTCTTGGTTTTATCGTCCTTGTCATAAAGGGAAACTCTACGGAAATTTTTAACTATCTAGGTCATTGACATACAAAAATAGACAGATACGCCACGGCTTCACCGCGCGCGGACAAGCAATTATAGGTGATTAGGTGATTCGGTGACGTAGTATCCCTTGATGTTTGACATTTTGTCAGTCTAATGACAGCTAATGAGCGAGGGCCGCATTTTGTCAGCGCTGAACAGGTGCGTGGGTCTACCGAACAACGGTTCAATAATTACCGATAGTGTCTTCTTCAACCTCGACATTGGCGGAATCATCGATAGTATCGATGGAGCTATACTTTTTTTAAAATTGAATTGAATTGAGGTGCGTGGGCTATGTTGTATATATCGATGGTCTAGGTCCAAGAACTTGGGCTGGGCGTTGAAGAGTCAGTCAGTTAGTCATTACGTACTTTTCTTTTAAACCCCCCACAAAAAGAGGGGTGTTATAAGTTTGACCGCTATGTGTGTCCGTGTGTGGCACCGTAGCTCTTAAGCGGTTGAACCGATTTGAATGCGGTTTCTTAGGGTTCCATACCTCAAAAGGAAAAAACGGGACCCTTAGGATCATTTTGTTGTACGTCTGTGTGTCTGTCAAGACACTTTTTCTCTGGAACGCGTGGAGGTAGCACGCTGAAATTAATATTAAATGTCCTGCAGTCCCTTGAAGCTGTGAAAAAAAACAAACTTCTAAGTCAACGCAATCAAAAGATACAGTCATTAAAGAGGTTGTTTCCATACAAATTGCCGTACTGTGAAAACCTAAAGGGTACTTCCGGCTGTCGTAGAAACTTGAAATTTGGTATGAATTTTTATGTCTGTCCGTATATGTCACAGACCAATATAAAATGACCCCACGATGCGTACCTACTAAACTTACTTCTAGTACAATATTGAGTGACCACCCTGAGGCAAATATTTAAAAGGTTAAAATTTAAAAGTATATTTTTAATGTTACAGGTGCCATTCGACGGTCTGCGTCAGGTGTTCCCCCCCATCCCCGCGCTCGTATTGGCGTCAATAATCTACATACCACTGCGGCTCCTCCTATCTTATTCGCTCATCAAGTTGGCTGGAGGGCTCATCGGTAAGATTATATTTATCATCATCATCATCAAACTTATGAGTTAGGTACACTCTTGTCGGTGGAGTTTCCTCCAATCATCTCTCCTATGAGCCAGTTCCTTGACCTCCTGATACGACACGGCACCGGCCTTCTCCTTTATCTGGTCCATGTAGCTTCGCCTTTTTTTTTCCCTGGGAAATGCTTTGCGCATACCACTACACCCTTGCGGGAATGCGGCGGTTATGTCGGGCTCTCCTCCGTCCTTCTTTCTCAGAAAGGTGAAGGTGAAGGTACGGAGGCCTACCGACTAAAACCCAGGGTGTTTGCCTGTCTACCAACTTAGCTGACGGGCTCCGGGTCTGTTGTGGCAGTCTTCCGCAGCCCACCAGAGCGGCTGTCCCTTTGAACTCCCTCTCAAATACTTCCTTCCCTCTTTCCCCGTTAAGGGTTAGCGTGTCTCGGCGTGGGCTTTATCTTGCGGATGAAGAGCTTCCCGAGCCCGACACCCGCAGCCCGGTTATGATGGGTTTAGGAGGCCGTATAGACGCCGCCTTCTCCCTGTGCGCCTTCGGCGGATCACATCAGAGAGGGCATCGCTTTCTCTGGTGCGCTCCGCCGCCTCCTTCTGCGATATGACGTGCTCGCAGAAAGAGACAACTCCATCCCATGCTCTCTTGTCTCCGACCATGACCTCAACAATAGTCGGAAGAATAGGTCTTACTCTCTGTCCTTCAATTATTCCTTCTAAAATGGACTTAAAGAAGTTGTCGTGTCGTATCAAATGTCCAATCAATCGTCTATTCTCTATGGTATTCAGGATCGTTCTCTTCTCATTAACCACTGACAGTACTTCCTCATTGGTCTTCGGTTCCATCCAATCCTTTGATTTTACTCCAGCACCACATCTCAAAAGCCTAAAATCTGGAATCTTTCCCTATATTGCTCTGTGTCAGTGTCCATGTTTCACATCCTGTATAATTTATAATTTATACATATACATGATTATTTCATACTCTGTAAGGTTTTTGCATTATGATTATAAGAGTTTAATGAATATACCTACAGAAATCCAGAAAAAATCCAGAAAAATAGGACTAACCCGGGGATCGAATCCGGATAGTTGACATTCCATAAGCCTTTTCTGGCTCGCTGTTGAGCATAAAGTTTCGTATTTTAAGATTTTAAGAAGTGCGTGCATCCTGTTTATTAGGTACAACATTAAATTATGACACGAAATAAAAGTAACTACTCTTACAGTCAGCAGCAGAAGTAGCTAAGCAACCGAAGCGGTCACAATGACCAAGGTAATATAGACATATGAGCTTGCGTAGATCATTGTGAACGCTTCGGTTGCTTAGCTACTTCTGCTGCTGACTGTACGTAAAAACAGTGCCATAAGCACAACTTGTCGAATCCTGCGTCACGTAAAATCGAATAGTAAACTATAACAAGTTTGTATGACGTTTGGAACAGCGCCCGCCCGTGAGCGTATTTGGAACTAAAATTTAGTATGAGATTTCTCGATCTCGATACGGTAACCGTAACGTAACGCAGGATTCGACAAGTCGTGCTTAGGGCACTATAGACGACTCAAATCATAGAAAAGTTTTTATGTCACAAATGTACGTTTTACTTTTTATCATAATCATGAAGAGTTACTTAACAAAGATAGAAAACTTGTCGTGGGTATCACAAAACTGTTAAGTGCTACTTAAATACTACAAGATTACCGAAGTGTACCTACCTAGCGTCTGACTCACGGATTATTTTTATGACGAACTAGCTGTTGCCCGCGACTTCGTACGCGTAGATTTCGGTTATCGCTATCCCGCGGGAACTATGTAATTTTCCCGAATAAAAAGTAGCCTATGTTATTCCTCAATATTCATACTATCTTCTTACCAAATTACATCTAGATTGGTTCAGCGGTTTTCCCGTGAAGAGGTAACAAACAGACAGACAGAGAGACAGAGTTACTTTCGCATTTATAACATTATTTAGGAATTTAGGATTAGGGTTAGGATTTAGGATTAGGATTTAGGATGAATTGGAGCGACAATAAGAAACTAAACATAGGTATTTACTTAAATAATTTGGGAAAATCGTGACTCGGAGGATAAGTTATAAATCGAACCGTAGATAGATCTGACCAGCGAGTCGTGTCACTCGCATCGTAGCTGGGCAAGTACACCTGTAGCTGCTGCTTGGGTTATCCGAAGCTGATATTAACGAAAAGTTCGGATGTAAACAACAACACTTTAATGCACGAAACACAATACAATTATAGAAGGAGAAAGTTAATAATTTAGCCACAGAAAGTCTAAAAGCACAGAGTAGGATAGTCGGACAAGCACAAGCACTAGAACACTATTTGCTACAGCGTAAGCGGTTTAGATTTAGTACTTTAGGGAGCGTCAACAAGCGACATGCGCTCCGCGGCGGATGGGCGTAAGTACTGGCGCGGCGCTCGGCGCTCGGCGCGCGCGCAACCGGTCGAGCGACCGCCTCGCACGCAGCAGCCGCGTGATGCGCGCCATCTAATACGAAACTTAGGTTCGCTTGTCCGCGTTACGTACAAAATATTCGTATGAAAATAAACATGTTTGTTATTACTTATAATTATTACTATACATTATTATGCAAGATGGAATGGCATAATTAGGAATTTATTTATACAATAATAATTTATAGAATTAAGTTTAGTTTCAAGTCGTACATTAATTATTTATTAAGTTTATTAATGTAAGTAGTTATTAAGAGTTAATTAATATAATTAAGTAGGTACACTATATCACCCCCTTCCAGAGACCGTCAAGGGCGATAATAATCGGGAAACTGAATGCGACGTCCCGACCGCGTCCTTTTGATAACGTCGTCCATGTTACTTGGTAATGGCAATGGCTGGTGATTCCTGGGTGAATCTGAGTGATGAGTGTGAATATATGTGTAAGTATTATTGTTTGGTGATGAATGGTGTGGGGTGTCTAGGTCGCGCAGTATGAAGGCCGGCTTAATACGGTCTATCGATACTGTTACCTGTTTACCTTTTATCACTATTTTAAAAACCTTATCACCTCTGGCAATAACCTCGTAAGGGCCTGTGTACGCAGGTTTCAGGGACCCACCTATAGTGTCATCTCTTAAAAATACGTGAGCTGATGTGGATAGGTCCTTAAAGATAAAAGTATTGCGCTTACCACTGTGCCGTGAAGCTGGTGATGGGCGCAAGTCTCGCACGAACCCGCGAAGTCGTGACAAATAATCTGTCACGTCAATTGTCTCGTCGAAGGGTTGTGGGCTGAAAAAATCGCCCGGGAGGCGCAAAGGTTGACCATAAAGAAGTTCAGCCGTGGAAGCCTGAACGTCTTCTTTATAGGCGCTGCGTATCCCTAATAAGACGAGAGGAAGTGTTTCCACCCAGCTGCTGCTCTCGTGGCAGGTTATGGCAGCCTTGAGTTGCCGGTGGAACCGTTCTACGAGTCCATTGCATGCTGGGTGGTATGCAGTCGTCTTTCGGTGTTGGAAGCCTGCGATAGTGGATAGCTGCTGAAATAGGGCCGACTCGAATTGACGTCCTCTATCCGTCACTATATCCGTAGGACAACCGAAGCGAGATATCCAGCCGTTCAGTAATGCGCGTGCGACCGTTTCCGCAGTCATGTCGGGCAATGGTATTGCTTCAGGCCATCGCGTGTACCTATCGACGGCAGTGAGGCAATAGCGGAACCCTTGGCATGATGGTAAGGGGCCAATCAGGTCTATGTGTATGAACGCTAGTCTCGATCGGGGTGATTTAAATGTTCCTATAGGGGAAGAAACGTGGCGAGTAACTTTGGAGCGTTGGCAAGCTAGACAGGCGCGTACCCATGTCCGACAGTCCTTCTTTACTCCGGGCCAGACGTACCGATCTGCAACCAACTTAGCAGTGGCATTGGCACCAGGGTGACTTAAAGATTGAAGACTGTCGAAGACTGCTTTACGTAACTCCCTAGGAATAAACGGTCTCTGAGTGGTGTTACTTACGTCGCAGTACAGATGACTCTGAGAACCGGGGATTTGAACCTTGTCCAGTTGTAGGGACGAACCTGTTCTTAGCAGCTCTTCAAGCTCTTGGTCAGCCTGTTGAGCAGAAGTTATTCTCTCGGCACTGACTGGCTGCGAGATCGCCTCGACGCGAGAAAGTGTATCCGCCACGACATTATTTTTACCCGATATGTGTCTGATGTCCGTCGTAAACTGGGCTATCAGATCCAGGTGTCTAAACTGTCGTGGGGAACAATTTTCTTTACGAGAGTGGAAGGCAAAGGTGAGGGGTTTGTGATCGGTATAGATCGTAAAGTCACGAGCCTCAACCATGTGCCGGAAATATTTCACGCTCTCGTAAATCGCCAAAAGCTCGCGGTCATAGGGTGAATATTTAACCTGCGTTGGGTTGAGTTTCCGCGAAAAGAAGGCCAGCGGCTGCCATTCGTCATTTCTTCTCTGCTGGAGCACTGCACCAATAGCTGTATCGGAAGCGTCCGTCACCAAGGCGAGCTTCGCATGGCAGTCTGGGTGGGCGAGCATGGCCGCCCGACAAAGACCGTCTTTGCATGCCTGGAATGCTTGCTGCTCCTGGGAAGAAAAGTTAACGGGATGGGCGCCCTTCACCGAGCCAGTCAGTAAAATGTTAAGGGGTGCCTGATGCTTAGCCGCGTCTGGAATAAACCTGCGGTAAAAGTTGAGCATCCCCAAAAAACGGCGCAACTCCTTGACTGTCTTCGGTGCAGGGAAGTTCTGGATGGCTTCAACCTTGGACGGTAGTGGCGCAGTTCCTTCAGCTGTTATGCGGTACCCGAGGAAGGTAACCTCGGATACGCCGAAGTGGCACTTAGCTGTGTTAATCACCATACCAAACTCCTTAAGCCTACTGAACAGCTGATGTAGATGGCGCTCATGCGTCTCCCGATCCTGTGAAAAAACCAGAAAGTCATCGAGGTAGGCATATACAAAATCCAGTTCCCTGAGCATTTCGTCGACGAAGCGCTGGAACGTCTGTCCGGCATTACGAAGCCCAAACGTCATGTAAGGGAATTCGTAAAGGCCGAACGGCGTTGTGATCGCGGTCTTCGCGATGTCCTCAGGGTTCAATGGGATCTGGTTGTAGGCCTTAACTAGGTCGATCGTGGAGAAGATGGTACAACCGGATAGGCTGTGCGCGAAATCCTGTATGTGACGGATGGGGTACTTGTCCGGGATGGTCCGCGCATTAAGCATCCGGTAATCGCCACATGGACGCCACCCATCGTTTTTCTTTTGGGCTAGGTGGAGGGGGGAACACCATTGGGATTCCGAGGGTCGACAGATGCCGCACTCCAACATTGCATCGAACTTCGCTTTGGCGATCTTTAGCTTATCCGGTGCCAGACGACGGGGTGTACTCGACACGGGCGGCCCAGGTGTAGTACGTATGTGGTGTACTGTACTGTGCTTAGGTGTGCGGTGTATACCCGGTGGACGTGTTATTTCGGGGTAGTGTTCGAGTATAGTGTGATATGTAGAATCACCAGACATTACCTTTACCGAAGTGACGTCCTCCGACTTCCGCGCAAGCAACGCCGGGGTCGCAAGCGATGTCGTACCGTCGATGAGGCGTTGATTCCTCACATCGACGATGAGTCTATAATGCGATAAAAAATCGACTCCTATTATCGCCCTCGTCACATCTGCAACAATAAATCGCCAGGCATAGTCGCGGCGCAAGCCTAGGTTTAAAATAAAATTAACAAAGCCGTACGTATTGATAGCGGTACCGTTCGCTGCACTTAAAACTAACTCAGTTTTTACACATCGGTCTTTTAATTTTGACCTAGGAAACACACATAAATCACTGCCAGTGTCCACTAAAAACTGGGTTTTAGATCGCTGGTCGGTTACAAATAGGCGACCGGTAGTTGGGCAGTCGTCGGCCGCCATTACAGATTGCCCTTGCCGTTTCCCGCGAAGTCACACGGAGGTACGCAACGATGGGCTTTGTCGCCAAATTTGTTATGATACCAGCACTTAGGGAACTTCCTATGATTAGAGTTTGACCTTCGTGCTGATGCTGAACGGCCGTGTCTGCGCTGACCTCCAGGTGTTTTCGACCGACCACGTTGACGTGACATCCTGTCGAACTTTGCCGTCAACGTCTGCATCTGCTGGGTCAACGCTGCAATCTCCTGGCTCAGAGAATGTGGTGCTGGTGACGATGATGCTGCCGCTATTTGCGGACTTGGTGGTACGACTTCGTGTATCCGGTCCGCTAACTCAGCTACCTCGTCCAATGGTAGCTTCGCCTGGCATGCGATGATGCTCTGCGTGGCCGTCGGCAGTCTGCTGGTCCATATCGACCGCAAAAACTCTTCAGGCACGCCCGGCCCAGCCAGACTTCGCAGATGGCGAAGGAACTGTGAGGGTTTTCTGTCCCCCAACACCTCGTCTGTAAGAAGCTGGTTAATCCTCTGCTCCCGTGAAACTGATAACCGCTTTATGAGCTCAGTTTTTAATTGCTCGTACTTATTTAATGACGCTGGAGCCGTAATTATGTCCTCCACGACGCCTGCCGAAGCCGAATCCAGCTGGGACAAGGCATAGTGGAACTTCGTGGCGTCCGTTGTTATGTTAGCTAGAACGAATTGGCTCTCTAGCTGCATAAACCAAAGCGCTGGCTTGTCGGGGTAAAATGGCGGTACCCGCACACCGACTCTGTTTAATTCCAACTCATTGGGCATGATTATGAGTTCTTTCTCGGGGTCACCAGTGTAGCTGCTGCTTGGGTTATCCGAAGCTGACATTAACGAAAAGTTCGGATGTAAACAACAACACTTTAATGCACGAAACACAATACAATTATAGAAGGAGAAAGTTAATAATTTAGCCACAGAAAGTCTAAAAGCACAGAGTAGGATAGTCGGACAAGCACAAGCACTAGAACACTATTTGCTACAGCGTAAGCGGTTTAGATTTAGTACTTTAGGGAGCATCAACAAGCGACATGCGCTCCGCGGCGGATGGGCGTAAGTACTGGCGCGGCGCTCGGCGCTCGGCGCGCGCGCAACCGGTCGAGCGACCGCCTCGCACGCAGCAGCCGCGTGATGCGCGCCATCTAATACGAAACTTAGGTTCGCTTGTCCGCGTTACGTACAAAATATTCGTATGAAAATAAACATGTTTGTTATTACTTATAATTATTACTATACATTATTATGCAAGATGGAATGGCATAATTAGGAATTTATTTATACAATAATAATTTATAGAATTAAGTTTAGTTTCAAGTCGTACATTAATTATTTATTAAGTTTATTAATGTAAGTAGTTATTAAGAGTTAATTAATATAATTAAGTACGTACACTATCCACCCATCTCTTTTTTACGCTTAACACTTTTCAGCATAAAAAAGAGATAGTTATAATTTTGTTAGTTGGTACTTTGTGACACGACTTGCTGGTCAGACTCTAAACACGACGAGAATTACTTTATTACTTATTACTTATTCTTTAACATGAAACTACCGTGAGACCCAATCATGGTGAAATAAACGGATCACTCACGAATACAAGTGGAGTTTAGTTCGACTGTTTCGAATTAATTCGTAGCCCTTCATGCAGTCGGGCTAAACTTGAGTTGCCTAGTTATATACTTAAATGGTACGTTAATTTCACTTTGCTTTTAAATAATTTAAATTGCGTGCAAATCCGGCATTAATTAAACTAAGGACTAAGTAACTGCGTACGGCAATGTAGCGGCAGTGCCCAATTACCTAATAGTCCCTTGACAGAATTTTAGTTTAACTTAACGTGGAAGGTCATATGTCATATTATGTGTAAGAGGTAATCAGCACTTATTCGAATTTAAAAACAGGTAACAATACAATTTCAATTAAGAAAATGGAAAGCGTAAGCGCCAAAATATATTTTGTTAAGTATATTTTATTTGTTATTGATGCGCTTTAAATGACAATGAGACTTTAAACATGAATGCATATCCTCTTATGTAGATAAATACATACTTATATAAGTACATGTTAAACATCCAAGACCCTAGCGCAAAAGTACGTATTCATCATAGGAATATCTGCCCCAAACCCGAGACCTCAAGTTTTGACTATGAGTTTAAAAAAAAATCTAGTAGGACAATTATTCAGTCACAGTTTTAAATGATTCGCGGTTAATTACATTGCACATTACACGTACGGGATATTGACCGCGATCACGTTGCTAGGTTTTCATGAGCTCCCGATATTTCGACGCAGTTACATGCATCATGATCGGGAGCTCATCAAAGGTATCAATATCCCGTGCTTAATATGTCTAATTGTAGTCTTTTACGTTCTTCATTTCCATTCATCATCATCTTATTTAAGAGTATCACTCTTCTCAATGTAGTTGTCTCGTTCGTTTTTTCACCTCCTGATACTATCGATTTCATTGCCATATACATGTCTAATTTGAGACGTATTCTTACAGGTTACCTAGTATACGACATGATACATTACTACGTACACCACGGCTCTCCGGAAGACGGCACGTATCTCTACACCATGAAGCGGTACCACTCTAACCACCACTTCGTCAACCATGACAGAGGTGATTATGACATAATTAGCCATTACAAATAAAGTAGAAAAGATTTGTTAAATATTTCTAATGGATTTATTTCTTCTTCTTCCTTCGTTAATAACGGCCTATAGGGCTTGGGCCAATGTCAGTAATATAATTCAACACGTAGCTATAACAATAATAAGCAAGATAGCAGTATAAAAAAACGGATATTAAAAAATTTATGTCGGATAGGTCAATCTGAATAAACCCCCCTGCCCTTGTCGGGTTCTTAGCCATCGGCTAATGATGTTCCAGAAATTCTTGGCCACTGGTTTATTTAATTGTAAATTTCATTCTGAAAGGAGGCCTGTGCCCAGGACATAAATAGGCTGATGACGATGATGATGATGACTATTAAACGGATTTCACATGTACCTACCAAAGCTAGTGGTAACGTAATATTTTCTTTTTCAGCGTTTGGCATCAGCAGCGACATCTGGGACCACGTTTTCAAGACATTCGTGACAGTCAGGAGGTTAGGTTTCAGTTTGCGGTGGCAGTGAGTGTTAGGTCACTACTAACGTTATGGTGCTTTGAATCAGGGATGTTAAGGGATATGAAATTTCGGATCTGGATACGGATAGAATAGCATTTATTTCGGATTGATCCTTTAGTTTCGGATAGTTTCAGTCACGGATTTTAGGTTTTTAAGAAACCGTAAAAGCAAAACACAAATACCTAATTGGAATCGGGTCTATATTATTGTCTCGCATACATAATTGTTTGTAGTCCGGGACACCATCATTAGATACCGGGGCACGCTATTGTACCTTAGTGCTTCCTCTACTGTTTCCCAGGGCAGAGTATTTAAGGCGTTGCCTATACCTATCTATTTCTATGTATTTCCCCAAATATTTTCAGTTTCAGTTAGAAAAAATTAGGACAAACGATCATCCCACCAAAAAGTTTTAAGCGACACGAAGGGAACCGCTTAGTTTTAAGTGTTATCTACTAAAAATTCAGTAAAATGCAATATTTAGTAGCAAAATTATATCTGTGCCGGCCCAGCCAAGCACGCCCACCGAAGCCAGGGCAAAGCTGTCACAGTGGCATGACTAACAGCATTATCAGGTGTCAAAAAAAAAATCGGCTCTGCTGAGCAGAAAAACGTGTCTCATTTAGACTCTGCCGCTATCCGAAATTATCCGAAACTTTTATTTCGGATTCAGTTATTACGATTACGGATAGGTTTAATTTCGGATATACCCGATAGCTTCGGTTACGGTTTACGGTGACGGATCTCCTAAACATCCCTGCTTTTAATAAGGAATCTGCATTTATAAAAATAACATTTATAAATAATCATGACTGGTAACGTTCGAAATCTTGAATGACACTTTTGTATTTGAAGTTTTTTTATTTAAATACCACATCGGTGACAATCAGGCAGGTTCGCCTGATGATAAGATCGCCTACAAAAACAGTTTAATACTTATAAAATGTTGTCTCTAATAGTATATAACAGATAGCAGATTTTATAAACAGTTATAAATTGCGAATGTTGCCAGGTTTTTGTATCAGTAGACATAAACGATTGGTTCCTTTCGCAAGACCAATTTATAAGAAAGGGAACGATGTTGACCGCCTCAACTATTTTTTTAATAAGACATTTACTTTTACAGTGCATAGTGTATATTATACTAATTCAATATTATCAAAAGTCGCTTGACTTGTAAGTTGTCGCTTTAGAGCCAAATATAAAATATGATTAAGAAAATGTGTTATTGCGACACGGTACAAAAGTCACAACGTTACAAACTACTTTTAAGCTTATCGTTATATTCGTTATGTCTGTCGGTAAAGTACCTACGTAGAATAATTAGGTTAACATATTTAGAATGTACTTCAGACGAACTATTGAATTGAGCTACTTTTGCGTTAATGTCTGTATGTTTTGTCGTTTCGCACAACTTGGGAACTACCTAGGATCACATTATTTATTTTCCTTATGTTCACCACTGCCTAGCAAATATTCAACCGACTAAATCCTGCTTGACATTTTGGTCCAAAACCCTACATTTGTGCAAACGGGCGAGATTTAACAGTTATCAAAAAAAAACCTAATATTAAATATGAATTTCGAGCAATGTAAAGTTTCGTGGAAACTGTAAAGCTGAGTGATAAACACCTGAGTAGGAATGTTCAGAACAATTTAAAAAGGTGAAGATTGTAAAGTTGAATAGGAACCACTTGTAACATCAGTACAAATTAATTTAATTTTAGTTCGACTTCATTTGTTTCCTAGCACTAGAAAGTAAAAACATATGCAAAATTAATAAACAGATTTTTGTGGAAGCGAAAACAAATCGATTTTGTGTTTAAATTTCACTTGAATGTATGTATAGTACTTACGTAATAATTTATCGGGTAGTGGAAAGATAAAAGATTAGGCTATCTCACGATACGGACATACTGCAAGTCGTCAAACTATATCTAAGTACCTACTGATACGTTAGATTTTTTAGTATCTGTGTATAGATATGTCATCGAAGTTGAGTCATTTTAATAACTGTACTTACTAAATATTTTATATACCTACAGAGAAATTAATTATGACTAGTTAAAAACATACACGTGTGGTATGGCGTTTACGCCTTTACGTTTGAAATTTATTAAAATAATTAAAAACAGCGTAAGCGACATACCTATGAACAAATATGCATCAAGTACAAATATTTTCTGAAGTTGAAAAACAAATAAACAATAAACCATTTTACTATTTTGTATTTATATCTTTACTTAGCTATTTCTGTGGAACTGTATTTTTCATTTTATTAAACGCATTTTTACTGTTAAAAAACGAGATTCTACGTAAAGCTGAATTAAAAATAGTTGTATTGGTGTCATATTTAGGTATACGTTTCCGGTCAGACGTACTTATCGTTACAAAGTTAAGACACGTGTTTTTAGCAACGAACAAAGATAATTGCTTGTGCCATTGTAAAATACTTTATTATTATCAATTAGCTCTACATAACAATTTGTTTTATTTAATTTTGAAAGAGGGAACAAAGATACATTATTTGCTGTATAAATTTTCTAAAGGCGCATTTCAAATAAGGCTTTTCATATGCGATTGATGCATTTTATATGGACGATAATCTGTTACGAGTATGCAATAAGTCAGTCATACTTTACAGTGATACTACGGTTTTCAAATATTGTAAATGGACTCTTTACAAGGGACCTTAACCCCCTTTCCACTTTACGGGTATTTTTGTAACAGCCATAATACGCCACCCCTCACCGTGGGGTAGGTACACGAGAAAAAGAAGTCAACCCCTTTTTACGTGTAGGTAGGGGCGGTGGTTAGGTACCACAATATTTTTTCTCAAAATTTTATTCTACCTACCACTTTGTCGGCGTGGTTAATATTGTATCAATGCCAAAATACAGCTTACTGTTAGCAAGGGTCTCTGGGCTAAGCCACGGACAGACGGACAAGGCGAAACTATAAGGGTTACTTGCCCACTACGGGCCCCATAAAAAGAATAAACACAAATATTGAAACAATGCATTGAGAGATCATTCTGAGAGGAGTTCTAGCTCAGCAAGAGAACGTAAATAGAGTGGAGATGATGATGATATTGATGATAGTTGCGACGTTGAGCGTGTCTGCGTTTGTAGCACGCAAAAGTATAAAGCGACGGGCGAAGGCGTTAAACGTAAGCGCACTTTTTAAAATTCATTCATTAAATGTTTTCACAAACTTGAGTATTATTTTAGATTTTAAATAATTTGTGGCATCTTCAAATCAGCTTGGTATTTTTCTGTGTTAAGCTTATGTTGAATATGTATGTAGGTATATATGTATTGTTAGAATATTCCATGCCATTCTGCCTTTCCACTTAAGGTAAGTGTAGAGTATATATTGTGGTGTTAAAGGTAAACAAATAATACGTTTTTACTTGTTAGTAAAAGGGTTCTGTAATATGAAATTGTTAAAATGTTTTCAATTAAGTACGTAATAAAGACCAAGTTTTATTATGAAAATGTATTTTATTTGTTATTTCTACCCTTAATCGAGTTCCGAGACCAAACCCTTGCCAAAAAGGCTACAAGTATTCAGAACAGATTTCCAAGAACAAATTAATGATTCATGTAGGTACCTAATACTTCATAATTATTAAGAGTAACTGGTTGATAAAATGGTGTAACGAAAGCAGATAGTAACGATACAGGCTATTGTGCAAAGGCGGTGTAAAAAATAAACTAAAACATGTCCTATCCTTATGTTCAATGGCCAGTTACTGCAACAAACGTGATTCGATTAGATGAACTGCTTGCGATGTTTAAACATTATTAAAAGTTTATTTTAACGTTAGTTGTCAAAAAAGAAAGACAGGTGGATAAATTATAAATTTAATAAATTGAAAAGATAACACTGGCAGTGACTCGTCAATTTTGTTATTCCAAAGCCATTTTGTGATTAAAAAATGCGCGCGACCTAATTAAGCTTTTTTATAGCGGAAGGCTAAGGAAAATGCCTGTAATGCCAAATATGAATACGAAAAAACTTTTTCCTGATTTCAGGAGTATTTTCATTTGTGTGTATTTTTGTTTAGTGATAAGTGGTGTTAGTGGATGTTACGACAATGGGTGGGGGTGCTTGGGGTCGGATTGGTTTCCTGAATTATGTCCAGTACTGGACGCCATCGGGTCAGCGGTAACAGATTTATTTAAAACACATTCTATATGTAAGTAATATTCAACTATTTTAACAACAAAGTTTAAATTTTAAGTTAAAAAATTTCTGTCTAGCTGTTATATTTTTTTATTTATGTTTAAGTGTATTGCTGCGCCCCAATAGGGTACCCACATTTTATGAAAAATTTGTAAAAAAAAAACGCAATAATAAATGAACACAGCAATTAAATTATTCAGGATTCAAATTATTCGTGAGCAAATAAACCCACTTTTTCAAATGACGAAGGATTTATTCGTTATTCAAGTCGAATAAAATCCACGAATAATATATTATTTAAGATGACTCGTTTTCGCTCTATACGTACTACTTATTTTTATCAGAATTCTGTTCTCTATATTATTAAATTGTTTGGGATTTCGGGATAAGCCCATGTACCTTCTACAGACAGGATTAAAATAAAGAACGGGTTAGTCACGCACAAAGTCAATAATTTATTGGTGCCAATTCCACAAATACAATTCGCCATTTATGTATAGCACGACTGTCAAATACAAGGTACAGAATTGTTTGTTGTCAATACGTGCCACTAGTGGCGCTGTTAATGTGCCCATGTCAATCAGACGTAAACGCGAACGCGATCGAGACTTTTTTTGTCGTTGATTACAATAGACGCTCAGAGCGCCTAGTGTAATCGCCGACCAGGCCAAGAAATACGTTTCGATCCCGTTCGCGCTTAACAAATCTCATACTATTTGACACTTTAACGCAAACGCGATCGAGGCGTATTTTGTGCTTTTTGATTACTCTAGCGGCACAGGTTGCTTAACATAAATACAGACCAGGACTTGTTTTATAAAGCTACAAGTTACAATTTACAAGCGGAATTCTCATTCTATTTTTAGATAGAGCTTTTGTTAGATAGAGCTTCCGCTTGTAAATTACAACTTGTAGCTTTATAAAACACGACCCAGGTGTGCGCAGGTTACGGCAAGGAAATCACGTAAAACACACGTTTTATGAAATTGTTATATTTCAATAATGACAACTGAAGTGAGATAAAGAGTTCAAATTATAATGAATGGAAACACGTATTGAAAAATTACTAAGTACTTAGGTACTTGTAATTTCAACTGGTGCTTACAGCTTATTGAGGTACATCAACAACACGCAAGATAATTAATGCATTGCAATTTTTTGTAATTTTCACTATTATTCGTTTTTCTTTACGGTCTACTTAAAAGTTTATACTTAATACGGGAAAATATTGAATATACGTATTTTTTAAATTCTCGGGTACCGACTTCAATGACAACAATATTCTGTATATTCTGTATATTCTGTATATTCGATTTTCTTGAAAAAACAATTACTTGTTTTTGCTTGAAATTTCTTATGCAGGGCCGCCTGTCAACTTATTGTTAATATCAGTGTACCTTTGATTATGTGATGGGCAGGAATTTAACTTTTTCCTATCTAAAAAATCCTACAAATGCAAAATAAGTACATACCCGTTCTTATTAACCGTCTTTCAGACGAAGAAGGACCAATCACCTCGCGGCTGGTAACCGAGTCGCTCCGATGCGGGCGCGAGATCTCCCGAGCGGCGGCGGCGCGGGGCAACGAACTCGTGCGCAGCGGAGTCAGCTTGGAGTATTCCACGCCTGCCATGCTGCATCTCTTCTCAGGTAAGGGAGGGTAAAATGGAGGGATAAGCTGGTTTTAAGTCAAATTAATAGTGACACTGGAACATCTTTTTGGAAATAATTTCTGAATCTTATAACCGACACAAATAATGCACAGTAAGTACATAATATACTGCCTACGATCCTCATTAATACTCTGATTATAATCGACTATATTCCTTTCAGGGAAGCTGCCAGCTGACGCCAAGGCAGCTGCTGAAGTGTCCCACGAAATCCTGACCGCGACAAAGTTGTTGCAGTTGAAGCTGTGTTCAACGTAGGACTCCAGGATTTCGTATATCAGTACAACTCCTGGTGATTTAGTTGAAAACCATTATCTGGGCAACTACAGTTATACCTATGCCCACGATGAGTCACGACCTTGATCTTCAATGCCTTCGTAAATGTCAGGACTGGAGTCGGAGCCCCCAGACAAGGCTCGACTCCGGGTCGCTTATCAGTGGCGTAGCTTGCCGTTCGTAGCCGTTTACCTTTTTGGTGCCCTAGGTCAACATGACACAAGCCCTCTCACCTCATGAAAATCGAGGCTCGGTACCCCTCTGGCTGGATAATGCGGGGCCCCTAAGCAATTGCCTACAGTGCCTAATGGATATACCGGCCCAGAAGATAGTCACTTGTAACTATACAAAAACTAAACAGCCAGCTAGCTTTTAGACTATACCTACCTCTTAAATTCATGATTCATTAATTTCCTTGTCTTCATTTAAAAAAACTGCTAACCGTCCCATCCGCAGCACTAACGTCACTCCAAACACGTTCATGTCCTTCCTCGAGCATCAAGTGATTCGGATCCACGACCCTCGCTACTGCAAGCCCGTCACCGTTAGTTGCAGTGGCAGCAAGTACAGAAGCATTGACGGGACGTGCAACAACCTCGAGCGGCCGGGGTGGGGGAGGAAGGGAGCCCCGTTCACGAGGATCGCTGCTCCGCGGTATGCTGACGGTGAGATAGGCGCTACGTTAGGTTTTTATCTAAATAACCTAACCAACTTTAAATTAGAAACAGAAAACCTGACTGCAATTCTGGGGGACAATTTATACCCTATGTCACTCCCACAACTGAGACGAATTCAATGACACCTCATACGTTGAAATCCGTCTAACGGTTTAGGGTCTATTCTTAGCCTAATTCTTTGGCTTCAGGCCAAAGAATACATAAGTTCGGAAAACATAACTCTCCTTAGGCAGTCGGGTAATTAAAGGGCAACACTTAATGAGGGCCTATCAAGACTTAAAAATCCGCTCTTATGTTGAGTGAGGTCTATCTGTCGCATTTAACCAATCATAGGCCAGTAGTTTGTCTGTCATTGGTGAAGAATGACAGCGATAGACTTCACTCGATCTTAGCGGATTTTTGAGTCCCTATTGCCCTTATTGACAGTTGGGGTAAGGGATCTTTCTTACAATAAACATCCAGGCCGCTATTTCACCAACTTTACAATTGTCGGTTTGTCATGACAATTCGAACTACATTTTTTGGCCAGTACGAAGCGCGCTAAAACAAATGCTCTTCAAGTCAGCAATTGACACCAAATTGTCATTGAATACTGACAATTGTAAAGTTGGTGAAATAGGGGCCAGGTGGGTTAACGTCTTCACTCGTATGTTGTTAACATTCCATCTGGCTCGCACGTTAAGTTTTGCTTTAGGTACTTATCCTAATACGAACTGCCACGGAACGAAATTCGCTCCCATCGTCTGAATCCTGATGTTTATATGAATAGTCAATTCGCAATTCTTCTCTTTCCAGGCATATACGCAATGCCGGTGGCCCGCAGCGGCCGTCCTCTGCCCAATCCCCGGGCTCTCTCCACCCGACTGTTCGCTGACCAGCCCATCACCAGCCACGTGCTGTCCAACATGAACATGCAGTGGGGACAGTTCATCACCCACGACCTGATGTTCCACGCTATGGAGTCAACTGGTATGACGGTAGTCGGATAGATTGTAAATGCTTAATATTACTGATGGGTGCGTGGATTAATTCCGGTATCCGTTGATGAAGAATCCAATGCAATGGGTTTTAAGTAGTTTAGCAAAGATAATTATGTGTGATGCAACAAATATACACAACGACAAAAAGGTACAAAGACGAACTTATCCTTTAGGGATATCTTCCAGCTAACCTGGTTAAAATGTTTCGGAAGATACCATAACGAATCCATGGTCTATGGTTTCTTTATTCCAATCAGTGTTGAAATAGCTCTGTCATGTACACTTAAGTAGTCACCTTCGTGAATTATTTTGATGACGATGAACTTTTTATCCATAGGAAAATTAGAACGAAAGTAAAGTTCTAGGGTTCTGAAGGAATTTAGATTGCTTTAAGAACTCATATCGCTAAGGCCCGTTAAACTGGCGTCGGTTTGAAGGTTGCTGAAAACGGGTCTAACTGTAACTACAGTCAGAAGCAAAAGTAGCTAACCAACCGACGCCTTCACATTGATCTAAGCACGGCTCTATTGTTATAGACATAAGAGCTCGTGCAAATATTATGACCGCTTGGGTTGCTTACCTACTTCTGCTGCTGACTCACCACTGACTCATCTTTCCAGACGAAGGCGGCATCCAATGCTGTCTCGGCAACGGCGTAGACATGCTGCCGCCGGAATGGCAGAATGACAAGTGCATTCCGATCTGTGTGCCGGATGACGACCCCTTCTACGGCTACCACGGTATCCGGTGCCTGACCTTCGTGCGGAGTGTGACCACGCCAAGGGAGGACTGTAGGTTGGGGCATGCGGAGCAGGTACGGTTGTCGGGTGTTGGAGGTATCATATGCCTTCGAGAGGGTGTGAAAAGACATCAAATTAAATACTAAAGAAAACAAAGAAACTACGTACATACTGTAGTGTTAGCAGAACCATAATAATATAATGATAGGTCGAAGGGAATTATATCTGTAGTTGTAGTTGCATGGAAAAATATTTCCCCCCTTAACTGTTAACTACTGACTTTCATTTAGTTAGAGAAAGATAGCAAAGCGTACATTGTTGTGTATAGCGACTTACTATTATTAGGCCGGGGATGGGACCTGTATTTCGTCCTCCATCTGTGCGTATAGTTTTGTGATAAAAGGAACCAAGGTATTTACAGATTCAGACTTTAAGAACTTCATCTACCTATATTAATTAAAGTTAACGTATTCCTCCTTTCTGGTTAGACGTTTTCTAAGTTGTTGATTCATGACTACAAGTCGCAGACAACCACAAATATTATGCTAGACCCTGATGCTGCTTCATCTTCCTCAGATGAATACAGTCACCAGTTTCATGGACGGGTCTCAGATCTACGGCTCGGACCCATCCATCGCCAAAAAGCTCCGAACCCGGAGTGGCGGAAAACTGAAGGAGGAGACAAGGAAGAATTGCCAGCGAGGCTTCCTGCCTACCGTTGACGTGAAGTCTGATGTGTGCGATTTGAGGAACTCGTCTGAACCATGTTACCTTGCTGGTAAGGATTTTGATAACACCCAGCGATTTTTTCTATAGTCTTAAACTGTCGGCTTCGGCATCTTGATAAAATTTCCAACTGTTACAATACAAGTCTTCGACTTAATAAGTCAGCATCAGGTTAGCCTAGAAGTCATTGAACTTCTACTCGTTTCCTCTTTACTAATTAAAATAAAGTACCTAAATAACCTGATGATACATCTTCAGGTGACGTGAGAATAAACCAAACTCCTACCCTGGCGATGACGCATACGATTCTGCTTCGGGAGCACAACCGCATAGCGAAAATCTTGGGCTCCCTCAACCCCATGTGGAGCGACGAGAAGATCTACCAGGAGACGAGGCGGATCGTGATAGCTGAGGTCCAGCATATCACTTACCAGGAGTGGCTGCCGTTGAACTTTGGTAAGGAACGCTGAAAAGTCTGTTCGCTTTAACGAAATAGTGAATCATCGTGGTCCAGCGGCCTAGCCCTGCCCCTCGATCAGGATGTAAAAAGTACAAAGCCACCAACCAGAACAATATCTATTCTAATTTATTGAATCAGGCGTTACTTTGCGGAGGTCCATATTTATGAACTAAAAAACAATTACTTTGCTCACCCGCGACCACTAATGACAAATAGTTATATCTGTGCGGCAAATGTATGTTTCCATGCAACACCTCCGCCTCCACTGCTACACGAATCAACACATGCCACACAGATCCAACTATCACCACCACCACTATACTAAAGGCTGACGCGTTTCGGCACTCTCCACGAGGCCATTTACGAAGCACAACAACAACCGCTCAACATGCCACCACTTCCACTACTGTAGTGGTGGCATGTTGAGCGGTAGTATAGTGGTGGTGGTGATAGTTGGATCTGTGTGGCATGTGTTGATTCGTGTAGCAGTGGAGGCGGAGGTGTTGCATGGAAACATACATTTGCCGCACAGATATAACTATTTGTCATTAGTGGTCGCGGGTGAGCAAAGTAATTGTTTTTTAGTTCATAAATATCTATTCTTTCAGTAGCCCACGATGACTTATTATTTTCTTAAGGCGAATGAACTATCTATAAGGTCCAGTTTGCTTTCTTGGCAACTGTTCCATTTTTGGACCACTGGACATTTACGAGTATTAACTTAGCGATCCTGCCGAAACCCTGCTTGTGCACTTTTATTTTAGGATGCACTTAGAGGATAAGTGATAACAAGTGCAAGAGGTATTCCGTCTTAGTCTTAGATCGGCTGGTTTGCAAAGCAACTGTAATTCCTCTGGTGTGACAAGTGTCTTGCAAGTGTTTATCTTATGGACAGCCCCGTTCCTTCCCTCTTCCAGTTCCCACTACATTTCAACCACTGATTTTCATGCATGTCTGCTGAATGAACCGCGTTCATCAAGTATTTGCGAAAAATACTTATACTTAAGCCATCTCACCCCTGCATTTGTTTCCAGGTGAAAACTACTACCGCTACTACAGAATATCGCCTTCGTCGCTGTACAGCCGTGACTACAGCGATTCGGTGCATCCAGGCGTCATTAACAGCTTCGGCCATGCCGCCTTCCGTTACCTGCATTCAATGGTGGCCGACACCATCATGAGCTGTCCTGCTAATTATCAAACTGCTTATGTGCACAAGTGAGTACCTAATACGAGTACATGTTAGCCGTGCGTATTATTTTTGGCACCATCTATTGTATTATCAGGACCGTCTTAGACCACGTGAGAGTCCTGGGACCAACTAAGTTTCGGATGCCACTAAAGAATGCATAAAAGCGTGATCGCAAACACGGAACTCTAATTTCGATATTTCGGAGCCCTCCGCAAAGCTGGGAGCCCTGGGCCCGGGCTCCGCATCGCGGACCCTTATGGTAAAGAAAGATGGCACTGTGTGCCATTTTATAATAATGACACTATAGCAGCGACGAGGACGAATGACCCCAGTAAAATAAAATAGGTGGCCAGCCTCCCCACCTCGTTCTGCCAACTGATAAAGCAGGTTTAAGTAATTATTATACTTAGGTATACATTTTTCAAAGAACGATAGTGTACGATATAGTGATGCCAACTTCAAACCCGACGCCATTTTGAAAAATCTAAGCAAGTTTTTCAACTTTTAGCTCAGCCGTTGTTAGGTGTTGCAAGCAAGTTCCTAAATTAAGTATATCAAATTTCAATTCCATGTAACATACCTTAACTGATTCTTGAGAAACGCGCATGTCACACACACCAGGCAGACGGATACCGAAGTATCACCAAAAAGGTTATTTCTTTCATCAAACAACAAAGGGAAAAGCTCTACATGTATTGCTGAAATAAACTCCAGAATAATTATTAATTTCAGACTAAGCGACCACTACTTCAACCCGAGCCTTCTAGAAACCCATCCAGACTCCTTCGACGATATAGTCCGGGGGGTCCTGGCTCAGCCTGCAGCGGAATCCGACCCTTACATAACTGGCGAAGTCACCAACTTGCTGTTCAAATCCTGCAACCCTTGGGGCCTGGATCTGATTGCCATGGACATACAGAGGGGGAGGGACCACGGTCTTGCATCGTATAACGATTATAGGTAACCAGTAAAAGCCGCTGTTTTGTTCACGCACGTTTAACATACGTATTACCTAGTAATTTTTTTTTCTCGATGTGGTTTCAGAGAGATTTGCGGTCTCAGAAGAGCACGGACTTTCCAAGACTTGATTGGAGAAATATCTCAAGACGTAAGTCTTCAGAATAGTTACTGGATAAAGAAATGTTAAGTCTTGCTGGATCTTTATTTGATTCAGAAGATTGGTGATGGCTTAACAAAGGCACTTTGGCCATAGTCATGTTCCACTTTAAAATGCCATCTAATAGTACTTTTTGATA
The DNA here is from genome assembly GCA_963691665.1 of Clepsis dumicolana. NCBI lineage: Eukaryota > Metazoa > Arthropoda > Insecta > Lepidoptera > Tortricidae > Clepsis > Clepsis dumicolana. The sequence continues at coordinate 13,270,575 of OY829515.1, read as the reverse complement.
TAAGTGCGGAAAGTATGTCATTATGCATGAGTCCCGAGGTGTCTAGGCCCGAGCCGGAAGGCGAGGGTCGAGTCTCGGGTCGAGTGAAAATGACACTTCCGCGCGTGTACCAAACGACATTTTTTAATACATTTGCGAAAAAATTACAAAAAGGGGGCGGGCCGCCACCACCCGCCGGCGCCCAGGGGGAGGAAGGCGGCCCGGTGCCGCCGGCGCCTTGGAAAAGTAAAAAGCACTAGTACGAAAAATACACCTTTCTGCATGAAACGTAGCTACAAAATGTACCACTTTTTGAGCAACTGTATTAAAAAAAACATTAAAATTTTAATGTCGTGTACAATACACACACTGTTCCATGATGTGGATAGGTAGCATTAAAGACCTTCCGGAATACGTAGCAGGTGGCCAAAATTAAGATATCCGGACCATCAGGACCACCTTTGTTTATATATATATTTTTTTAAATCACCGCCGTTTCCAGCGCATCAACGCCTTAGCCCAGTTCTACGAATGCGTAGACGACATAGACCTCTTCGTGGGCGGGTCTCTTGAGAGCGACGTCCCAGGTTCGATCCTCGGGCACACCTTCCAGTGCATAGTGGCCGAGCAGTTCTACCGCACCAGGGTCGCAGACCGGTTCTTTTACGACAACATTGAGCAGCCACATTCTTTCACGCCAGGTAATTCAAAATGCAGGGAAAATTTTAAGCCCTTATAGTAAGCAAGAAAGAGTGAGCAAAACATTGAAAATGCGATTTTTGGTATTTCGCCATTTGCCTATAACTCATCCGAACTGCAAAGCTTAGCCTTGCCCGCTGTACCACAGCAACTCAAGTAACCCCCAAATCAAATTTTAAATCCACAGAGCAACTCCAAGAAATAAAAAAATCTTCAATGGCCCGACTGCTCTGCGACAACACAGACGGGGTTTACTACGTACAAAGGCGTGCTTTTGAAACAGAGTCCCCCCACAACCCGAAGTATAGCTGTGACGACTTCCAGGCCATTCCCTACGTGGACCTCACGCCGTGGAAACGACCCGTCTTTGACTACGATTAGCCAGATATTTTGCAATCAAATAACGTTTAAACAATGTCACAACTTAAAATTAAGACAGCATCAAGTCCCTACATAAATAAACTGCTTTAAAAATGAGACCGAAGTTTGTTGTTAGGTAGAACCCTTGCGTGAATTAACCACTGGACGCGTAACGCTGTCTTGCCTAAAATGAGACCGAAGTTTGTTGTTAGGTACAACCCTTGCGTGAATTAACCACTGGACGCGTAACGCTGTCTTGCCTAAAATGAGACCGAAGTTTGTTGTTAGGTACAACCCTTGCGTGAATTTACCACTGGACGCGTAACGCTGTCTTGCCTAAAATGAGACCGAAGTTTGTTGTTAGGTACAACCCTTGCGTGAATTAACCACTGGACGCGTAACGCTGTCTTGCCTAAAATGAGACCGAAGTTTGTTGTTAGGTACAACCCTTGCGTGAATTAACCACTGGACGCGTAACGCTGTCTTGCCTAAAATGAGACCGAAGTTTGTTGTTAGGTACAACCCTTGCGTGAATTAACCACTGGACGCGTAACGCTGTCTTGCCTAAAATGAGACCGAAGTTTGTTGTTAGGTACAACCCTTGCGTGAATGAACCACTGGACGCGTAACGCTGTCTTGCCTAAAATGAGACCGAAGTTTGTTGTTAGGTACAACCCTTGCGTGAATTAACCACTGGACGCGTAACGCTGTCTTGCCTTGACTCTACATTTACTGTGTAAAAAATACAGTGATTTTTCGTCCCGCTCGCCGCCGCTTAATGAACTTTTAAAGAACACGGAAACATACAAACCAATATACAAATACATAAAAAATATTGTGCAAAAATTATAAGTTAAACATTAAAATCTGCAAAGTGTCCTCAAACAAAATAAAGTTATGGCTTAAAGGTCTCTGCAACCCGGCCAAAAAATCCAAAAAAAAAAAATTACTTACATTTACCCCTTTAGGATAGGAAGGTGCCACGGCAACCAACATCGTCTTGTTAGTGCAAGGAAACAGTAATAAATTTACCTGCGAACCACCCTCGCCGTTTTGTTTGGTAAGAATTATAGTCACCGAATTACTACTGAACAGTTGTGACGTATTGTAAAATAAATAAGCTATTTAGTATACACACAGGTTCACAAAACAAAAGGCAAACTTGTTCGATAATTATTTATTTCTGTAAACAGCTAAATAATAAATACCTGTATAAACTTTGTCTTAATTAGCCTAATTATAGATAACACTTAAGAAGAAATGGACGAAAGATAGTTACGCATTATTGTGGAACTTCCATATAGATAAATATAGGACTTCTAATCAATAGAGATTAGGGGTAAAATACTACGATTTGAATAAACATTTTAAAATTTAGTAGTGATATTTCATCTGGTTCTTTCATTTCTTAATATTTTAATTATAGCTAAGATGATTTTGGCTTAGAACTGCAAAAATGAATTATGTATGATACACGAATATAAATGTTGACTATCGCAAAAACAAGTGCGTACTTTTGAGCCTTAAATAAAATCAATAGCAATGAAAACACGTAGGATACTATGGAAAGACCAGTTTTCACTAACTTTCGAGTGTGGTAAGTTTTAACATAATTTATCTGAAATTTTACATTACCTATGGAATTTAAGGATTATTAAATAATTCGGCACCAAGCCACGGTTCAAACTGATGCTGCTATGTTGAAAGGGATGCCCTTATACGTCAAGAGCAACCAACATCAAGCTTCTTTATTCTTTCGTATAGCGGTGTCCCTTTCGGTTGGACACGTACCTAGGTATTTGATTTTAATTTTAGTTTGATTACACAAATGTATTTTCGAGTATATTATTTTATCAAGACTGTAAGTTTTATATTAAGTATAACGAACTGTCAACTCTTAGTGTAAAATACACACTTAATTTAGAATTTGTCAAAATTTTAGAACATGGATACTAATCAGTCATTAATATGAAACAACAATAGAGGACAAATATTATAATATTATTAGTAATAAATACGTTACATATTACTAATACGTAACGTCATTGGAATTTGAAGAGAGCAATGTACTTGGCCAAAATTGACACAACACATTTGTTGGCAAGAAACAACAGTATACATAAGTAACAGAAAAATATTTAGAACCGAAAATATGAAACATGTTCTAATTACGATAAACTTGTCGAAATTCAACAAAGGCGAACTTATCGCTTAAAGGGACAACTTAATAAAAATGCGTTAATAATATACATACATGGAAATGTAGCTAGCTAGACACTAATATAGTTGTTAAGAGTAGGTACGATATTGTGATAAAAATAAATACATAGCGTGTTGAGCCAGCGATGGTTTTCCTATTCCATATTTTCGCTTCCAAATACTTACCAACAACTAAAATCATTGACTTACTAACACCATGGACTTTGGGTCACGAAAAATGTGTCCCAAGTAAGTACAACGCGGCATTTTTCGATGACAGCCATACGTCATTAGAGTTGTGCCTGCTCGGTCTTTAAAAGGAGCGCTCCGATCTCGTTCAATCGGTGAAAGGAAATAGTTCGTTACTTTAGTTCCTTTAGTTCAGTAGTTCCGCGCTGCGTTGCCCTACTCGGTCGCTCCGGTCGGTCACTCGCTCTCGCGCGCTCCCGCTCCGTTCCGCTCTTCCGCTCAGCTCAACCACTCCTCTACTTACTGAACTAAAGGACCGAAGACCGATTCAGATCGTGCGAAAGGATTTAGTTCCTTTCGGTCCGCGATGGGAATTCATTCCTAACAGTTCTTAGTTCGCGACCGACTCAAGCCTATACGTCATAGCGTTGTCGTTCGACCAAACTAAGACCGCGCTCGATTAGTGGTCTTTTTTGCAAATTAGTGGTCTTTTGGTTCGCACGCTTTCAAGCGCTAACCCGAAGCCCATGGTGTTGGTAAGTCAATGACAAAATAGACAAAGTATGTACCTACAATGAAAATATAAATTAACATTGTTATCGCCATAACTAACACATGTCAGGCTTGCAAGTGCATGTCACGCGGACACGATAAAATGTCGAAATTGATTGATAAGAAGTTACACTATCGGACAATCGACACAGCTTGCGTCATTGGCGGTATTCGGTAAGTCGTGAGTCATTCGCAATTTTCGCGACGTTTTCGAAATACATGCTTTATGCATTGAAGTTTATTAACTTAATCAAAAATTTCAAAATACTAGCTATAGACTCTAATGTCAGTGGGTACACTTTCAATAACCTAACCCACTTAGAAAAGTTGAAAACCCCATGACATTGTCAATTCAAAGTTTAACATCTCAAAAACGGCTAAACCGATTATGATAAAACATGTCTAAGAACCACCGCTAGAAAATCCGCTTTCAAGTAAAAATAAACCGCATCGGTTCACCCGTTTAAGAGCTACGGTGCCACAGACAGATAAATGGATTAGGTCAAACTTATAACACCCCACATTTTGAGTCTAAAACCTATCAAATCAAATTACATCAGATCTGTCATGATCATGTCAAAAACAGTCATGAACATGGAGCGAAACTTTGGTGCCGATGACAAGCGTATGACGTCAGGCTACATACAGAGTGCTTTTATGTTACATAGATTAAAAACTAATTATTATTCATGATGCATACGCACCTTAATAGCTGATGCATGCATTGTTAATTAGTGTGATCGTTTTTAAAACATTTGTTTTTAATGGAGTTTCGTAGCAATACTTAGATTGGCACTATTTTTTAATTATATTTTCATAGTTGTGATCTGTAAAGTCGGTCCCCTGCACATGTAGTACGGCCGACGGCGCGCCATTTTGTCGCTTGTCGCGCAGTGCGTCCCTTTCATAGTGACGGAATCAGTGAAGGACACACTGAGCGACAAGCGACAAAATGGCACGCGTGCTAGCCCCCCTGGTATGTTGAACGAGCGATTTTCAGCAGGGGTCAATTTTAGTAGGTATGTACATGTATGTACTCTACAGGGTTCCTTTTAATGAACCGCCAAGACTTCAGCCAGGGGTTAATTTAATCTAAGTGGGCACTCCTGTGAAGTTTTTTTATAACATTCTCCCATACATTACTGTCAATCGGCAGAGGCAATGAACGTGTGGGAGATTTTTTTTTTCAAAGTAAAAACTTTACAGGGGGGTTCATTTAGACTTACTCAACCCCTGGCTGAAGTCTTGACGGTTCATCAAAATAAACCCTGTATACAGTACTTGTATGACGATAAATCAACTCTAACTGAATTCCTTATATCTACTCAAGATGAAATAGAAACGATTATCACAACCGACACGTGTAACGATTAAAATTGTAAACAACAGTTATTGCTTATTAAAACTTTAGAACATTGAGTGGGTACTTAGAGTCTCATACTATTTGAAGAAACTTATCACTCACAAGGAAAGGTACCCAACTGTCCGGCTCCGATTTATTTTTGTATATGACTACTCTCTAGTAGTCTAAAATAACGGACACGTATTCTTTTTAGCTGCCCAAACTCGACCAATCCGGAGAAATTGTCCTGCAAAGTACTAAAAAGTGACCAAACCCTCTAACTCCTGTAGAGAGTTTTGTTAAAGCAAATTGCAAGTTAATTAGGAGGGTGGTTTTTTTGGAAAATATCAATTTGAGCCGTAATAACAAAACACCGGTCCATTATTTTTCCATGTTCTCCAACATATAATCAAGCCAGTAATTAAATAGCATTTTTAACTCTACAGAAGATACAGGGTTTCTCCGAATAGGTAGAGTTTGGGCAGAAAAAAAATTGCATATACAAAAGTAAGTAAATCAAATTGGAGCCAGGCAGTTGGAAACCTTTGCTTGTCAGTCACTTGGTCGCGCAGATATATGAAGCCCCAAGGACTTAAGATAAATGTTTACAAGCTTTTAACACGTTCGCCGGCGGTATGCGGCTATAGTCGTTATAACAAAAGAAATTCTATGGTCTGGTTTACCGTCGGCGAAAGCATTAACTAACTTGAAATTTACACATTCGGGTAAAATCTTGCAATGTAAATTTGACCCACTTCCATTGGTCAAATGATTATTGTTCGAAGTTCCCTGAGATTGTTTACATAAATTACGCGTTCCAAAACTAAACATATAAAACTGATACGTGACTGACTGACTGATCTATCAACGCACAGCCCAAACCCCTGAACTTAGAAAGCTGAAATTTGGCACAGAGATTCCTTTTACAATGCACGCCCGGGATAAGGCTGGATTTTTCGAAATTCCCGCGGGAGCGAAAACGGACTAGTGACTCTTGGGGTTGCTGGTTCTCATGGGTGGCGGTGATCGCTTACCATCAGGTAACCCAATAAAAAATTAAACAAACGTTATTTAAATCAGCAAATTCCTGTTGTCCTGTTTATCCTTACCCCACAACGAAGATATCTTGTTCTGCACACTGCTCCAGGTGACAGATGTGTGCATGAGCTGCGAGATCCCTCCAGAGTTCGGTTTGACAATCCTCTCGAAGAACGGCCGCTTGTACAGACGGAAGGCTTCGGATTTCTGGTCTTCCGTGACCTTACGGTCGTCCAGGTGGTTCAGGGATGGGAACTGTGATATCACGAACAGCCTGAAATGATAATCACCATTAGACCCCGGGTTTTAGTCGCTATGACGTCACAAAAGGGTAGTTTGGGGAGTAAGTGGAATCACCAATATCACCATCAGCCTATTTACGTCCCACTGCTGGGCACAGGCCTCCTCTCGGAATGAGAGAGGACTCGGGAGAGGGGAGTAAGTGGAATGGTGTTGATTAATACGACCGGATAGCCTAGTAGTTAGAGACCCTGACTATGAAGCTTGAGGTCCCGGGTTCGATCCCCGGATGGGGCAGATGTTTGTATGATGAATATGAATGTTTGTTCTCGGGTCTTGGATGTTTAATATGTATATAAGTATGTATTTATCTGGATAAGTATGTTAATCCGTTGTCTGGTACCCATAGTATAGGCTTTGCCTAGTTTGGGACTAGGTCAATTGGTGTCAATTGTTTTGTGATATTTATTTATTTATTTTATTTATTTAATACGGCAACCTATGCCATTATTCATAAACGTCACTCAAGCCTCCACTGGTTAAAATAGGTTTTGTCTTCTTCTTACTAACGGAAATGTCAATGTGACAAAAAAGGACAAACACACTTTAACGTAAGCTTTACTTTAGTAAAAATAGGTTTATGAATAATAGGGTAGGTATATCGACGGTACTCTGACTCAATCTCGTATATAAACTTTGACGAAGTTTGAATAACCACTCTAGACCGCGAACCTAAAGTGGTTATTCCAATTTTGTCAAAGTTTATATACGAGGTTGAGTCAGAGTACCATCGATCACTGTGTATGTGAGTTGTCAATTGCGGAAGATGGCGGAGTTCGAAACATAATTTATTTGAAAACTAATCGTCTGCATAATTTTTAACCCGTCAATTTTTCCGACATTTTTATAGTTATTATGCTATACGGAGCAGAGACAAATCCAACAAATCAGAGACCATAAAAATCGGTTCAGCCGTTCTTGAGTTATAAGTGTTCTAACTAACACGACTTTGTTTTAGATAATATATACTTAAGTTGGAACGTAAGTTATGAAACAGTTTCTTATCAACTTTGCTCAGTATTTGCTCTAGACAGACAGTTCACACAAAAGGGCAAGTATTAATTGGCCTTGTTTTAATTTATGAGGCATAATAAAATAAGGTATTATGATACAATTAAATATCAGAATTACATAATGAACAGCTCAATTATAATAAAATTTTATCTACACACAATGTCATAAGTCCTCTATAATGCGTTCAGAAGCCGTAGAAAATGACCAGCATTGCAGTACGCCGTGGCCTTCTCGCCGACAGCGCCAGCCCCAGCACCACCACCACCAGCAGTAAAGTAATAGTCATTACGACATCGAATTCGATATCGTAATGACTTTTCGATATCGAATTCGATGTTTTAAATTTGAAAACCAACGTAATTTACAATCATAGTGAAATAAAACGGATCACTCACGTATATAAGTTGAGTTCAGTCCGACATGTATAAATAATAATGTGATTTTTTTTTTGCAATAAAAAAAAACAGTTTACAAAACGTCCGCTCGGTATGTTTGTCTATGATTTAAAAAAAACCAGTCAAATTCGTGACAGGTATGGGTATGATATATGCCTTCGGCTTCTGAACCCATCTTAGAGTACTTATAATATGTGTGTAGATAAAGTAATGTATGCAACTCCACATAATTAGGCCTTAAAACACTCATTATGTAGCAGTTGCATAAACTACTATTAATGAACAGGCTTTTACTCAGCGGGTTATTAGTTAAATAGATTCCTTAGTACTATAAAGGCATGAATGAGTCAATGGCCTTATTGCAGTCCAATGACCTTATATGTAGTCTATCCCAGTTTTAACAATTGTATTATGACTGATTCTGACCAATACGCAAAATGAGAACAATCGGTTTCTTTAAAAAAGTTATTAACAGAAAATCGATGATTTTCAATTAATTATGTAGCTACTTTGAAATGAATGGGATCAAATTTGGAAGAAAATTCAGATTTTGCACATTCTTTAGAGGGATACTTTGTAAGTATATTTCTAGCAAGTAGCTACTGTTAGTAAAGTATATTTTTAGTATAATGGTATAAGCAATCCGTGCGGACTCACAAGGTGTTGCCACTCGCAAAATACGATTTCCTTAAAACAATTCATTGTAACAGAAATAATTTACCTGTACTGCAGATAACCATAGAAGTTCCCTCCATTGAGGTAGCTCGGGGCTGCAGGGTTTCCCATGAGGCACAGGTACTGGAGGTTGGGACATGACTCCTTCAGCTTCTCCACCCATGGGTAAAGGGACGCAATCTTGCAATAGTTCAACCTAAAAAAAAGCAGATATTTTAAACATTTTGTTGAGGATTTTTTTAACCCCTCACCGAAAACGAGGGGGTTAAATAAGTTTGACCTGTGTGTGGGTGTATCTGTCTGTGGCATCGGATCACCTAAACGAATGGACCGATTTGGACGCGGTTTTTTATATATCGAAAGCTAGTTTAATCGAGCTAAGAGCAGCTAACTTTTATCAAAATCGTTTCTGCCGTTTTTAAGAAATTTAAGTTTGAAATGAAAATGTCGGGGTTTTCGTAACTTTTCTAAGTTAGGTTATTAGCCTTAAGCCAACCCTTTAAACATCACCAACGCACTTAACGCATTCATAATTGCCACTATGTAAGTATAGGCATATATATAGGTACTTATATGTGTTGCGGTAACTTAAGTCTTGGGATTGACAGTCGGCAGCGATCTCGTAAATTGTCAAGAGCAGTAGGTACCCAATACTTTTTTTTCCTAATTTTTATTGAGGCTTTGAAAGCCGTGATGGCCTAGTGGTTTGACCTATGGCCTCTCAAGCAGAGTGTCGTGGGTTCAAATCCCGGCTCGCACCTCTGAGTTTTTCGAAATTTATGTGCGGAATTACATTTGTAATTTATCATGAGCTTTTCGGTGAAGGAAAACATCGTGAGGAAACCTGCACACATCTGCGAAGCAATTTAATGATGTGTGTGAAGTTCCCAATCCGCACTGGGCCCGCGTGGGAACTTATAGCCCAAGCCCTCTCATTCTGAGAGGAGGCCTGTGCCCAGCAGTGGGACGTAAAAAAAAAGGCTGGTGATGATGATGACGATGATTGAGGCTTTGAACACCTTAGTGCACATGTCAGCCTCATGGGTGCTTACCCAGTTCCCTATTCAAACCTAATACTTACGACGCAATAACCGTTAAAATTAAACTAGACTGCAGTGCAGTTGTGATCTATTCCATAACCTCAAAGTTCAAGTTTGTTGATTATGATAATACAGCATGCAAGTGCCAAGTCATCTTCAAAGATCAAAGTCTGTAAGTACTTAGGTATTTATAGATAAGGTAATTAATAAGAACTGTTTATTTTAGTGCTTGAATCTAATGTGGATCAATAGGAAGTTCATGATCTGAATGTAGATGTTTTTGTATTTTTTCATTTTTTTTAAATTTTTACGGTTTTTCCATTATTATAGTGAAACAGAACGGATCACTTACTTATATAAGTTGAGTTGAGCCCGCCATGTTTAGGACTAATTCATAGTCCTTTATAGAACCAGCGGAAGCGGCTCCCAGAGGAAGGACTACGAATTAGTCCGAAACCTGTCACGCTAAACTCGACTTAAACGTACGTGAGTGATCCCTTTTATTTCACTATAATTAAGTCTGACGGTAGCTTCATATTAAAAATTTATTATTATAGGTACTTTAAATACCTACTGAAACAAGAATATACAGAAGACCAGAAAAATATGACTAAGTCCAGAACTCGAACCTGGATCAAACTTGCGCAAACCGGTAGCAATGTAGTATAATGTGGCCAGTTATTGAAGAGTGGCCAGTAATAAACATCTTATACTAAAATTAATTCTACAACAGGTAAATAGATTTCAACATACAATGACAATGCAAAGAAAAATTCGTTAAGCAGCTGGACTTGAACCAGCAACCTCATTCAACTTCATTTTTGTATGAGGTAGCCAGTTGCTGGGGATTTACCCTATGCCATATACTTATATCAAAAGCATTTGACACAGAATGACAAGGATCTGGGTTTGATGGTTAGGGTTATTCAGTCATATTTTTCTTATTTTCTTTGAGTATTTACAGTTTGATAACTTATATCTCTGCCAAGCTGCAAAGCAGTTAGGAAGTTTTTCATTGTCTTACCATAGCAATTGCAGTTTTGGCAAAGGTGGCAGCACACAATTTTCAGTTATAGGATTATCATCAGCTATCAGTGATGTCAAGTGCTTGAAGTGCACCAGTGGGTCTAAATTCCTGAAAATATTACATAACATAACTAACTACTAAAGTACTTACTACTAATTTTACAAATGCGAAAGTTTGTGAATGAGTGTGATTGTATGGTTGTTACTTCATCATGCTGAAACGACTGGACGAATTTAGTTCAAATTTTTATTGGAAATAATTTACACCAGGGATGGACAAGAGGAAAACCATGGTCTAGGACCGTGAAGGCAATATTATGTAGCCTGCAAACGCTAAAGAAAGTAAGTTGGAAAAATACTGTTATTTATATATTTGCGAGAAGGACTTGCAGTCGACTGCAAGGAAAACTTTGGAACACAAGCAGACCTTACAAAAAGTTTGGCCATCCCTGGCTTACACTCTAGATTAAATCATAGGATTTTTATTTTGTTCACTTAATTTATTTGCTTTCCAGAAGTATAATCTTACATTTATGTTATTGAAATGTCAGTTTTTAAGCATGTAATATTATTTTCCATTCATAACAGATTTCTATTTATTTACACTTACGTGATTTTATTGTGGCTGATGTCCAGATGTATGACATGGTCTGAAAACTTCTCTACTATTGTGCGTGGAATCTCATACAGTCTTTCATATGCTAATGTCAGTCTTGATGGGTCATCCGTATTCTCCCCAGTACCTTCTATAGACCTGTAGATATAAATTCATATTTTTATTACATTTTAGATTGAGAGGAACACATGTTTAATAGAAGTATATGTCAGAATTGAAGCAGAATCTAGGCTTAAGACATTTAGTTAGAGACTAGGTTTCTGGGTGGGAGATAGTGTGATATTATGTTTCTAAGGTTTCCCATATAAAAAGTGACTTTAATAATGTTTCACATGACTTGTACTGTATTTTGAATGGTAAAAACTTACATGATTAAGTCAGGGGGTACTTCTGTAACTGAATCTACGAGGACGTTGCTTGAAACATCGACAGAGATCACTCCTCCATCGTTACTGCTCGATGTACTCGGCGCACTGGTTAACAAAAATGACGTTTAGATTATGTCGATACCTACATAAAGAAGCTGTACAATAATATCTTGTGGGAATCACCTGATTATACGTAATATTCGTATTAAAATGTAAATTTAAACACTATCACTATCAAACGAAATGCTGTAAAATTATATCAACAATGAACTGTCATTTAGATTGTTCGAGTCATTAGTATTGATTAAAATTATGAGTTCAAAAAATTTTGAATGACGAAAAAAAAGTGGAAATTAATTTAATATTCTATACCTATAAAATAAACATAATACTTAGCAATACAACTGAAGCTGAAAAGTTGAAGTATCTGATTAAAAAGATTGAAATTTAGTAAAACGATTTAATCTAATATTCGACATTCTAAAAACTTTTGCTTAAATAGTTTTAAAATGTGGCAAGCAACAAAAATATACTTCTTTTAGTAGTTTTTTGTCACTATTCACTGGCCGGGAGTAAAACAATATGAAATTTAAAACAAATAAAACAATCTTTGAAACATTCAACATCATCACCAGCCTTTTTTTTACGTCCCACTGTTGGACACAGGCCTCCTCTCACAATGAGAGGGTTTAACTATAGTTCCCACACGGACATGACACCATTGAATCAAACATTACCTATGCAGTGCCAAGTAAGTACCTACAAAGGACTTTGAATTGCTGATACTTAACAAATAATTGATTAGAATGTTTAGTTATACTTAAAATAAAACAGCTGCATCAAAAGATACAGAAAAAAATATGTTTCAAAACATCAGCATAAAATTTGGCAAATAACGTCACAAATATTAAATTATACCCCTTTATTTGGAAATTGCCATTAAGAGTTGCTCGTACTCTCAAAATAGTGCAAAAAGTTTCACTTGTGCTTATTGTAAGAGTGTATTATTCAAATTATTTGCTTACCTTTGGTCAACAGATCTAACGAGGTCCATGTTTCAAAATATTTTATTAAGTACTTATGTATCTTTATTTACGTCATGTTTTTACACATCCGTTTTATTTTAATTTATATCGCTCAAATTAATGACACTACTTTGACGTGGTTGAAAATTATCCTATCTGACGAATCGAGGACGCAAAACCGCAAACAACTTGATAAGAAATATAGTTTCGTTAGTATTACTTTTGTGTTATCAGTACTTACCTACTACTGTGCTTATCAATAATGCAGCATCGTTTGTGATTCTGAAGTATGCTAAAGAAAATTTATTTATTTTGTATCTTTGAAGGAACAATTTTACAGTTTATGAAAAATAATAAAATAAATAACCCGCTGTTTTTCATGTTTTTATCGAAGTTTTTTTTACTTTACAGTAGAAAAATTAAGCGTGCTGGCAAAACCTATCAGAAACGTCAAAACTTTTTGAGTTGACAGTTGATGAGTTGACAACTTGTTACCACTATCCACGTCACGTCGTATCATAACAACGGAACATAATTTTACGGAGCTTATGCCGTAAAACATTTAAATTCAAATTTGAATAACATGGACGTAAGTAAACCACACAAGCTTACTTTTATTTAACCCTAAAAAATCGACAGGTCTTCCTTTTACAAAATACTCTTCCATTTTAGGAGAGCCACATACCCATTGACATAAATATTGGAAAACTGCAAGACTGGCTAGTCAGTCGTCGGCACGTGAACAAGGAATGGCAGAAGAGCATCATAGCGGTTCGGGAAAAGATAAACAATGCCATACAAGACATGCCAGCCCACCAAGACATTGCAGCTTTACTTTCAGGGAGTTACATCAACTATTTCCACTGCCTGAAAATCATAGAGATCCTAAAAGAAACTGAGGCAGATACTAAGAACCTTTTTGGTCGGTATGGGTCGCAGAGAATGAAGGACTGGCAAGATGTGGTGAAGTGTTACGAAAAAGAGAACTTATATTTAGGCGAAGTTGCACAAATGTTGGTTAGGAACATAAACTATGAGATACCAAGTTTGAAGAAGCAGATTGCTAAAGAGGAACAGTTGCAAGTTGTAAGTGCCACATATTCCTTAATTTTTAATTCTTTTTTACCGCTAAATAAACATAAATGAAATACCTATCCCTATCTGTGTGGGGTTTGTCTATCAAATCTTGCAAATTAAACTTGACACATTTTCAGTGGATGGATTGACTTTAAATTTGGTATGGATATGTAAATTGGATGACAATGCAAGAACATCCATAGCAATTTTACATTGTGTCAGATATTAGTGAAAGCTTAATTCTAGGACCATAGTCTAGCACACTAAATTTGCACAACAACAATAAAATAGCAAATAATAATAGTAAAAACTAGTAAATACTAATGATGTTATAAGTAAATATACGTCATATGCTCACAAGACAATCGAAAAAGATGTTCCGAACATTTTGACTTTTGCGCACAAGTTTGGACCTTATTTGAGAGAGATTGTGGCAAGAGAGGCTACAATTTGTAGCCTTTTTTGCGCTTAATTTTCGGCATGCTGATGACACATCTACCTCTTTTTTATATGTAACATCACTCATTAAACTCATAAAACTCATTAAAAATGTAATTTTCAACAATAAAAATGTGTAGGGTCTTGTAGAAATAGACCAGCAGAAAATGTGAAGTGGATCTAATTAACTAGCTGTCAGTGTCCTACTTTGTAGTGTTCTATTTTCTACTAAATATTTTGAAGTTGTTTTTTTATACATACAATGCCTACTTCCCAAAAATATTGCTTATCAAAACAATTTTTTAAGTATAATAAGAAACAACCAGCATTTACAAACATTCAATTTGTTTTTACAATAAATTTCAGGAATATGAAAAGAAAAACACAGATTACTTGAAGAATGAGGCTTCCATGAAATCTGAGTTTCTGGCACAGTGCCGGCAGCTCGGGATCCAGGGTGACCGCATCAAAAGGGAACTGGTGGAACGGTTGAAGGAGCTGCCCGAGATATATGAAGATGTATGTCTGAATAATTATCTTAAGATTAGCCTTATAAAAGTGCCTGAACAAAATGTCTGATCAAAATCTGTATCCGATTTAAAAGTGGCCATTAGATTGAATTATTTGTTTAGTTACTGCTTACTTTTCAAGTGTGGTGGGTATAGACAATTAGAATAAAAAACAAAAAT
The DNA here is from genome assembly GCA_963691665.1 of Clepsis dumicolana. Taxonomy (NCBI): domain Eukaryota; kingdom Metazoa; phylum Arthropoda; class Insecta; order Lepidoptera; family Tortricidae; genus Clepsis; species Clepsis dumicolana. Next base: position 13,255,554 of record OY829515.1, on the reverse strand, counting down.
ATTTTGTCACTGTAAAAAAACCTTGTATATCAAAATTTATGAATAAACCCTATTTCATTATTTTATTATACTCTAAATATTCACTGAAGCCCACCCTTAAGCAATACCCTTATGTATGTATGTTGAGGATTCACATTTGATCCCCAGAGTTATCATCTTTTTCTGGTTTTCTGTGTATTGTTTCAATGAGTATTTAAGATATAATAGCTAATAGATCAGAGAACTAGTGTGACATGTCCTCTACATCTCTCATTTTTGCTCCTCCATCCCTCACTAACTCAAGAAGCAAGTGCAAAAAAACTCACGAATGGGTAAATCGACTTTTTATTGCCACTCGTTGCCATGGAGATGTCCCCTGGGTAACTCGTCTAAAATAAGATATTCTAATGCACCATTCCCCCGAAAGTCAGGATTTGCATGCTTAAGAGATGAAGCATGAAGGAATGTTGAAAATCCAAACATTTGATGGAGTGGTGCCTTAAAAAAATCTTAGTTTAGACGAGTTACCCAGGAGACATTTCCATGGCAACAAGTGACAATTCAAAGTTGATATACCCAAATAACCTAATCTTTCAGATTGGCAAATCCCTAAAACCAATTCAACCCGGCATAGACCTGTACTCAGCGTTCACAAAGTACGTCCTTGGTGACAAGGCTCCGGAGGTGCTGCCGTTGCTACAGTTTGTTGTGGACCACGGCAATGTTACCGTGTATGAGTGGAGTTATGGAGAGCCTCCATTAAGCGTAGAACCGGATCCTGTGCACATTGAGCTGGATGATGAAGACCAGGGCAGTGGAGATAAGGTATTACACAAAATAAGAGTGTAAAGAGTAAATATTACATGAAGTTATACAAAAGGGAATGCAAAAAAGCAAATGGGTCACCCCAAGGGGCAGTGGGTGGTGCACAAGACCGGTATGAGTGGAGAGCCTTGGGGAGGCCTATGTCCAGCAGTGGACGTCTTTCGGCTGACATGATGATGATGATGATGAAATGGGTCACCTCATGGTAAGTGATCACAACTGCCCATGGACATATGCGACACAAGAAGGATTGCAGATGCGTTATCAAATGTCTCTTTTGTCTGTTATTTCCCCAGCTACCATACTCTCCTCACCGGGACACAACAGGGCAAGGACTGCTGCTTAGCCGCGGGATTTGTAGTTAGTAAGATGACCTGGTTTGGGACTATGTCAAATGGTGTTAATTGGACATTATTTTGTAAGGATGTGCGTAGTGAGACAGACTTTAGGTTCTTTAAATGTCTGTTCTCCAGTCCTTAATCTAGGTTACACGTGTAGACGTATTGTACGTATAGGAGAGCATGTGTGTGTGGTGTAACACACAGTACAATTTATAATTCCCTTTTCAGATTGACTTTGGCGACTCAAATGAGATAGACTTTGGGGCCATAGACGCGCCCGCAGACATAGATTTCGGAGATGGAGACAACGCTGAAATTGACTGGGGCAACATTAACAGCGAACCTGCTATCGATCTGGTAAGTTGGCCTTTTTTAACCGACTTCAAAAATATAGGAGGATCTCAATTTGTCGGGATGTTTTTTTTTAATTTTTTTTATGTATATTCGCTGATTATTAAGAGAAATAATAAACCGGTAGACAGAAAAACTAAACTTTCCAATGAGTGAATGATTATGTAAAACTTACCCTCTCATCAAAATATTGGTGTGCCCAACAGGGCCCATGATGATCACATTATACCTTATAAAACAACTTGTACTTTACATTGTGGAAGAGCAATAAAAAATTGAGTATTGAGTCGGACCTGGACTTTTGCACCTTTAGTATTATACCTACAGTCAGTAGGATTTAGTATTTTAGGTTAGGTTATTATTTTTCGGAGGTTTTGTACCTACCATTTTTTAACAGACTTCAAAAAAGGAGGAGATTCGACTGTATGATTTTTTGTGTGTTTGTTAACGTTACGCCATTGCTCCGCCAATAATGAAATTATATTGATGATTATTTTTTGTTTGAAAGGGTATAAATAAAGTCTGTTCAAAGAGAGTTGATAAATATTATGATGTCGTCTCGAAATAGCGACTGTCGCTGAACTGTCGCAAACTGTATGACGGGTGTCGTATATCGCCGCGAGCACTGAGTTTCGTGGTACGAGGCCCGCAGTTGTTGTTGTCAAGTGCTCGCACGCGGTGGCCATATTGCCATTTCCATTGCCTTATGCCAGCAAATGAGATATACACAGGCTATCCTATAATAATATCTGGGTCAATCAACTTTTCCTTGCCACTCGTTGCCATGGAGATGACCCTTGGGTAACTCGTCTAAAATAAGATTTTCTAAGACCCCACTCCCCCGAAAGTCAGGATTTGCATGCTTAGGAGATGAAGCATGAAAGAATTGGCATAGATAGATTCATTTATTTCAATTTGAAAATTACACGTATTATTTAACATGTCAAAATATACTTCAGTCACAAAAAGATCGTCATCAATTAAACAATAATAAAAAACATGTAACTGTCAGAACTCCTGACGTTTGATGGACTGGTGCCTTAGATTATTTTAGACGAGTAACCCAGGGGACATCTCCGTGGCAACGAGTGGCAATGAAAAGTTGATTGACCCATCTATGAACATAGAATTTTATAAATATAGTTGTTTCCCTTTATTTTTTTATTATTGCCGCTATTTGTAATGAGTCCCATTTTTATCAACACTCGGCGAACAGAGTAAGCACTCTCTGTATGTGTTGTCGCCAGGACTTGTCAGCAGAAATAGCGGCGGTGGGGCTAGAGGAGTCCGGTATAGTGGTGGAGGCGGCGGGCGTGGCGGGCGGCGCGGCGCGCGGGCGGGACGCGCTGGCGCTGCTGGACAACCCGGCCACGCGCAGCCAGCTCACCGACCAGCTGGTTGAGGTAACACATACGTTGCCTACAATACAATACAATACAATACAAATATTCTTGATTGAAAACCAAAAACAATACAAGGAGATTACAGAAAAAAATTGCGGGTGGTAGGATCTTGTGCGAGGTCCGTCTGGATCGCTACTACCATCTTACTCGCTAATCCTGCCGCTAAGCAGCAAGGCTTGCGCTGTTGTGCTCCGGCGTGGAGAGTAAGCCAGCCGGTGTAATTACGGGCACAAAAGGCATTTCATCTTAGCTCTCTAGGTTGGCAACGCATCTGACCCTCCGGGGTTGCGGGTGTCTATGGGCAGTGGTGATCACTTACCATCAGGTGATCCACTTGCTCGTAAGTATGGTAGACAGATGGTTTGCCTTCATTTCATTCTAAATTTAATGTCGTACAAATAAAATACTTGTTCCAAAATTCTGTATAAATGTCACAGGTTGTCTGTCAGATTGTAAATATCTGTCCTTTTTTTGTTCAGCTGGAGTCCTTCCTCAAAATGCGTCTTTACGAGACCAGCACGGGAGCCGAGCATGGCTTCTCCCTTGCCCAGCAGCTGCCGACAGAGAGCGCCGACGCGCTGGCCGGCATGCTGGCCAGCGTGCAGGCTAGCGCGGCGCGTTTAGCTTCCACTGCGCACCTGCACAACGTCAAGCACTCACCGAGGTAACCAGCGTCAGCAGAACCACTAGCATTACTAACACCGTCATCGTCGAGGTCGTCGTCTTCGTCGTGGATGTCGTCATCATCGTGGTCATTGTCGTTGTCTTGGTTGTTGCCGTCGCCAATGTCTTCATTATAGTTGTCGTCGCCGATGTCTCCATTATGGTTGTCGTCGCCGATGTTGTCATTATAATTGTCGTCTTTCGTTGTCGTTGTTGTCGATGTTGGCGTCATTGTCATACTTAGTAGTAATGATTTGGATAATTTTACACAAATTTCAAACAGATGCGTAAATATACAGAAAATCAATCCATCCAATTACGCTAGTCGAGCAATTAATTCCAATAATTAATTAATTAATTAATTGCTCGAATAGCGTAATTGGATTAGCGCGTTACCACGGTACCAATAAAGGTTTGCGTTCGAACCCCAATTCGAGAATGAACTTTTCAGGTTTTTCTGTATACTTAGGTACGCATCAGTTTGAAATTTGTGAAAAATAATTTCGAACGGGATGACCGTAAAAAAAAAAAATAATACAAAAATTTGATTTGGATCATTATGAAATTGACGATTGAAAGGTTTATTGTTTTTACAGATACGTAGACATGCTGACAGAGCAGCTAAAGCAGAAGCTAGTTGTGTGCGAGAAGCTGGCGGGTCTAGCTGCGCGCGCGATGCAGCAGCGGCGCGCGGCGGCGGCGCGGGCGCAGGACCTCCGCCCGGCGCTGGTCGCGCTGACTGAACGCACACGCCGGCTGCAGGCCGAGGTAAAATCGTAGTCACTATCATTTAGACAGTTTTCAGACTAGCGTTTTATACGCGCGTATGAGCGCGTTTTTGGAAGTGCATGTAGACGCGCAATTCGTACGAGCATTGACGCGCTTATAAGCTTGTTATGTCAGTCGATTATTATATAGCCCGACATGTTTCGGACTAATCCGTAGTCCTTCCTCTGGGAGCGCACGCCACGGCGGTGGCGAGACGTAACCATGTAAACATGTCGGGCTATACTCGACTGACATATGTGAGTGATCCGTTTATTTCACTATGATTGAATCTCACGGTAGTTTCTTGTTATAAGTTTGTACTTTAATTGTGACATACATTTTCAGTGACTTTACAAACGTAAGATTGATTTTAAATTACTAACTACTTTTGTCAACTTAAACCTTTACCGATCTTTATAGGGTGTGAAGGTCGGGCTAGCTTTACCGCGGAACCCTTAACCGCGGTAAATCTTGCTCGTCGATCACACCCTAAACTATTGTACGGTCGAGGAAATTAATTCCTGACCCACCATGGAACCTTTTCACAGTAAACGTCATAGAAAAATCGCATTGCTTGACAAGGAAAATCGTTATGACGTTTACTATGAAAATGTTCTATGGTGGGTCAGGAATTAATTTCCTCGACTGTACTTTAAACTCGTGTTCCTTGTTTCAGATCGAGGCAGATATTTCTAAGAAATACAAAGGCAGACCTGTGAACATTATAGGCGGCGTCAAGTTCTTATAGGGAAGCTGCAATCGTATAAAATGACCACTCTGTACATTTTTGTTGTCTGTGTTAAATATATGGGAAAGTTTATTAAAATGTTCTTGTTTTATTTTACAACTTTTCATGTTGTAAACCTAAAAAATCGTGTAAGTGAATTTTGATCTAATTCCAATTATTGTTATTTTAGACGGTTTACTAATGTTTACCAAAAAACTTTGCCAAAATGTTTCATTTCCACAAAAGTTTTCCGAAACTGTAAATACTTATTTCAGGATTTTTATAAACCTTACCTAACCTAACCTACAGGGTTCTACGAGATGGCCCTGAAATAAATCCTGGAATATTGTGTTATTATGAATCAGTTTGGCAAAGGTTTTTTGCTAAATGAAAGGATACCATTTTAGACACATTAGCCGTTCCAATATGCCTGTCTACCTGTTTAAAGCCTAGCCCTATTATCCATAAACCTATTTTAACTAAAATGCCGTTAAAGTTCGTTTGTCCTTTTTTGTCACATTGACATTTCCGTTAGTAAGAAGAAGACAACCTATTGTAACCGTATTTTAACTAATAGAGGCTTGAGTGACGTTTATGTATCTAATAATTCCGTTAATTCTTTCAACCAATCATTAGGTAGGAAATAAAATTGCATGCCAATATATCCGGTTAGACATGTCACTGCACAACAACTATTTATAAGATCACTTTTGTACCATGTCTAAAGCAAGTAAATAAATTTCATTTCATTTCATATGAATAATGACCCACATTTTACATGACAATGGTTTTTCCCTTGTCAAACATCAAACAGTTGATGCCATTCACTGTCAAGACGTGATCATGATTCAAATTCAACTCGTTCACTTTTACATAACTGCCAACCGGGTGCATTTATACATGCGTCTCAAGATTCTCAGCCCTGTCCGTAGTCACGTGAAATTATAATTTGGAAAAATAAAATAAAATAGAACTAATTCGTCTCATGCCTACCTACAGTCCGCGCGCGAGCTCCTAGGAATCGGGGGTTGTATTGTTTTATTTTATCAAACAAAACATCCTTATAGAATAATTTCACTAGCTCATTTAGATTTTAAATGATAACAACAGTTCATATAAATAATTATGAAATTACCTATTCTATAAGTATAGGTACGTGCTTGTTAAAAATTAAAATAAACCCAGTCCCGGAGTCTCGCAGCTCGCGCGCGGACTGTACCTACAATAAGAATAGAAAATAACATTGAGTTTTACGCACACTAAAACAGAATAAATTAAACTTAAACACTAGCGGCTTACACCTACTATCTTATCTATACCTGGGTCAATCAACTTTTCATTGCCACTCGTTGCCATGGAGTGGTCCCCTAGGTAACACACTAACACAACAAAAATATAATTTTATAAGACCCTACTCCCCCGAAAGTCAGGATTTGCATGCTTAGAAGATGAAGCATGAAGGAATTGGCATATTATAACTGTCGAAACTCCTAACTTTTGGAGTGGTGCCTTAGAAAATCTTATTTTAAACGAGTGACCCAGGGGACATCTCCATGGCAACGCGTGGCAAAGAAAAGTTGATTGACCCACCTACTATCTAATATTGCTTTACATCTAACCAATATAGCACATTGCACTTGTCAACTGTGTACCATATTGCTTCATTGCACTCGTAGTATTTAGCAAACGTTGTTTGACCAGCCAAGGTGTCAGCTGTTGACATAGTTTGCTCACAGAAATATTGGTTTGGTTGCTAAAAGTAGGTACTTGTCTAAATCTATTTGATCTGTGCAACTGAATTTGACCTTGCAATGTTGTGTATAAGTATGTATTGTTAGAACGGTATGTGTTTTTTTTAATTGGGTTTGATTTATTTTATTATCCGACCAGAACCGTCGCCTACCACGAATAAATTTTGATTGTTATGTATTTTACTGTGAATTACTTTTTTTTTGGAGACCGGAATAAAATAGAAATCTCTAAGTAAGAAGTAAAAAAAATAAGACGAAAATGCGGGCAACAGCTAATAATTATATTGTAGGTAAGTAATACCTATAGGTACATATCAAATCTTCTAGGTAGGTAATATACATTTTCACACCACCTGCTCGACAATGCCTCATTAAATATCATGCAAACTTCACTCAAAGCAAGTTATTATTACCCCTTGGCTTTAGCCGGGCAGTAATATTGTACTGAATTTCATTATAACCCGCCGGGCAATAATGAGTTTTGTACTTCTAATAGTTCTTATTGTTATGGTCTTAAAGTTCAATTTCGTTTAAGATCGAACTTCTTTGAAAATCGAGTTGGCCACGGCCAAATAAAACAAAAGCAAGACGCCGCTGCCGCACTACCACTACGCGGTCTTCGACCATCCAAGTACACAGTAGATAAAATTGCAAAGACTAATTTTAATAAAATGTCGAGTGATGGAAGTGAATTGACGTCGGAGTCCATTAAATTAGATGCCTTAGGCATTGTTCGTAATATCGTAATCTACTCCCAGAGGAGTCAAAAGAGAAAAATCGGATGGTCACTGTACAATGAAGTCAAATGTAAGTATTTACGGGGCAAAATGTGGAATTTTGAATGAATTTTAAATATCTATTGTGAATGAAGCAGTGAGTAGAGTACCTATTACCTGCTTTATTGAATGTATTTCTTGTAGCTATTGCAGCTAAGTACCTACACATAATAATAAATAAAGTCGACTTATATACGTGAGTGATCTGTTTTATTTCACTATGATTGTGTCTCACGGTAGTTTCATGTTAAAGGCGGCAAATCTTTACGGAGAGCCCTTTTTTTTATTGTCTCGTAGTAGGTGAGAAAAGTAGAGTATACTCCTCAGGGATAAATATGTTTTGTCTTGGGCGCGATTAAATCCTTCGCTGCACTCAGGACTTAATCTTAATTCCCTCGCTTCGCTCAGGAATTAACTCATAACACCCTCGCTACGCTCGGGGGTTAAATTAGCAGTCCTTCGTTACGCTCAGAATTCAATATCGCCCCCGTGACATAAAACAGTGCTTTATCCCCTTGGTGTACAATCTACTATTTTGCAGGTTTATCACCCGGAGACACTTCATTATTAAAAGTGCATTTTCTTAGGATCACCGAAATTAATATTAACGATATTTCACCCAAAATGGCATAAAATTATGACAAACGATGTCTAACAGTAGATACCTACCGTATTCTCTTTTGAAATGAAGTACCTATATGTTAATATTGGCTAATCTGACACATTTTCCTCACCTTACTTAGACAAGGTTCCGCAGCAAAGCGTCTATGAAAGTAATTGCAAGTTATTATGTGACAAGTAGTTAGGCGTTAGTAATTAAGTGAACTTTCGTTCGTCACGTTCCATTTGTAGCTTGCGAACAAGACGTTAATACCACTTTCGCTGTCTATAAAGTGCAATAATACTTAATAATATATATAATAACAATAATAATAATAATAATGTTTGGGGTGTGGCGCGTATTAGAAGCGTAATTTAAATCCATTGCAAGTGATAGCCTAGTGGGTTGACTTATGGCCTCTCAAGCAGAGGGTCGTGGGCTCAAACCCCGGCTCGCACCTCTCAGTTTTTCAGAATTTATGTGCGAAATTACATTACTAATTTAACATGAGCTTTTCGGTGAAGGAAAACATCGTGAGGAACCCGCACACTCCTGCGAAGCAATTTAGTGGTGTGTGTTTAGCTCCCAATCCGCACTGGGCCCGCTTGGGAACTGTAGCCCAAGCCCTCCCATGCTGAGAGGCCTGTGCCCAGCAGTGGGACATAAATAGGCTGATGATGAATTTCCAGCAATCTGGAAATCGTTTTAATACCTTCAGTTGGCCCTAAATGCGTGTAATCCAAGTTTGCGCAATCCCAGGAGTGTGCATAACTTTTAGGAGCCAAATAACCGCTAAGAGCCCAGAGGGGCCACGCAGGCTACGCGAACAAGAGGCCCCCAAGAGGGATTTGGTCATTCTTTCAGGTGGTGTACTGGCAAGCCCTAAGAACACTCCATGCTTAATATCAGTCCTCGATCTTTTTGTTTTCGAGTTAAGGATAATGTAAATGTGTAATTGTGTAGCAACGGCTAAAAGGACATGTCAAGTCCTTTGGTTTTTAACCCCCGGCGAAAAAGAGGGTGTTATAAGTTTGACATGTGTATCTGTGTGTCTGTACAGATACACAGATATCTGTGTATCTGCGTATCTGTCTGTGGCATCATAGCTGCCAAACGGATGGACCAAATTCGATGCGGTTTTTTTTAATCGAAAGTTAGTTTAATCGAGATGGTTCTTAGCTAAGTTTCATTAAAATCGGTTCACCGGTTTTTGAAATATTGAACTTTGAAATGACAATGTCGGGGGTTTTCCAACTTTTCTAAGTTGGTTATGAATGCGAGAAAAACTAATGTAAGACTAGGTACTTACACGTTTCTTACGAAAATAATTATATCTCACTATAGTCATGAATTCATGATTAACAATCTTGTTAATTTAATCGTGAATATAGTTTATTTGTACACAATTTAGTAGTCTCTGGAGGTCGCTCACACTGAGTTAGCGACAAGACTTAGCGCGAGTTATAATTAATTCTCTCTTAACTATATTAATACGTACATTTAATGACCTCGTCAGTTGCCTAAGTTAAACTAACTTTTTAAACAAACAACTGCGACATTGCATCTAACTTAGTCTTAACTTCAATATTTTACATGAATAGTAAATCATGTAATCATCAAGAAGTTGTAATTCAACAAATTTCATTAATCACAGTACGTACCGACATTATACTTTTTCCATCAAATTTTCGTTTAAATATGAACTAATATTTTGCTCTTTGTTGCCTTAACAAAGTGATGTAGTTACTACAGTGTGCTACCCTACTTTTTGTTTGCGCGTAGCTTTCGAATGCTCCCAGGGGAAGGACTACGGATTAGTACAAAACATATCAGACTAGACTCGACTGACACACGGGACTGGCCTTTTATTTCACTATAATAATTTATTGTTGGTTTAATAAAATTTGATAACTTTTACCATACCGTGGTAACGCGCTAATCCAATTACGCTATCCGAGCAATTAAAATTGCCGAATTGCTCGGATAGCGTAATTGGATTAGCGCGTTACCACGGTATGGTAAAGGTTTGGGTTCGAACCCCAATTCGAGAACAAATTTTTCTGATTTTTCTGTATATTTACGCATCAAATTTGAAATTTGTGAAAAAATAATTTCAAACGGGATGACCGTAAAAATAAAAATAATACAAAAAGTTAGTTTAAAACTAAACTGGTTATCAAATTTTATTAAACCAACAATAAATGATTATAGTGAAATAAAAGGCCACTCCCGTGTGTCAGTCGGGTCTAGTCTGATATGTGTAATTCGGCAATTTTAATTGCTCGGATAGCGTAATTGGATTAGCGCGTTACCACGGTATGGTAAAGGTTTGGGTTCGAACCCCAATTCGAGAACAATTTTTTCTGGTTTTTCTGTATATTTACGCATCAAATTTGAAATTTGTGAAAAATTAACCAGTTAAGTACCTATAAAATAAAACACAACTCAAGCTTAAAATATATTCTCTACTAGTTATCTCAAGAAAACACTTGTCATTTCTAACGTCGTCCGTAAAAATAGTATGGATAATAGTAATACGTCGGGTAGTAATAATATGGGTAGTAATAGTTTGCACCCTCGCCCCAAGACGGAGGGTAGGTCACGCAAACGGTACGAGAATCACTACCGTCTTGTTTCCTCGTCTTAAAGCAACGTTGCGTCTTAGATTTTCTAGAACTTCCATTTCTAGGAAACATCCACGCTTTCTTTAACAGCCCAGCACTTCCCTCAGATATTTTAACCTTCTTGTCTTTCTTCTGTTTTTTTACCTTGTGTATTAATTGTTGTTTTAATTTTTGTTTGAATTTCATCTCATCTTCGGGCTTTTCAAATATTTTTAGCTTCTTGTCTGTCGAACGGTTCTTCTTCGCGAGTGATTTATGGATTATTCGGTTCCCATGCCGATTATGCGCGAGTTGGTTTCTTAATTTTAAATTCCTTGGCCTTGTACGGAAAGTCAGAGGCTGGTCCAAATTTTCATAACTTTTCGGATGTAAGAGTACTACTGGCAACTTTTGACCGTTGGAATCGTCTGCTGACGACAATGTTCCTTTTAATAGTTTTTTAAGCTCGCACAGAGTTGATTTTGCTTCCGAAAACCGTACTGTATTTGATGATTCAAATGATTCATCCAAAGGCCCAACTAAATCGGAAATTAAAGGTTTAGATGATGGAACCTCTTCTGATGGATAGTTTGGGTCAAACAATGGTAATACAGGGAGCTTTTTGGAATGAGGCTCCTTAAGGTACCATGATGATTCTTGACCCTTTGAATACGTTGACGGTTTAAGATGGTTTGAGTCTAGCGATGGCAAGAGGGCCTTTTTCCAATGAGAATCTATGAGGGACCATGATGATTCTAGGCCCTGTGGATATATTGATCGTTGTGATGATTCCGATAATTTAAAGTTTGCTAGAGGTTTTGCTAATTCATAAGACGACACCGATATCAGTGGACCTTCTAATGACTTAGGAGCTTGTTGCTGAACGAACGGTAATAATTTTGACTCTATTGGTTGGGCATTTAACAAGCCTTTTAACAGTTGAGATTCTGCTTCGTCCGTGCTGTCAGGAATTTGGCGACATTCGTTAGGTGGTATCAGAAGAAGGATCACACTGAATTTCGTCAACAGAAGAAGTTGAGGCATCTGAAATAACAGAAATTTGGCAACCTATACACGAGTAAAAGATTTAAATTGTTTCACTTAGCTTTGAAATTGTTCGTCTTTATATTCTGATAAATTTTATTCTGGAGGAAAATGGTCATAATCTTAAATATAACCTGCTCTTCCTCTTTTGCATGTGACGTGCTTACTAATATTAAATGCAAGTGATTATAATAACCGAGAGTAATTGACGTACCTTTGTCTATTTGAAGATACAGCAAAAATACTTAGTTCCGAGGACTGCTAATTGTACAGTACATTTCAACAGATAAATTGAGTAATTTGTTGCAGTGAACGAATTCTCATATTTATGATTGCTTTTTTCCCGCATATTGGTAAGTTGATAGTGTAATTTGTATCGGATTACGAGATTGACCATACCGAATTAGGATGATTTTAAGTTTTAATTTTCTGTGGTCGGTAAATATAACATTTTGAGCATGTTTATTGTTTTAGAATTTAGATGATAGATTTAGATTTTTAGATTTATTTATTTACTCAACATTAAAATTACATTATATAAATACTACATGTCAAAAATATAAGAATTTTTGTTGAGATCGTCAAAAAAATCAAATAAACAAACGAAAAGAATAAGTCATAAAACAATGAATAATAACACAATGTTAAAAATAGTTTCGTCCCCAGAAGGGAGTTGTCAAGGCAAAAACAAATTAATGAAGTCAATAAAACAATGTTATAAAAACACTACAAAAAAAAAACTTCAATGGGGATCGTCATAGCATAATTAATTACATTAGGAACAAAATCAATGATATAATATAAAACAATGTCAAGAAAAAATATTTAAAAATTCAGTAACAATATAGAGGGTTATCCATCAAAAGGTTTTTCACCCGGCGACCAAATGTCTCTTCACTGAGGTATTTTATTTCGGCAGGCAGACGTTCGTAATAGGTTGGCCCCACGACTCGAGGATTTTTTTCCTGAGAGTGCCATGCGACGTGGGACCGTCCTAAGGCGTCCTGTGGTACGCAATATCTTGCCTTGGACATTTACGCGTTCGAAGGTGGATAAGTTTTTCCTAACAAACATCAATAACTCGTATAAATAAATTGAGTAGTGCGTCATTATGCGGTGCTTTCGAAACAGGTCCCTGCAGGAATGCCTTGGTGGTACACCAACAAGTGTTCGTACGGCACGTTTTTGCATCAGCATTACTCTGTTGGCATCCGTGGAGTTTCCCCAAATGAGTGTACCGTACGACATCAGCGAGTGAAAATGTGCAAAATAAACCTGTTTCAAAGCATCTTCAGAAATCAGTGGTTTAAGTTTCTTCAACGCAAAGATTGCACTACTCAATCTATCACACAAGCCCACCCACATGGCACTTCCAGTTGAGGTGAGCGTCCAATGTGAAGCCAAGAAAACGACACTAATATTTATGAGGCATGTAGGCAATGTGACACTACGACCCGAGAAAATCATGACGTTGGACTTCGCAAGGTTTAGCATCAAACCGTTTGTCTTGAACCACTCATGCAGCTGATCACATGCCTCACGGATCCTCTCAGCAAGCAGTTCATTGGACCTCTCACTGACAATAATAACCGTAGTGTCATCCGCAAACAGCACAGACAGTCCAGCCGTAATTGAGGACAGAAGGTCATTTATAAAAATTAAAAAGAGGGTATTCCCAAGCGCCGACCCTACCGATACCTACCGATACCTAATTACTTTTATTATTTATATTAGCAATAGTGAAGAGCTCAAAAAGGTATACCTAGTTCAACTCATCAAGCAGTTCTATGATGACAGCCCTCCGACTACGAAGTGCAAAATTCGAACTTCATATCGTGCCGTCCCTCTCAAGCTAATATTATTTAACACGAGAGTGAGCGGGACGATACGACACGAACTTCGATTTTCGAATTTCGTAGTTTAGGGGCAGGGTTCGGATGTTTCATAGCACGCTTAGACGAAAGTTATGGAATCGACATTATTATCATGTTTTGTATAAGTAGTGTATGTATTGTATATGTATATGTTTATATTTATTTATGTAGTATATTTCTGTAGTTATTAATTTAATTTTAACTGCTGTTAATTTTAAGTTTCTCCTTTCTGTTCATTTCTGCCACCTAAATTAGCCTCTTCATCTTGGTTTCTGTATTTTGATTATCTGTAAGACATCGCTTTAAGCGATAAGACCGCCTATTGTCTACCATACCTGTTTTTCTGTAATCTCCTTGTACTGTTTCGTGGTTTTCAATAAAGAATATTTGTATTGTATTGTATTATTAAAATTTAATTTAATTCAAACTCCAAATTGTAAAATTTTACTATACCTAATTATAATTACAACATTTGATAATATTAACCGTTACCACCATGCTCTTTATACTTAGAGCTACGGTTGAGCTTAAATTGTTAAGTACAAGTTTAATTTGTTTTAAAACAGTATGTACTAAGTAGGTAAGGTTTGTTGGTCGAAAACGCATAACAATTCTGTTATTCTTATTATTCTGTTATTTTATAAAATTCAAGTGAAAAAGTCTGATTTCCCAGTTTTTGACGGGTGTGCGGCGAGCACATATTTTTTGAAGTTGCAAATTTGGATTAACGCTACCCAGCTGGTTCATATTTATTACTTACTAAATAAACCAGAACTACAACCAAATGCAATGCAATACGACAACTCTTTATTTGACACCACAAAAAAAACAAAACAAAAAGACCACATCATCATATTGGTACTTTGCTATTTTGAGTCTTTTTAGTGTCCATTTCTACAGGCTATGATTGTCAAGATAATTGATAGAGAAAAGAGAAAATGAAGCAAGTAATAAAACCATTATTCAGATTGGCACAATTGTTTAATTTTAAACTTTAATACATAGGTAAACAATATCAGTATGGGGGAAAATCTGTTGTAGTAGAAGTGGTTCTATAAACTGGTTTCCGCAAAACGTTCTTCGCCTGTTCCTCGGATTCTCGTTGGTTCTTCAAATACAACAGGAAGGATGCTAATATGGACAATTCCGGTAATTCCAGCTTACTAAGTGTCGCCAATGTTTGGTTCTTTGCCAATTCGTTTAGTTTCTGCTCATATGCTGAGAGCGTCTTGGCATTTTTCTCTTCAGATTGGTGTTTCTTCGACGCTAATATTTCCAGTTCTCTCGGTAGGCTCATCGAATTTTTAGACCTCTGAATCTCTTTTGGCGTCCGATTGGAGTCCGGAAACGGAACCATGATTTGATACAATCGACGACATTCATGTGTTGTAAACAAACACACAAACATGCAGATATGGATTATCAAATCGAATTTTGACATCTGTAATATTTTTTTGTCTATGTATAAAGAATTCACCGTGATAATATTTTGAAGATAGTGGTTTTGAAACGACCTCGTCTTCTAACATAAATCTTATGATTGAAGATTTTGTATTTTGAGGAAGGCGAAAGCAAAGTTAATCGATTAAAACGATTTATTCGCTTGAGGTATCTTTTAATTCAGTGTTTAAAACTGAATAAGCCATAAACTATTGAGAATAGGTATGTATGTACTTAGAGTTGTGTTCGGAACTAGTCGCTGCTTTAACGTCTTTTCTTTATTATAACATTAAATTAAATTTTGGATTTTAATAAGTCCATCGACAATGCCTCCTAATTCTTTGGCTCGGTGTTTATCTGGATGATGTTCCAATTCCAGCTGTTTCAATTCTTTCAGTAAATATACAGCTTCTGAATTCGGTTCATAGTCGCCCACTAAAGATTTATACTTCAAACTTTTCAGTAACGGTAATAATATTTCTTCATCTGGGAAAGGAGGAAGCACGTCTATGTCTACTTCTTGACTTTCAATAGACTCGTCTATTAAATCTGTATATTCTAGTGGAGATTTAGGCTGAGATTTACGTTTTGCTTTTCGACAATCCCCTGCTGCTATTAAAATCAGTATTATGCAAAGTGGTTTGGACAAGCGGAATAGTGGCATCTGGAAGGAAGTAGTAAAAATCTATAAAATTTTTGTTTGTTTGGTTAGGTTATTTTGAGTTAAATATAACAAGACGGTGACAAAGAGGCTCTTGGCAATGAATTGATATTTTAAGTGTTATTGGTGACTATAGTCGTCCCACGATAACTCTGCAACGAACTGACAACAGTAGAAATCTAAAGTTTGTTTATCGCAACACTGAATTTATAGTCAAACAACACGTTTTGAACTTTTGATTAGATTAAACATTAAACAGGTCATCGTTCATTCAATCCACTATTAAAGTACCTATTTTTCGTATTTAGTTTTTTTTTTATACAACGAGGAAGGCAAACGAGCAAGTGGGCCACCTGATGGTAAGTGATCACCACTGCCCATGGACACCCGCAATCCCGGATTTTATAGATTTTTTTACCATACAATGGCAAAACCTACTAAACACTGGCAAAATTGTCCTCCAATGGACAGAGCCATATTAAAAAAAAACAGCAACTTTTGATTGCTACTATCATTATTATTTACAATTAAAGAAATGTCTGAGTGACATAAAAAAGTATTACCACAGTGTGATTTTTCTGGGTTGCCAATTAATATCTTATGCAGAGTTATCGTGGGACGATTATATTATGGTTTACTGACCATTGGACATCAACAATTAATCTTCCAATTCTTCAGTTCGAAAATGAAAATAGTATTCTTTAAATCTTTTAAGTCGACTGTATTTTCCGTATTTTGTATTATTTATTCAGAATCGTCAATTGGTGTATTACTCCAACACACTTCCAAATTATACCAATGTTTGATATTTTTTAATACCGTAATTTTATGCGTTGAATTACAGCTTGCCAATAATTACATTTTATCATACCTCTACTAGTACTTAGGTATTCAAAGTACCGCGAAGTCCTATAATTATTGTAAAAGCGAAAGTGTGTGTGGATGTAAGGATGTTTGTTATTCTTCCACGCAAAAACTACTGGACAGATTTTGATGAGACTATACACAGTAATATAGCTTATACCTGAGAATAACACACAGCGTTTTTTATCCCGTAAATAGCATATTCCCGCGGGATAGTGGAAACCGATTTCTACGAAGAAGAAGTCGCGCGAAACAGCTAGTTAAAAACAAAGAACAACTACGTAATTTTTAAATTTATGTACCTACTGTTCGGGGGTTTCAAGATTTAAAACGTAGATTTTTTTGTGCTAAACGCAGTTTCTACAGTTTTGTTATTTTTTAGTGAAACCTACTTATAAACTTGTGCCCTAAATAAAATTATGGAAGACAAAAATTCTTAGAGGAAAAAATTACTCCAGGAAATAAGTAACTTCAAGTCACAACCTACCCACGAGATGTACTCATGGAAGTCTAGATGTGTATCCATGTTTGAGTAAGTAGACAAACATTCATACAGTGGCGTCAAAGAACCAAAAGTCGTGGGTATGACCTATAATTGTATGAACAATGCGCGCAAACACCGGGAGATAGTTCAAACGACAACAACAACTCGTGCATGGGATAATCGCCCTTACGCAACTTATAATGGGTGCGTAACTTTCGAAGTACGGTGATAAAAATCTTAATGAAATGTTCTTGTAATATAATGTAGATACACGCAGTTATGTTTATAAGTTTATTAAATTAGACGTTTCGAGAAATTTATGATGCTATTTAGAGACGATGACGTTTGTTGTACACCGCCATACCAACCAGTAAATAGTTCCTATTATTTGTGTAACGTAAAGTCATACTTTCTTTCCTTACAGTGATGATAATGATGATACCCTGAGGTACCTAAGCGTGAGGACTTCTAATTCTAAGAGTCGCATTCCTATGCTGTCATGGGCGTAACGGGGGGGGAGGGGCACCCCTGGATCTTACAACCGAACTTCAAAAATAGTAGTTTACACAACTGCTACATAATGAGGGTCCTTAAAACAGGAGTGTGCTTTTATGAAACAAGGCGAAGCCGAGCTTCATAAAATAGAATCACACGAGTGTTTTAAGGCTTAATTATGTGGAGTTGCATACATTACTTTATCTACACACATATTATAAGTACTCTAAGATGGGTTCAGAAGCCAAAGGCATATCATACCCATACCTGTCACAAATTTGACTGTTTTTTTTAAATCATAGACTAACATACCGAGCTGACGTTTCGTAGACTGCTTTTTTTATTGTAAATTATCACATTATTATTTATACGTGTCGGACTGAACTCGACTTATATACGTGAGTGATCCGTTATATTTCACTATGATTGTAAATTACGTTGATTTTCAAATTTGAAACTCTTAACGACATCGAATTCGATATCGAAGTCATTACGACATCCAATTCGATGTCGTACTTTACTGCTTCCGGCGGCTGGGTGGCGCTGGCGGCGACCAGTCGGGGACATGCTGAAATGCTGGTCATTTTCCACGGTTTGTGAATACATTATAGAGGACTTATGATATGTGTAGATAAAATACTAAGCTAAGCCGCAGGTCATAAGCTAATCGTGTATAATGCACATGTACCCTGGTACCGTTTCCATTTGTTGCACGATGTGCCTTTTCGCTGACCATAACTCAGCCACCAATTTACCAAACCCCTAGTTTTGATTACTTTTCGAAAAGTTTGCGAAACTTTGGGGATATAATATCAACCCGTGAGAGCAGTTTCATTGTTTTTACATACAATACCATAGTTATTTAGTACAGATTAAGAGATACCGTCGAACACTGGTCAGTCGTGCGTAAGAAGAAATGTTATTTAACACAACATTTAGGGTAATCACATCAAAGTTACCGCAGATTACCGCGGTTTTGTTACCAACCTTGGTTTGGTGTCATGCTTTTGTAATACATCAGCGATTTCCTACCTTTTTATATTTAAGGGCAGAAGACTCGGAGCAGAACCAGACCCAGAAACAGAACTTTATGATACTGTCGAAGAAATTAATTCCTGACCCACCATGGAACCATTTCACAGTAAACGTCATAGTGACATCGGGTAGCTTGACAAGGAAAATTGTTATGATGTTACTATGAAAATGTCCTATGGTGGGTCAGGAATGAATTTCCTCGACTGTACATGAATCGGTCGAGATAATGTGTATACTTAAGTAATAAAACAAAATGGTAATTTGTCTGTCTTTATTTATAAATTTTGTCATTAATATTTAATTTTTATTTACAATAAATAACAAAACTTTGAAAATGAAAGACGTCACATTTGGACAAAAAAGTCATGAAGTTCAAATAGGTACTGTTTTCGTTAAAAACAAATGAACTTAATACTTAATTAATTTGCTCACCGGCGACCAAATCACAAATTGATTGTTTTTAGTTCATGAATATGGACCTCCGAAAAGTAACGCCTGGTTCAATTAAATACCATCATCACCATCTTATTTACGTATCACTGACAGGCCTCCTCTCAGAATGAGAAGGCTTGGGCTATAGTTCCCACGCGGACCCGCAGTGCTCATTGGGAACTTCACAACACACCATTCAATTGTTTCGCAGGAGTGTGCAGGTTTCATCATAATGTTTTTATTTTACCAAAAAGCTCATGGTAAATTATAAATGTAATATCGTACATAAATTCACACAATCCCTACTTGAGTGAGAGGCCACATAGAGGTCAAATCACGTAAAATTGTATAAATTAAATAGTTATAAATCTTTATCGCTGTCTAGACAGATAACGCATACTTTTATTTTCTTTAAGCAGACTATTTTGTCCATTAATAATTCATGCTAACAAATATCACCAAGTGTCTCTTATAATAACTTTAAAGGTCAGTTGTGCGGATATTATGTCATGTCATTTTAAAAGAAGCAAAATCTTTTACATAGGCAATAATTTTATTATATGTAAAATTGTATTGTACTAATACTATTTGCTACGGTGTCTATCTAAATTGATTCCAGCATTTAATTCATTTTCTTAAGCGTCTTTAATAGATAAAAAAAAGTTTATTATTCAAAAACTATACAGGAAAAAAGGAAAGCATTCATCTTTAAATAAAATTGTACGTTTTTCGTCCCTTTCAAACTTTACATAAGTGCGAATATTACATAACTTTTATATGGCCTTTACATCTCAAGTTTCATGTTTGGTCATGTAGGCCAGTTCAGTAAACAACTTAAGATTATTTTATTTAAGTTCAAACTCTTATTTAATTAAATCGTTTTATAAAAAATTTACTGTGGATAAAGACTAGACTAATGCATCTTTATATCTCTCTATAAGGTAAAAGTCCCAATGCCCGTCACCCTAATGCCCAATAGTTGACACCCGACTGTCACCTCTGTCGCTATGACATAAGGTTGAAGGTGTCACATTGTGATATTTACCTTATTAGATTTATTAAGACCATTTCAGGTTAATAACAAAAAGTAACCAGTTGTAATAATCCTATTTCATAAGCGGGGCCCCGATTCTTAACTAGGCAAAGCCTATGGATACTAGACGACGGATAAACATACAATTATATAAATAAAAACATACATAAATACATATTAAACATCCAAGACCCGAGAACAAACATTCATATTCATCATACAAACATCTGCCCCGACCGGAGATCGAACCCGGGACCGCAAGACCACTAGGCTGTACGGTCGTCAAATTCCATACAACTGCATAAAATTTCTCATATAATTACACGATAGTGATTTAATCTCGATGACACTTCGGGGCCCTGTTTCTACTATCATCGCAGGCTAAGTATCTCACTTTTTTGCACAATGACCGCGATTTAAATTCAGAAATGTATATCCGCACAAAGTTACAAAAATATGTATAAGAACCTATGTACATCAACCTTGTTGCCACGATATTAGGGTCTGTATACATATTTTTGTAACTCAATTGAAATATCTTTGACTTCGACAATGCGCGTAACGCGTCCCATACAAGTTCCATTGATCTTTCATATCACGAGTTAAAACACCCTTTGTAGCAGGCTGTCCCCAACATCTAACGGAACATTAACAAGTTCTGGAGCAACCGCAGTGGCGAAGATCTGCAAAGCGCCCGTCTCCTCGGGCAAGGGTACCTCCTTACACACATGGCGAACTGCCTGTCACAGTCGCACAACCGCGCTGCGCACCCGTTGACGAACTGATGCTGACTGCTGTAGTTCTCCAGGGCACAGAGCGGCTGCCCTCGGTGGCACTTCCAGTAGTAAGGCTGGAAGTATACCGTGTAGAATGGGCAGTAGATGTTCTCGTAACATTGGTCGTGCATTTTGCAGCATCTGTGGAGAGAACACAAGTTGATTCGTTATCTAATTCATTAGACATCGAGCACGTGGGCGTATCTATTTATTTATTTTTAGGGGGAGGACTGGCCCCGGAGGCGCCATGGCCGATGCGATGACGCAGAGTCGACACCTAATGTACAGTTAGCGAGTAGGTGTGATTATTATCATCACCCAACATCCTGGGGTGGGCACTAGACTTTACTGGCGTGGGCACGGCCCACCCGGCCCCACTCTATATACGGATATGATCGAACGCTTTTCTTTTCTCCAAAAGTCGCCGTGAAAATGCAAGGTTTGTACGTAATGTTCACGTGCCAATTAGCGGTTCTTATGAAAAATATCTCAGTGAAATAATTATGTAAGTAACAAAGAAATATGAACGACAATTATGTAAATGTAAACTGCAAGTGACGGCTACAAGATTGTCGGAAAATAATAATATGAACTTTGAAATGACTCGTTCAATTGCTGTTTAGCCATTTCATCACGTACAAAGGACGTATTAGGTAGGTTATTTACAAATATCTCCGGTAGTCTAGACCAAATGAGGAAGGTGACAAGGTCGAGATACCAATTCAAAACAAGTATCGACTATAAATAGTTATTAGACATAAAAGTTGTTTTGACACTATGTTCTTGCATAATTTGAATAAGCAAACAGCAGCATCCAACACTCCTTGTAAGACAAGAAACTAGAGTCAGTGGTGCAATAAATCGTGTTGTACAAAAGTTTAGAAAGCAGCGCAATCCTCGGTTTTCACCTTTTTTTAAATCTAACGCTCTAACTCTTATAAATAACCTACCCGTCAATCCCATCAATGGGTCTCCCTGACCCCAGGAAGCCACAGTAGCACCCGTAACCCTTGTAAGACAAGGGAACGCAGCCAGTGGCGCAGTACATCAATTACCAGTGGAGAACGCCGCGTTTCCCTCGTTCTCACCTTTATCAAGTCGTACTGTCTAAGTGCTTCTGTTGAATCTTATAAATAACTGACCTGTCAATCCCATCAGTGGGTCTCCCTGATCCCAGGAAGCCACAGTAGCACCCGTAACCCTTGTAAGACAAGGGGTCGCAGCCAGTGGCGCAGTACATCATGTTGTACAAATGGAGAACGCCGCGCTTCCCTCGGTTCTCGCCTTTACCTAAGGTCTGCGGGTTGATGTACCTGTGAAACAATTGACGAATAACATTGATTAAGCGTGTTGTACGTAAAAATCTAACTCCGTTAACACATAACAGGTATGTAATAATAATAAAACTTCGGAGACACCTACTAAGGTAACGGTATTCTTAGCTTTTCATTATTATTCGAAAACTGGGGCCAGACAAAGTAAAACTTATTTTAGAATGTGCAAAGAGAACCATAAGGGTTCTTTTTTACAAGTTCCGAACCCTACAATTGAAAACGAAAAATTTTCCATTTAGATATCGTACTAAGGTAAAAACATCGAAATGATTGACACTTTAATTCCAATAATTGACACCTTGCTTGTCACCTAGTGCTACGTATTGAGATTTATTGAATTGACAATTTTTGGGACAGTGTCGGACATAGGGCCATTTACCTTACCTAATAATGTAATGTAATAAGATGGCACTCATTAATAAAATATTGCGAAGACTTTTAACCCCGGAAAAAATTACAAGCAATTGACTTTTGCCTTCCTTCCACATCGTCAACATCACATGCACAGTCGCTGGTTAAGCGCCGTTTTAATATACAGGGTGTGTAGGACACCACAATATTCGCTTTTATTCGAATAAGATTGTAAGTTGGTATTACGGTGAATCATTTTAGTCATTCTTTTAGGGCTTGTTGGAATGATAATGATGTACTTAATTCGCGGAAGTAATGTAGAATCCTTTTAATGATACGCGATTTATCGTTATTTTTATATGTAGACAGTTTCTGGTGACATGTTGAGTAATTGCCGTTTAAACTTTGTCCACTTTACTACCGTACGCTATCTTTATCGCAATGAAATTGTGATTTATTGTGTAGTCATGGAATAATAATTTTACCAATAACCAATTCAATGTTTTATTTGGATTCTATTCAAGGGCGTAATTAGCTTTGTAGGGGGGGGGGGGGGGATCAAAATTTCTTAATCCGGGATAGTAACACTTGACTGACTACGATCTTTACTTTACGTTCGAAATTCAATAAGTTTTTCCATGAAAAAGTGCTTTTGCGCGAACATTTCGTATGATAAAAAAGCCTTTCCGAGTTGGTGAGGTGAATAATATTACTTCATAATGAATAGGTAACCTAGGCAAAGATTGTACTACGGGCGTTAAGACAACGGATAACATACTTATTTAAATGAATAAATACATATGTATATATTAAACAACCAAGTCCCGAGAACAAACATTCGTTTTCCTCATACAAACGTCTCTCTCGACCGGGGATCGAACCGGGACCTCAAGCTTCATAGTCACTCTGACCACTAGGCTACCCGGTTGTCAAAATTAAATGTGCCTCTAGTGAAAGTCATTTTTGGGGGAAGCGAGACACAACAACGCCAACAGGAACCCTCAGCCTGAACAACTTTAGTGGCGCGTTTAAATTTGAAGCTTACTGTAGATGTGTGGCTCCAGACCCATACGTACCTTACTCCTTTCAAGTAATCCTCTTCAGGCACCGAATACCTGAACGGGTCACGCGCAAACCCGACTAACAACTGATCCTTACTTTTAACCTTATTCAACCCCTTATAGTCAAACTCTTCATATTCTAACTCATTCTCTTTGGCATCATCTAAATACGTATCTCTATCACTAGAACTAAAACCATTGGTATAATTTATGGTATACTCGTATGGTGTATATGTGTTTAGCAAATTATATGGCCTTGGTGTGTGCTGGATTTGGGCGTAGCTTGTGTCATTGTATATTTCCTCGAATGTCAGGTGTCTGGACCAATCTGAAACAAAGAAAAGTCGGTTCAATTAATTACGTATTTTTAATTTTATACAAGATACATTTATAAGCCGTGGTACCCTAGTGGTTTGTTTGACCTATGACTGGGCTTCCCCCTTTGAGTTTTACGGTATTTACGTGCTACATTACATTTTTAATTTACATAAAGCAGACAGACGGCGGAGGCGCCTATGCCTTATCTAATGCACTATAATTTTTCTGCCACTTTTTGAGGGGAGCCAGGAACACACGCGTACAGCACACGTCTGCACTCCTGTCAAAATTTGTTACGTTCCTACAAACTCACACTAAAACAAAACGGTCACACAAATGCCAAAAACACGCACACGATCAACAGAGCCTGATCATTTTAGTTAGACTTAATGTTAGAGTTTTGGCAGAGGGGAAATCGCTCGGTAACATCTCCATTTATCGTGAGCTTTTTCGGTGAAACCTGCACACCTATGCCCTTATTCATAAACGTCAATCAAGCCTCTATTAGCTAAAATAGGTTCTGTCGTCTTCTTATTAGCGGAAATGTCAATGTGACAAAAAGGGACAAACGAACTTTAACGGCATTTTAGTTTATATAGGTTTATGAATAACAGGGTTATACTCTTGCGCAACAATTCAATGGTGTTTGTGTAGCTCACAACCCGCACTGGATCTGCGAGGGGAGTATAGTCTAAGCACTCTCATTATGAGAGGAGGCCTGTGCAAAGTAGTGGGACGTAGGTACATACCTAGGCTAAATGATGATGACAAAATGATATGTAGCAAGCTGTAACCTATAGTTTGCTGGGCGGAAAAATCTAAATTATCCATTGGGTTAGATTGCAATGTAACTTATTGTTAGAATATCTGAGGCTTTAAACGAGACTTAGAGTGGTATTACAGTTTCACTGGCATCGTCCCTCGTTAATAACTTTTAGAGATTTTGTGTACAAGCTTAGAGCCATCATCATCATCATCATCATAATCATAATAATCATCATCATCATCACCAGCCTTCTTTAAGTCCTCCTCTCTTTCGTATTTTTGAATCTCACCGGTGACTAAAATTCTCATGCCTATGATATCAAATAGGAATGCCCCACTTACTCGTAAGAGCCATAAGAGGCGCAAATTAGCTTAGTGGGACCCTGACGTGCCGTCGAAGTCACAACAGGCAATTGTTTAAGCATTTCAACATTTAACTTTACAGAATCTATCAGGAATTTCAACACGCGGTTTCCATATCAAATTCATCCACTAACCATTGAAAAATCGCCGCTTTTCACGCACTAGATCGCGGAAACAATGCCATGCACATCCATGGGCTAATTTTCAATGTAATGTACAATGGCTATTGTATAATAGGCACCGTTTGAATGGGAACCCAACGATGTGTGAAAATGCATGGGAGAGATGGTTTATCCCATTCCATGCTTGTTTCACACTTTATGTAACGATATTTGTGCCGTTTAGCGAATTTGCGCTCATTATCTATAATGATACATTATTATTGACGATCGGATAGCCTAGTGGTTAGAGACCCTGACTATGAAGCTTGAGGTCCCGGGTTCCATTCCCGGTCGGGGCAGATGTTTGTATGATGAATACGAATCTTTGTTCTCGGGTCTTGGATGTTTAATATATGTATATAAGTATGTATTTATCTATATATGTATGTTTATCCGTTGTCTAGTACCCATAGTACAGGCTTTGCCTAGTTTGGGACTAGGTCAATTGGTGTCAAATTGTCCCGTGATATTTATTTATTTATTTATTTATTAAGAGCTTTTTGTCCTGTTTGGAATGTCCCATGACGAGTGTATCAAATAGCATATTGAGCTTTAGGTCTTAGTTATAAGAGTGGGCTAGAATTTTTCGTTTCTCGCTCTATGTAAAGGTTGTCAATGTAAGTATATAAGTAACTATAATATTTTTGATACGAGTTTATTTTTTCATTTATTACATGCCAACATAAAAAAGTCAGTAGCTGTTTCTTATCATAGTTATTGTCTAAGATTGGCTATTAGGGATCCTAGTCACGGCACCAACAGTGACACCAATATATTTTACTCAATTTCATTCAATTATAAGACCTGTTTTTTTTTAATTGAAAGAGTTAGGCAAACGAGCAAGAGGGTCACCTGATGGTAAGCAATCACCTCAACTCATGAGAACCAGCAACCCCAAAAGGCACTAGGCCGTTGCCAGCCTTTAACGATTATTGTTTAGTTACTAGGATACACAAAGCGAGCTGTGGTCACGAGTGCTAGCTATCCTGCCCGCGATGCTTAAACACGTACTGGTGAAATCCCCGTGTGATTCGAGAGTCATTTTATCCGTCTGCTACGCGCAAGCCTTCCGCTTAAGAGAACAGGGGATCGATTTTTTAATTTCACCCGGTGACTGAATTGAGTGATTTCTGAAAAGTTCATATTTTTGAATCTCAACGGTGACTAAAATCCTCATGCTCATGATATCAAATACGAATGCCCCACTCAGTCGTAAACGAGATCACTGAGTGACTTCTTGCCCACTAGCAGTGACAGCTAACCTCACTCCACTATGTTGAGTCGCTTGTCTTCGACAGAAACGCAAATTAGCTGCATGTTAGCAGACATTATGACATATGTTGTTGACGTATGTTGTTTACTCTTTGAAATTAGCTCCAAACGACAATCATAAATCAGGCTCTACCCCGTTCTATGTCAATGTTTCCACTCTAACAGTGTCAACAAATTAACGCCATTACGATTTCACGAACTGAGATAATGAATTACTCACTAATCATTGTACTCATTACTAAAGACTAATTAATTCATCTTTGATACACTGAAACAATGATATTTCCACTACATTGAGCACACAGCCTCAATTGTTTATTCAGTCATAATTTGAATTTGAGGTGCAAATAAATTACTGAATTGAGGTTATTGCGTGTTTTAACTTCATTCACAAATTATGCATCTATTTTCCTTTGTAAAACAAAGAAAATCATCTAATTGTACCCGTTTTTTATCAAATCCAATTGTATGTACTTTAAATCTGTTCTTATGAAATTAATTAATCGATCTAATCTGATACAGCTATTATTAGCTAGCACTATTAATAAATAATAAAGGTTATCCTTTGTTTTTTAGGTATTTAACCAGAATCACTGCTAAGTAATGGTTAGGAATTTATCTTTATTTGCCTCCACTGACAATCCTTCCAATCGGACATAATAATAATAATAAATCATTTATTGCGAACACATGTCCATAGATGGTTAGTAATTTCACCTTATATAACTATGTTAGTAAATTTAAATAATTCCATAACATTAAAATACATTCAATAACACCAATCTAATTAAAATGTCTATTATGATTATGTCACGATTACTTACATAATATATTGTACCTACAATTTTTTTAATGGTTTTTATTTTTTTAATGGTGATCGTCATATTAAATCTGCTTGCCTTTGGAGAAAACGAAAAGTATTTAATGTCAAGAAAACAGCTATTTTAATAAAACTTTTCGCGAACACTGCGAATTACCGGGTCGTCAGTCTGCTTTTAAATCAAGCTTTTAAACTAGTTACGAAAAATCTACCTTTAGTTTAGACCGTCATTACATTCGTAAAAAAATGCCTCAGTTAATACATTGCGGAGCTCGGTCGACTACTACAAACTAGTTCGCTTCACGACCTCACAATGTAATGCGACTTACACATTTTTTCACGTCATCATACGATACAAGTAAATACGACTAGCTATTAGAGTTAGTCTCAAACACAGATCTTAAAAAATTACACGTAAAAGAGCCGTTGGCGGTCTATTTGGGTCAAACAACTTTTCGTTGCCACTCGTTGACATAGAGATGTCCCCTGGGTAACACTAAAAAAACATGATTTTCTGAGACCCCACACACCCCCGAAAGTCAGGATTTGCATGCTTAGGAGATGAAGCATGAATCGTAATAGCCCCTCATTGCCAAATATAAATAAAAGACGTTCGCGGCCATTCACCTCCATGCGAGCAACCTTTGTCTGTGAATTGTGATTGCTTCTGTGTTGTACGAAATACGCTAATTGCAGGCATTGGTGCAATGGGCCCTGCGTTAGGGTTGCCAATTTATTATATACTCCGTACGTATATTTTTCTTGAATAATAGCTATAGATAACGTAAGGAAAAAGTATGCTTTTTTGCAATTGTTTTTGTTTAATTGCAAAAAAAATCTTTTTCTTTGGGTTTCGTAGGTCTGAAGGGAAACCAATTTAAGCGACTCATAAAAGTAAAAAAAAAAGTAGGTTAGTGTAATGCTGGGCCAATTAACGATAACGAAGTTTTTTAAAGCCAGGGTCAAATTGGCAAGAGGGTTACCCTATGGGAAAGCGATCATTGCCATTCACGCCCACCTGAGTCAACCTTTTCTTTTGGGTGAAACTACATGCGCAAACGCCTGTGTTTGAGCGAATTAATCATTACGCAAGCAGCACCATTCTATTTGGCGCTCTCTTCAGATAATGTCAAGGTGGCAATGTGTGGCGAAAATCGCGAATACCCGCTGTTTATAATGTACGTAATTATGGAAAGATTCATCGAATTTCAAACAACTTTCAGATATATTACGGCTTGTGAAAACATATGCACATTTTAGTTTGCAAATAACGTCAATTTTAAGAACGCTTGTTTGATTTATCATCACACCATCATCATCACCAGCCTTTTTTACGTCCCACTGCTGGGCACAGGCCTCCTCTCAGAATGAGAGGGCTTGGGCTATAGTTCCCACGCGGGCCCAGTGTGGATTGGGAACTTCACACACATCATTGAATTGCTTCGCAGGTGTGTGCAGGTTTCCTCAAGATGTTTTCCTTCACCGAAAAGCTCACGATAAATTACAAATGTAATTCCGCACATAATAATTCCGAAAAACTCAGAGGTGCGTGCCGGGGTTTGAACCCACGACACTCTGCTTGAGAGGCCATAGGTCAAACCACTAGGCTATCACGGCTTTTTGATTTATAACGTTCTGAAATTTTTGCAAATTAATTGCAAGACATTATAGAATAACTGATTAACCGATCCTTAAATATTTCCACATTGAACTCATTTTGTGAAAGGTATTGATGCAATTTTTAATGTAACTATGGCATGACCCTGAGACAGGTGGAAAAAGTTGATCGCAAAAGCCCTTTCAACACAAAAAAGTAAAAAAAAACCATTCGTCTTAACTCTGCACTTTATTGACACAAAGCAAGATTGATATTACAGTGAATTTGTAATTCAACTTACTTAATTGCATGTTATTCTTTTCGTCATTTAAAACAAAATTACAAAATGACAGTTCACACACGTGAAGACGCACGTCGAATTTTTATGGCATCACACTTTTAAAAATCGAATTACAGCAGCGCGCTGTCAGTCAGAACAGTTCTCGAAATTATTGCTGGCGAAATTATTATAATAATTATGTTCGGGGTAACGCGAGAGAATCAGGTTGCGATGTAGCAATGAATGAAATTGTTTCGATGGATGTACCAATTTCAAAAGCAGTAATGGAAGCTTTGCGTTATACTTTAGTTCCTTAAGGTGAGTGACTCAGATGAGGTCTACGAGTAAGATGGTGGCCTAAGGTGGAGATTTAGACCCAAGAGTCGATTACATTCAGCACATAAAACGAGTACTTAGATAAATTGGCTACTCCGACTACAACCTAGTGGCACAGAATAGAAATACTTAGTGCTAGTGGTGGATCCGACAGTCCGACAAATCGGACAACAGCGGCCGTGGCCTTCCCACGGTCGGCCGATACGTGCTTGCCGGTCGAGTCTTGAGAAGCCACCTTTACAACGCCGATAGGTTAATATGTGGGATACGTTCAAAGTAATATGAACAAAACACTCACACACTATATACACTATTTATTTACAGTAAAATTATGTACAAAATAAACATTAACCGGAGCGCCTAATAACAGTCACATACAGCTCGAGAGCCAACGACGAAGAAGGCTCGCGCATGCGCGGTTTCTGTCAGCTCCAACGGAAACCGGAAGCCAACCTAATAATAACTAATACTACTATACACATAATATTTACAAATTAAAGGTGTCGCCACAAATACTTAGCTAGATGATAAAGTTATAGGTCATAGTGACATTTGGGCCACCGCCGGTTATGCTAGTGGTTAGTGACCCTGACAATAGAGTTCTAGGTTCGGGATGAATGTGAAACTTAATATTTAGGTCATGGATTGTAATGATCAGTTTTCATCTTCAAAAACCAATGCAATCGGTATACGAAACGTCAGCTCGGTATGTTTGCATATGATTAAAAAAAAACAGAGAAATTCATGACAGGCTTGTTATGCCCTCGGCTTCTGAACCCATCTTAGAGTACAATACAATACAATACAAGAACTTTTTATTGAACACCACATAATAAACAAAACAGAAAAACAATACACTCTTTTTTTTTGGGCAGTCGTGTAAGAAGGTACAAAGAAAATGCAAGGTAGCAATGGGCGGCCTTATCGCATACCTACTACTTACTTACGCTACTTATGATATGGGATAATAGTAGTTTATGCAACTGCTACATAATGAGGAGGAATAATTATGTGGAGTTGCATACATTACTTTATCTACGCACATATTATAAGTACTCTAAGATGGGTTCAGAAGCCGAAGCCATATATCATACCCATACCCGTCACGAATTTGACTGTTTTTTTTAATCATAGACAAACATACCGAGCGAACGTTTCGTAAACTGTTTTTTTTTTATTGTAAAAAAAAACATATATATCACATTATTATTTATACATGTCGGACTGAACTCGACTTGTATACGTGAGTGATCCGTTTTATTTCACTATGATTGTAAATTACGTTGGTTTTCAAATTTGAAACATCGAATTCGATATCGAAAAGTCATTACGATATCGAATTCGATGTCGTAATGACTATTACTTTACTGGAGGTGGTGGTGGTGGTGCTGGGGCTGGCGCTGTCGGTAAGAAGGCCACGGCGTACTGAAAAGCTGGTCATTTTCTACGGTTTCTGAACGCATTATAGAGGACTTATGATATGTGTGTAGATAAAGTAATGTATGCAACTCTACATAATCAGGCCTTAAAAAAAGTCTCGTGTGAGCTTACTATGAAACTTGGCTTCGCTTCTTTAAGGATCCTAATTATGTAAAAGTTGCATAAACTGTTAATATAATACTATCAAACCGCCTTTTCAATGCCGTATGCCTAATGATAATGATGGTAACATACCTAATATTAAGTTATATGACTCAGCGCGATCGACGACCGTCCTTCAACAAGACGAAATCAGCACATACTAATGTCATGGCATTAAGGTTTCGCGAATAGTTGCCTCATCGAATCGGTATCACAATAACTTTTAAGTAAAGATTTCTTCACGCGAAGCTTTCTTGTAAGTTGACCCCCAGGCCACAGTAGTTTGATATATTGATATAGATAAAATGATGACACTGTACCTACCTTGTTCGAAGAGACAAGACAAGTAAATTAAAACATTATGTTTCTAGACGTCAATTTTTGAATCTCACCCGGTGACTGAATTCGCTGATTTCTGAAAAGTTCGTATTTTTCAATCTCACCGGTGACTAAAATTCTCATGCCTATAATATCAAAAATACGGATGCCCCCACCCCACTCGTCGACGAGATTACTGAGTGTCCTCTTAACCACTGGCAGTGACAGCTAACCTCAACCTACTATAACTTGCTTGGCTATGACAGAAACGCAAATTAGCTGCATGTTAGTAGTAGACGTGTATGACATTCAAAAATAAGACTTTTGGCAAATAGTGATATCAATGTCATGAATGAGAATTTAGTCACCAAGTAAGATTCAAAAATCGACCCCTGATTGTTTTTTGACATTTCTTAAGACGCTGGATGTGTGTGTATCTTAAGAAATGTAAAAAAAAATATCAGAAACATTATTTTTATAAAGGTTCTGACCCGAGGCAGACGTACGTTCATGTACCACTCCCAGAGGAAAGACTACGAATTCCTTTAGTTTCGTTCCTTGAAACACTTAATTAGCCTGTTGTGTAGCTATTAATAATACCGTATGCACTTAATTAGCCTGTTGTGTAGCTATTAATAATATCGTATGCACTTAAGTAGCCTGTTGTGTAGCTATTAATAATATCGTATGCACTTAATTAGCCTGTTGTGTAGCTATTAATAATATCGTATGCACTTAATTAGCCTGTTGTGTAGCTATTAATAATATCGTATGCACTTAATTAGCCTGTTGTGTAGCTATTAATAATATCGTATGCACTTAAGTAGCCTGTTGTGTAGCTATTAATAATATCGTATGCACTTAATTAGCCTGTTGTGTAGCTATTAATAATATCGTATGCACTTAATTAGCCTGTTGTGTAGCTATTAATAATATCGTATGCACTTAATTAGCCTGTTGTGTAGCTATTAATAATATCGTATGCACTTAAGTAGCCTGTTGTGTAGCTATTAATAATATCGTATGCACTTAATTAGCCTGTTGTGTAGCTATTAATAATATCGTATGCACTTAATTAGCCTGTTGTGTAGCTATTAATAATATCGTATGCACTTAAGTAGCCTGTTGTGTAGCTATTAATAATATCGTATGCACTTAAGTAGCCTGTTGTGTAGCTATTAATAATATCGTATGCACTTATTAGACTTACTGTGGCGCTAATACTGTGATAGGCAGATATTTAAGTGCCATACGAAATGAATTGAACAGAGACCTCTTGATAGTAAAATTTACCTACTAACCTAAAAAATCTGGCCCAGAACGCCGCCAACTGAGGTTGAGGGTGGGGGCAATTCCATCTTCAGCCCGGGCGGGAGAAATAACCGCCCACTCAGTTTTATGGCCGTTTGAGTGACTTGAAACATCCGGTGTGTTAAGAAGACCAATTAAAACTAACATTTATTCTGCAATTGACTCGCTCTAAAAATCAAACCTGTCCTTGGCACTCCCATTTGTTTAGCAACGGACCAAGGCGGATCACTATTTGCAAATGAAGATAAACTTGCATTCAATTGAAATAAGTACAGAATATAGAAAGAAGTTATGACGGGAGATGTCAAGACGCGCTATCCCATCTGATTCATCTGTGGTTATGTATTGTAAGAGTCTATAATATTGACCGACCGGATGGCCAAGTGGTTAGCGACCCTGACTATGAAGCTTGAGGTCCCGGGTTCGAATCCCGGTCGGGGCAGATGTTTGTATGACGAATACGAATGTTTGTTCTCGGGTCTTGGATGTTTAATATGTATATAAGTATGTGTTTATCTATATAAGTATGTTTATCCGTTGTCCAGTACCCATAGTACAGGCTTTGCCTAGTTTGGGACTGGGTCAATTGGTGTCAATTTGTCCCGTGATATTTATTTATTTATTTACATGTAACTTGTTTTCTCTTTTTCTTCATGGCAATCATGGTTTTCCGAAAGCGCTGGTAGACTAAAAAAAAATCACGTGTAAAAGAGCATTCAACTGCCTATCTGCTGTATAAAATTTTAAAATTTTGAATTTTGACAAAATTTTGAAAAAAAGGGCCGTGTTTTATAAAGCTACAAGTTACAGTTTACAAGCTAAAGTCTCATTCCATCACCTTTTGTTACAAAGACTTCCGCTTGTAAATTGTAACTTGTAGCTCTTTATAAGACACGGCCCAGATGCCTGACGCCAGACGCGTGGTCCAGAAGCATGTTGATTGTGTGCTTGTTTTGACGTTTGTGTAAGTTTTGTTTTGGAATGAGATTGTACCATCGTAACACATTTTGGCAAGAGTGTACACGTGATACGTGTGTGCTTTAAGTCCTTGAAAGGTGAGAGAAAACACGTATATGGCAAATATAGGCTAAAGGCAACTCCCGTACGAGTGCTTTGTGGAAATAGGCGTGCTCTTACAAAACTTGGTTCAACGGAGTGCACTATTTGACAATAACACTCTTGTGAAGAAATGAATAGTAATTATGATTCAAATGAAATAAGATTACTTATGCGTTCCACGAGGGCGAGCGAACAAAGGCATGAAGAAATTAACCAATGTATTGAAATAACTCTTGCGCATGGTCTACACAGAATTAATTAAAATGAATTTTTACAAACATTTTTAAGAAACCCATTAGGTATTGGTCAAAACACTAGAATGCAGCCTTATAAAAAAAAATACGCAATTTTTTCGAAATTAGTTATCTATTATTCGCAATCAGAAAAAAAGGCTGATCTACTAGCACAAATATTTAGTTTCGAAAAAACATGCTAGATGCGTAGTACAATTGCAAGAGCAGCTAAGCAACCGAAGCGGTCACAATGATCTGCACGAGCTCTTATGTCTATAACAATAGAGTCGTGTTTAGATCATTGTGAACGCGTCGGTTGCTTAGCTACTTTTGCTGCTGACTGTACAGTTAGTCGCGCTCCAGAGGCAAAGCATCTTAATCTCAAGTCTTAAATAATAAAATAAACGTTACATAAGTGAAAGCGCATGCGCAGCAAAAACGGCGAACTTCTTAATTCCGCCGATCACCGAGCGAGCGGCTGACCGCCAACGAAAGTGGTTGGGCGCGTGCCCGTTGGCTCACACGTGCCGTTTTACTTATTTATTACTGTTTATTGTACTTTATTCAACTGTTACCTACGTAATAAGGATACTTAAAATACGAGTGTGTTTTTACGAAACGAGGCGAAGCTGAGCTTCATAATAGGATCACACGAGTGTTTTAAGGCCAAATTATGTGGAGTGGCGAACATTACTTTTTCTGCACACATATTATAAGTACTCTAAGATGGGTTCAGAAGCCGAAGGCATAATAAACCTGCCACGAATTTATCTGTTTTTTTTTTAAATAATTGACAAACATATCGACTTTTTCATTAAAACAGCAAACACTAAATGTGTTATACTTTTTAAATACTGGCTGAAACATGAATACACGGGAAAAAAAGAAATTCCTAGCCCCGGGAAAACCGACAAAAATTAAAATGAAAATTTGGGAGGAAAAAATACAAGATGCTCCATTTGAGATGATGAATTAAATGTGTTGTTTTAAGGTTCGGCGCATAAAGGGGACCAACGGGACATTTACTACTACTAAGCTTTTGCTGTCCGTATTTCAGGGACCATTTACAAGCGGAAGTCTCGTTCTATCACCTTTTGTTAGAAAGAGACTTTCGCTTGTTAATTGTAACTTGGAGCTTTTATTTATACAACACGGCCCAGAAGGCTATACCTATCTTTAAAGCCGTAATAACTAGAGACTTGAAAATTTCACAGAATGTCTACCAAGTTGAGGATCACGTCTCGCCAAGCGCTCACCAGACTATATGCACCTACGAATTTATAATAATATTTGCAAAGTACTTGGTATTCATCGTTACACAATAGGGAAAGTTAAGTCGATGATGAAAAAGTGGCTAGTGCCCTTATCATATCCTGCTACAGAAGCCCTTCTTGACAGCTAGGTAATCACACGCCTCACACACCCACACATACACACACACACACTCACGCACACACACACACACACACACACACACACACACACACATGCAAACACAAACATGCACACAGTTCTGCTTATTCTGTTCTGTAATAGTGTTTGGTTGGTTTTTTCACTTAAGTAGTTTTAAGTTGAATATTTTCTTTGTTTAGTTTCACAAATGCACTCCAGGACCTCAAGATACAGGCTCAGCCTAGTTTGGGGTCCGTCAGACATCTCATTTTAATGTATAAGTACTTGTGTTTTTAAGCAAATAAATATTATTATTATTATTATGTGTATTCCTATGGGCGATTGTAAAATAAAGTGGTTACCCTTACAAGAAATGTTTTAAAAAATTGTAGCGACAAATACTTTACTGGTGGTACAGATCCCATCGTGTGCAACCTAACTCCGGGTCGCACTTGGTAATTTTGACTTATATTTTTATTATAGAAAAATTACATCATTTAACTCCAATTACTTACTGTTCATGTGTTTCGACGGTAAACCAACAGTTGATGGCATTAAAAAAACCGGCCAAGTGCGAGTCGGACTCGCGCACGAAGGTTCCGTAGAAAGATTTTAACGCTTTTCCCCAGTGTTTTAAGAAGTCCAGCGTTAGCAGAGCCCTGTTCCTAAGCAAAATGTACGCAGCGTGGGGTCAACTTATATTGGTCTACCAGATCTACAGACAGACATAAAAATTTCAGATTTTGAGACTTTTCGGAGTGGTTGTGCTGTAAGAGCTACCTTCATACCAAATTTCAAGTTTCTATAACAGCTGGAAGTACCCTTTAGGTTTTCGGATTTCGGAAATTTGAACGGAAATAATGACTTTTTAATGACTGTATCTTTTGATTGCAAACTTAGAAAGTTGATTTTTTCACAGCTACAAGGGAAATTGACCTTTTTAATGACTGTATCTTTTGATTGCAAACTTAGAAAGTTGATTTTTTCACAGCTACAAGGGACCGCAGGCTTGAGTATTTGATATTAATTTCAGCATGCTACCTCCACGCGTTCCAGAGAAAAAGGGTCTTGGCAGACAGACAGACAGACAGACGGACAACAAAGTGATCCTTTAAGGGTTCCGTTTTTCTTTTTGAGGTACGGAACCCTAAAAAAAACAAGTTAATACAAATAAATTTTGTCGTTTTGACGCAGTGTTGTGCGAACAGTGCCTTGATCATGAATGTCATGATCGTGAAAACTTTAATCTATACCTATCTATTACATTTTTCATCTTTGCGTTTCTTTTAGTAGAAAGCTACATTACATAATATTACATCAAATCATACCCAAATTTATAATAATTATAATATAAAATTAAGATAACTTTAATCAAAACAATGAAATAAAGCTTATCAATTATGTATAAAACTCTTCCGTTATCGGCTGAGTGATTGACAGACAACGCACAGCCAAAACCTTTGGCCCTAGAAGGCTGACATTTTGCATAGAGGTTGCCTTAATTATGATGTAGACAAGCACTAAGTATGGACGTTCTTGAAATTCCCACGGGATAGAGAATAAACGGGCTAGTCCTAAAATAAAAATACCTACACAACAAAAATTAAAATATGTCACAAAAGTCCCCTTGTCAAGATTGAGTGTAACGGTAATTTCACGTTAAACGTTACAGTTAAGCAACTCAATAGTTAATAACAAAGCCTCGTTTTTTTAACGTTGTTAACCTTTTAACCAATCCTTAACCCGCCCCTTGGCAGTCATACCACATAGTAAACGATTCCGAATTGTCCTCCCATAGGTATAGTTAAAGTGAGAAAAGCTTTCTCCTGTCAAAATGTCTACGACATTGTCATAAGATTGATTTTTGCCTGGCCCGTGGAAAAGGTTCTTCTATTATGTCTATATCCTGTGAATGGTAGCTACACTACAGATACAAAAGGAGGTTGACACGCCCAAATAGTTAAAATTCTATTCAAAGCAGGTTATTTTTGTAAACATAATCGACATCACGTTTAAATATAAAAACAGTCACACTTTATTACGGCAGTTATTCCTCGTTCTATCAAAGTTTAGGTATTCGCAAAATTCCACAAAATTTAAACCATTTCAAAGTTAATATCCATATTTACTTTATACAATAATTACTTTGTACAGTGTTAAATTATTTACCTAAGTATTCTATCTAGGCACTTATTATAATTAGGTTCAATTTTCATTAGTGATTCAATTATCATTCATTTAGGTATGTCTCACCTATCAGAAAAGGTGTAAATTTTCATCCCTCATTACTTATCACTTAAACAGATAAACTTCACGAAACACGTCTTACTATGTATAACGTCACCGAATACACTACTAAATTAAGTTACAAGTATCGTAAAACACACAGAAATGACACGGTATCGTCGATCCTTAAAAAAATAAGTCCATATTGTCGCAGTCACTTAAACTTGTGTCAGCAGTGAGTTGTCTCCTTTTTCACTACCAAAAAAGGTGAGAACAATAAATAAACCTTAATCTGCGTGGAGGTTGGCAACTCGTGATAAGTCTTTACTTGAGAGCTTGTATTATATACCAGAAACAAGTAGAAACAGCTTAAGTCATGATCATCATCATGTCAGCCGAAAGACGTCCACTACTGGACGGCGGCCTCCCCCAAAGCTCTCCACTCAGACCGGTCTTGTGCTTTCCGCATCCACCGCGGTCCCGCGATCTGTACCAGGTCGTCGCTCCATCTTGTTGGAGGCCTACCGACAGCTCGTCTCCCGGTCCGTTGGAGAACCTTCTGACCCCATCGGCCAACAGTCCTGCGAGCAATATAGCGCCCACTGCCACTTAAGTTTCGCAATTCTTCGAGCTATCTCGGTAACCTTAGTTCTACTGCGTATATCATCATTTCTTATTCTATCTCGCAGAGCAACCCCGAGCATAGCCCTCTCCATAGCCCTCTGAGGGACTTTGAACAACATAAGTCTTCTTCTGTAATACAGTCAGCAGCGAAAGTAGCTAAGTAACCGAAGCGGTCACAATGATCTGCACAAGCTATGTCTATAACAATAGAGCCGTGCTTAGATCATTGTGACTGCTTCGGTTGCTCAGCTACTTCTGCTGCTGACTATACATACGGTCCCAGTGTCACTATAGGAAACCTAACAAGAGTAATATTTCAGCAACTGTTTTACTGAATTACATTTACCGACTTGAACCAACCTGGGCTTGATACTGACTCGGTATCGCATTGGTATTGTCTGACCCAATATTAACACCGAGTTAAATAAATATCATAACACAATTTACACCACTTACCTAGATCCAACATTTGACGATCCCTATTGGTGACACAATTTTTATTCTTGTTAAATATTTTCTTTTTATTTTATTAAGTGTTGATTGATCTTTATTGCTTTTCAATTTTAACATTAATTTGTGACATACAATTATTAAGGCAGTTGCCTTAGATTAGATTATTTATTCATTCAATATAAAATTACATCATAAATTGTACAACGTCAACACACACATACAGTACACATAAAATAATTTAAAAATAATAATTGGATGTCACAAATTAATGTTAAAATTTAAAAGCAATAAAGATCAATCAACACCTAATAAAATAAAAAGAAAATATTTAACAAGAATAAGAATAGTGTCACCAATAGGGATCGTCCAATTTAAATACGTAAAATAAATAAAAACTAAAGAAAAGAAAACTAATACTAAAAATTATGTCGGCTAGTTGGCCTAAGAAGAGTTTTTCCTACCACTTTGTCCGCTTGATTAATTAGTATACTTATCCTTGGCAAATTACAGTTTCTAGTACCTGTTAAGAGTCTGTGAGCTACGCTGCGGACAGACAGACAGTCAGACAGACAGACATGACGAAACTAGGTATAAACTAGGTATAAGTCTAAAAACAGAAGGCGTCTTTTCAATTCATTAATAGTAGATTAAAGTCAGATAGGCTCCTTACCATTGTACTCGTCGGAAGTACGACTTTTCCGTACACATTTGTTTGCTAAGTCCTTGCCGCGTACAAAATAAATAAAAGCTATTTGTCTACATCGCACGTAGACTTGCCAAGTTCAAATGCCCAGTTATAATATCAAGTGTATTTATAATATCACTTTAGTCTTCGTTCTGCTTGGTAACGACTAACTTACGTGCTTGTTATTTCAACGCTCTTTTTCAAATGTAGGTGCAGTCAGCAGCAGTGCCCTAAGCACGACTTGTCGAATCCTGCGTCACGTAAAATCGAATAGTAAACTATAACGAGTTTGTATGACGTTTGGAACAGCGCCCGCCCGTGAGCGTATTTGGAACTAAATTTAGTATGAGATTTCTCGATCTCGATACGATAACCGTAACGTAACGCAGGATTCGACAAGTCGTGCTTAGGGTACAGAAGTAGCTTAGCAACCAAAGCGGTCACAATAATCTAAGTACGGCTCTATTGTTAGAGACATAAGAGGCTTGTGCAGATCACTGTGACAGCTTGAGTTGATTAGCTACTTGCTGTTGACTGACCATCTAGACGTTCCTGTAAAATTACGTCGCATGTAATTTTGTATATTTTCTCATTTAAGTATTATTTATTTTTACTGTTTCCCTTTAAAATGTATTATTTGAATACTTGGAAAAATTTCAGCTTCAGTACTAACTTTAGTGTAAGGGTATGGCACGTGACACGAAATGTCAAGAATCAGGGTTTGATTCCCGGGATTAATCACTTCTTCTGGGTTTCTGTGTATTCTTGTATATTTAAAGAATATTGTATTTTTTAACACCCGACCCAAAAAGAGGGGTGTTATAAGTTTGACCTGTGTATCTGTGTATCTGTCTGTAGCATCATAGCTCCCAAACATATGGACAGATTACGATGCGGTTTTATTAATCAAAATCTAGTTTAATGGAGATGGTTCTTAGCTAAGTTTAATTAAAATCGGTTCACCCGTTTTTGAAATATTGAACTTTGAAATGACGATGTGGGGGGTTTTTCAGCTTTTCTAAGTTAGGTTATACTTAGTAAATGTTTTACGAGAAGGTATCCCATTACTTAAATATATTTCTGTAATCAACTGTGAATTGGTTTAGCGTACTTAGAGCAAAGATAAGCATAAATTAAAAAGGATGTACTTAGTGGAATGAAACTAACTTGAATGGATGAGATCGCGTGTTTAATTTACTGTTCCTGGCATTTTAGTTCCGTAATAGTGGCTTCAAGTAGATACAGAGGGTGCGTAACGTTACGGTTATCGTATCGAGATCGAGAAACCTCATACTAAATTTTAGTTCCAAATACGCTCACAGGCGGGCGCTGTTCCAAACGTCATGCAAACTCGACAACGTTTACTATTCGATTTTACGTGACGCAGGTTTCGAATATTCGTACTCGGGCCTCTGTACGATAACTTTAGGTTTACAACTGACTGTTGGTTTGCCTTCATTTACAAATAATAGTAGTTTATGCAACTGTTACATAATGAGTGTTTTAAGGCCTAATTATGTAGAGTTGCGTTGATTACTTTATCTACACACATATTTTAAGTAAGTACTCTAAGATGGGTTCAGAAGCCGAAGGCATAATAAACCTGTCATGAATTTGGCTGTTTTTATTAAATCATAGACAATCATATAGAGCTAAAGTTGAAGCTTTTTTTTAATTTGTATTGCTTCTAGAAGACGAGAATTGATTGTCGTAATGATGGTCATTACTTTTGGTTTATGAGCGCATAATAAGGACTTGAGACATGTGTGTAGATAAAATACTTGTAACAAAATCTGTCAAACATGTTACAGATTTTGTAATAAGTACTTTATTTGTACAGCATTAAATTTGAAAATGAAATGAAGGCAAACCATATGTCAGTGGAAAACTTAAAGTAATATTTCTATAAAACTATAGCCCAAGCCCTCTTATTCTGAGAGGAGGCCTGTGCCCAGCAGTGGGACGTAAATAGGCTGATGATGATGAAACTTTCTGTAAAGGATTTTTGGTTAAAATAAACGCTGTAGAAAATCTAATTTAATTGAACAAAAAATGCTGTGGTTATGGCCCCAACGGATAGTCGTACAGATCCTTAGTGAAGGCCTATGTCCAGCAGTGAACGTCTTCCGACTGATATGATGATGATGATGATATTTTTTAACAGTACATTTACAGGTATCATCTGGAAAATCGGCTACTAGTTTCGTCTCGTAAGTTCATGTAAAGTCAACTGAAGATAATTAATTGAATGGAAATTTTATAGCGTCGCACACGGAAATCTAGATCTGGTTTGTTACTAAGAATTTATGTCCTAAGGTGGCTTATTGACATAGCTCGCATAATGAATGCGACATTGTAATGGCAGCCGGTTTTGCATAAAACATACAAATACGTCGTACGATATGTGGTAAATATTTAAAAGAAAACAAAGGGAGTTTATGATAATCATAGCTGTCAACTGACAATGACATTTAATCATGACAGGAACATAAAAAGAAATAATGATTTACCTGCTAAGTATGCTACACCCTTCGTAGAATGTTTAACATAAAGCTACCAGGGAACTGAAATTATATATTATGTAGCAAAATGAACAGATCATCAACGTAGGTAATATATAAAATTCCTTCGGTGGTATTTTATTTTCTTAGTTATGCTGATGCCTTGTAGGTGATGATGTATTTGCAGTCACATAATTAAATCTCATTAATATAGAGATCATAAGGTCACAAGGCTATAAGGAAGACCAAACAATGGGTAAATGAATTGTGCAAAAAATGATAGAGGTACTTTGTCATAATGACCAGCTAAACTGATGTTTGAAATGGGTCACATTATTAAAAATGACAAGGCACTACAAGTTGAACTACTATTGAGGATGACGGAACGATGAAGATATTTATAAGTGGCTGATAAAAGATAATAGAGAAAAATGCGTGTTACACCTACGGAACTTTTAATAATTGAGATAAAGCAGGTAATCACCATCATCATGTCAGCCGAAAGACGTCCACTGCTGGACATATGCCTCCCCCAAGGCTCTCCACTCAGACCGGTCTTGTGCTTTCCGCATCCACCGCGATCCCGCGATTTTAACCAGGTCGTCGCTCCATCTTGTTGGAGGCCTACCGACAGCTCGTCTCCCGGTCCGCGAGCAATTAATGAGTTAAACGAAACTTAAATATTAAGTATAAACGTAAATCAAATTCAAGCTTGAGGTATATTTACGGTTATCAGAAACCAGTTCGGTAATAGTTGGTGGTGTCGGTTACCGGAGCATTGATCCGTTGCTACGGAACCATTTGATTGGCTCCACTTAAATCATCAGTTTATGGTAAAAGGGACTTTATAGTACCATCCAATTGTCAGCCAATAGTGGCAGTATGGATGTTCCATGTCAAAAAGTGTTTTGTTTTTAGCTCGGAAACTTCCTTGGAATGCGAATCTCATCATCACCAGCCTTTGTTACGTCCCACTGCTGGGCACATGCCTCCTCTCAGAATGAGAGGGCTTGGGCTATAGTACCCACGCGGGCCCAGTGCAGAATGGGAACAATACAATACAAATATTCTTTATTAAAACCACAAAACAGTACAAGGAGATTACAGAAAAACAGGTATGGTAGACCATAGCATAGGCGGCAATTTAAAAATACTATGTCAAAGTATTTCTGATAAGCGAGGACAAAACGCGATTTTTCTTGAATTCGTTTATACGAATTTGCTTAATATTGAGCAAGGCAAAATGATTAGGTTAATTCGCAGAAATGTTATTGTTTGTAATCTTACCTGACCCACAAACGATCGATGGCACTAAACTCACTATCAGACCCGCATAAATGGTCTCCAAACTGCTTAATTTCCACCGTTTTCTGACAAACCACGTCCCACAGACATTGTTACGTTTTACCACAAACTCTGTACACTCCATCACTGTACCAATATAACAGAAAAAAAAACAACAAAACCTACATGCTTTCTTTTTAAAAACAAAAGAATACGTAGATTCTGATTTTAAAATTGGCGCGTCAAAAGCGCGGGAAATAGACGCGCGAGGCGCGTGCGCGGAATCCGTACAATGAACCGCTTTTTTTTCTGTGGCTGGCACAGACCTCCCGCCATAATGCGATCTCAAAAGAAATGTATCTGATTGCAGTGCGTACAATAAACTGGATCCCGAGTATAAAGAGACGACATCATACACTTGACCCTGCCACTAGACGAAGTTGCAAAAAAATATACAAGAAAAAGTTTTCATTGTGTTCATTTGACGATAGCTTCGCTGTTGTGATAAACAATTGAGCAAACGTACGCACAAACTTTTATGCATAAATGTATGTTATTATCAATATCAGGTTAAAGCTACTTGCTTGCTTGCTAGCTTGGTTTAGGTTTAGGTGGCAACTTTTTGCGTGTGTACGTGAATCATATCGCAATTTATTC
This sequence comes from Clepsis dumicolana, assembly GCA_963691665.1. Lineage (NCBI taxonomy): Eukaryota > Metazoa > Arthropoda > Insecta > Lepidoptera > Tortricidae > Clepsis > Clepsis dumicolana. The sequence goes on along the minus strand of OY829515.1, from coordinate 13,211,646 downwards.
GGAAAATAGATAAGGCTATATTAAGTGAGACCGCCAGAGTGAACAAAAAAGTGGGCATACCTATGGTTTGCCACGGAAAATACTGAATTTTACTTATAAAATATTCAGGGCTGATACTGCTGATTTTGCATAAGCTTTAAGCAATATTTAAGAAGAACCGATATCTATATACATCAAACAAATTTTGTAGGCATCGCAGTAGGCATAAAATCGAGAGTGAAAACAGCTGTAGCACAAAAGTATAAGTAATTTTTTGTGGTTTCAAGTACCCGGCATAAATAATACTTTTATTCATTCCCGATTTCTTAAGTGAGAATCAAATGTCCCCAAAGTATCAACTTGATAAAACTGGTTTAGGCATATTTCGACGATGGACCGCTAGCTGGGTTTTGGAATTCAACTTGTGTTACGTGTTCGGATTAAAACTTACGAATAAAAAACGCATTATCATTACAGCATACCATACTAAATCCCGTAAAACGACTCTCTTTCTAAGTTGGGCTAGAGCCACAGCGAAAGAGGAAGCGTTAGCGGGAAACGAGCTCTAGTAGAAACCTTCATCTGTTCATCTGGGATATTGTTGTTAGATACCTGTGCTGATAGTTGTTGTAATTCAATGTACTTGTTTGTTTATTTAGTTCAATTAAAAATGTTTTTTAGTTAACATAAATTTTGCCAAACCGTAACGTTTACTAGCAAATACTACAATCACTTTTGCTACACTTGTACTAGGAGAAATTCACACACACCATTGAATTGCTTAGTAGGAGTGTACAGGTTTCTTCACCATGTTTCCCTTCACTGAAAAGCTCATGAAAAATTGTAAATGTAATTTCGCAAATAAATTCCGCATCCGCACTGGGCCCGCGTTGGAACTATAGCCCAAGCCGTCTCATTCTGAGAGGAGGCCTGTGCCTAGCAGTGGGTCGTAAAAAAATCTGGCGATGATGAGCTACCAGTAGCGTCTATTAGTTTTAACCACCAAAAAATTACCGTATTATTCATAAACCTATTTTAACTAAAATGCTGTTAAAGTTCGTTTGTCCCTTTTTGTCACATTGACATTTCCGTTAGTATGAAGAAGGCAAAACCTATTTTAAGTCATGTAGGGTTGAGTGAAGTTTATGAATAATAGCATTATTACATTAGTCACTAATGTATACTACTAGTTACACCACGACCGCGAAAAAATTAGAGACCAAACCTTGACAGTTACGAGCGGTAGCATATGATGCCGCTTGTCGCTTTTGGTTTGGCTCCAGCCTTAAAGTTTGTACGTGGCCAAAGTCACATTCTCGCATCATCTTGACTTTGTCATTTGATAACTAATTCACTCATTGACGTAACATTTGAACGGTCAAAAGTCCAAAGGGCTCGGCTCTTGGATGAAAAGTGGAGTCAAAAACGTTTCAACAAATTTGACTTAGGTTTTTTATACGATAAGGAAGGAATGCGAGCAAGTGGGTAACCTGATGGTAAGTGATCACCACTGCCCATAGACACCCGCGACCCCGGAGGGATTGCAGATGCTCTGCCTACCCAGAGGGCTAAGATGAAATGCCTCTTGTGGCAGTAATTTTCTCGGCTGTCTTACTCTCCACACCGGAACACAACAGTGCAAGCACTGCTGCTTAGCGGTAGGATTAGCGAGTAACATGGTGGTTGCGATCCGGACGGACTTCGCACAAGGTCCTATTAGCAAGGTACTCGAATTGTTTCGATATTTGCTGTCCAATGCGATACATGTACAAACCGCGGCCCGCTGTCGGCATGTCTGCGGCCCGTCAACGAATGAAAAATTGTTAAAATCAAAAGAATATTTAAAATATAAGTTGATAATCAGGAATCTTAACAAAACAAAAGATCTATACCGTCCAAACGATAGCAGCAATTTTACATGTGGCGATAAAAAAAAAGTTGTAAGTACCATAAAACATCAAACATTGAAATGATTACAATTTATGGTAATTTGTAGTCATTCGTCAAAATTAAAAAAGTTTTACTGTTATTTTTCTCTGTCCCGTCCTTGGCTAATAATCTTATCGAGTGGCCCCTGTACAGTGGCAGAAAAATGTAGTAATAAAAAAAAACAATCAAACAAAGATATGTAAAAGCTGGAAAGCGGCTCCCTTCTGTCTACTTTAAGTCATCATCATAATGCCAGCCGAAAGACGTCCACTGCTGGATAGTCCTCTTCTAAGGCTCTCTACTCAGACCGGTCTTGTACCTTCCGCATCCTCCGCGATCCCGCGATCTTTACCAGGCCCCTGTTTCATAAACGTGACAGGTGACAAATGACAACGACAGTTTGGTGTAGATTACGGCTTGAAAAGTTTTTGTATTACCAGACTTCATATTAACTTCGAAGTGTAGATCGAATTGTTGTTGTCATTTGTCACCTGTCACGTTTATGAAACGCGGGCCAGGTCGTCGCTCCATCTTGCTGGAGGCCTACCGACAGCTCGCTTCCCGGTCCGCGGACGCCATTCGAGAACCTTCTGACCCCATCGACAATCAGTCCCGCGAGCAATGTGCCCCGCTCACTGCCACTTAAGTTTCGCAATTCTTTGACCTATGTCGGTAACCTTAGTTCTACTGAGGATATCATCATTTCTGATTATATCCCGCAGAGAAACCCCGAGCATAGCGCTCTCCATCGCCCTCTGAGTCACTTTGAGCTTCCTTATGAGGCCCATCGTTACCGCCCACGTCTCAGATCCGTAAGTCATCACTGGCAACACTCACAGGTCAAAGAATTTTGACTTCAAACACTACTTTAAGTATTTTATGTAATAACTTGCGTAGGTACGTCAATTAAGTTTATGCCTTACACCTAGCCGAAATGGCAAACTTAAAGGTTCATATTACGTCTCAATATTGTCCGTGTCATCATACACACATTATAAATAACCAGATGTGCGTTTTTGCCACTGACGAGCAGCATTTGAGATTTTATGATTTGTTCATCATAAAATAAATTTCTATTGAAATGAGTAGAAAAAAAAGGTAGTAGATATTATGAAAAAAATTTCGTTAGCAGTGCGAATGCTCGTAATTTTTCGCCACTGGTGTGGCGAGTAGCCTTTGAGATTTTAATAATTTGTTCATCGTAACATAAATTTAATGAATAGAAATGTATCAGAAAAGTCAATGGTAGATAGGATTATGCAAAAAAGAGTAAAACTTCCTTCAAAAAACACAAAAAAATCGTCTAAAACCATGAGTTTTAAATAATGAAGTCGGTTAAAAATGTCGTAAGAAGTATGCTAAGAATTAGTAATTCGCTTTTCCTACCCAAAGTTCATAGTGAGTGTAGACCTGTGCCCAACAGTGGGACGTAAATAAGCAGAACATAATGATGGTGATGACCCAAAGTTGAACAACTTGATGTTAAAATTGATAGCTTTTTATCAACTTGCAATGTAAGTATGTAATTTTTGTAAGTTAAATTTGACCCACTTCCAGGGCCGTGTTTTGTAAAGCTACAAATTACAATTTACAAGCGGAAATCTCATTCTATCAGCTTTTGTTAGAAAGAGACTTCCGCTTGTAAATTGTAACTTGTAGCTTTATAAAACACGGCCCTGTGGCACAGAATACATAATAGTACGTCGGATTGACTTAAAATTTGGTATGGAAATGTAAGCTGAATACCAACACAAGTACCTGCAGTCAACAAAAAATCGGCAGAAAAGCTTGCAATATATGTTAAAAAGTAAACTTATTGCCTTAAGTAACATACGCATGCTAATTCATAGTTTCACACATAACTATCTAGTGTGAACAGCGCTAAGAAAATCTTGACCTAAATCAGCGTTCACCACAAACTAAAGTTTAATTACATTATTCCTAGAAGACGTTAAGCTGAAAATACAAATTGCGCCATATTGAAGGTCCCACCTTGAAACGGGCAGGCATAAAAATTATTACTCATTCGGTGCAAATACACGCGTTGTTATCAATAAAAAAATATATGCAGTAACTGTTTTACAACCGTATTACGAGTATTGGATGTGGTTACATTTGATTACCGAGCCTAACATACATGGAAGTTACATAATTGTAAGCAAAACATAAAGAGCCACTTTTGCGAATTGTAAAAAATAAAATAAAAAATCACCTGGCCAGACACAAATGCCCAAGAAATGCTGAAATTGGAGATCCAGACTTTTGCCCAGCAGTGGGGGAACTTCTCTTTTCAGATCTACCAGGTCAAGTAAAGTACACCCGTACATACCTATACTCAGGAACAATCTTCTCATCCTTCACAAACCCACACGCACACACACACACACACACATATATACACACACCTTACTAATTAAGATATTAATAGATAGAGATTAAGATATTTAATAGATAGTTCTTATAAGAAATTGTAAAACAACACCGGAAGGGAGGAGCGGAACCTCCTAACACAAGTATTTGTCATACTTACCAGGAGGGGCCGGACATACATATTGTAACCCTTAGCATGATACCAAATAAAATATTTTGATTTTGATTTTTTTGATTTTTGAGTGGGACACTATTACAGGCTAATTAAAAAAAACCGGCCAAGTGCGAGTCGGACTCGCGCACCGAGGGCTCCGTACAAAAGTCTGAAGATTTTTCCCGTTTTCCCGATTGTTTTATGTTGACCAGTGTTAGGTTTGGTTAGGTTGCTCCTACGCAAAATGTACGCAGTTTGGAGTCATGTTACATAACGGGCAGACGTAGAAAAAGTGGATTTCAAAATTTATCTGATTAGTTGCGCTTTAAGAGCTACCTTCTTACCAAATTTAAAGTTGCTAGGACAACTGGAAGTATCCTTTAGGTTTTGATTCCACTATTCTATGTACTATAGGATAAGGAAGGTGTTTCCGTGTGGCAATTTTTATTTTTTCACAGTTTCAAGGGACTGTAGGCTAATTATTTAATAATTATTAATTTCAGCATGCTGCATCCACGCGGTCCAGAGAAAAAGGGTTTGCGGAACCCTAAAAAACCTCTCATCTGAATTACAAAGTGTAATCCCGCGGCCATCACATTTGAACATTGAAATTAAACTAAAGTCTGGCAAAGAAGGTTGAACCTCGTAGTTATTTCATTGGCATCACTTTGCCTCTATGTGTGTCTATCTGAGGTGTCATGTCGTATGTCCAATTTAAAATGTATCTCAGAAAATTGCGGCTGTGTGAGTGACCCTGTGGTACCCTGTCATACTTTTTTGAAATTGCCGCGTTTTTCCTGATTCAGTTTTCGTTGGCCAGACTCCACCTGTACTTAGATCTAAACCTAACAGCTATATAAATGTTGAATAAACCCAACCACTGCCGATTTTAATTAAGTAAACGAACAATGAATGTTTTCTTAGGTTACGTTTGCTTTAATTTATTCTGCAGTTTCAGGAGTTTTCTGAATCCAAACTATTATAAAGTCGAGGGTGAGTCTGATGATAATGATGGTGGATAGTAGTCTACTGATTCTTGCACATTGCTTAGTACATATATCACAACGTATAAGAGTAAGTTAGCTACTGTACTTAGGTACGTAACATCTTACAGGTGGCTAAATTGTGATATTTTCCTTTGCTATATTCGTAACTGTTGCACATACCTGGTGTTTGTCGATAATTTCGTATAGTCGAGGTGAAAGATAATTATGTTTCCACTTGAGTTCCAAAAACATGTATGCAGACTGTACTACCGCGGCCACAAGGTTGATGTACCTATGCATATTTTTGTTATTTTGTGCTGATATAATATTTTTGACCTTGACTGTACGAAAACGGAACGTCAACTATGGGCAATTGGCATTTTGGGACTGCCATCGTATTTCTTAGTCCCATTTACTATGACGCAGGACACCAAGTAAAGAATAATATAGAAACTCTGCTTAGTTATTTTATCCACAAAAGTAGGTTACCGGATATGGATACACTGGGTACGTATACAATGGGTAGTAGTAAAGCATGGGTACCACTGGGACCCAGGGCATGGGCCGTGGGTTCAAATCCAAAGCTGGTATTTGTGTACAATTTGAAGATTTCGCAGTATTGCAATATAGTATCATGAGAAGTGCACTTATTATGATGCGCATGTCTGAAAAAAAAAACAATTATTCCAGGGCAGCTTGGTCTTTTTAATCAGAGCTATACCTAAGGGGCAAAATTAATCCCCCATCGATTAATGTGAAAACTGTTAAGTATTTAAATAAAGAATACTTTTACAATAAATAGTAAAAATAGGGTGGGTTTAAATGATTTGCGGTTAATTGCATTAGACATGTTTAAAACGGGATATTGACCGCGATTACCTTGTAGGTTTGATGAGCTCCCGATATTTCGACGCAGTTACATGCATCCTGATTAGGGCAAACAGTTTGCACTGACCTTCCCTTACCTTATAGTTTGCATCACGGTCAATATCCCGTTTTCATTATGTCTAAGTAATAGTTCGTGGGGCAAAACCACGCTTGTGCTCTACGGAGCCCTAAGCAAACGCCCGAGGGAGGCAACAAGTGACCCTCGCGCAGGCAACTCGCATGTGCATTTGGGAAAGGGTCCAAATTAAGATTAGATATAACTTCTGCTTTATTCTTGTTATTTTTAAGTTATTTTATAAACCACGTAGATATTCTATTTTAAGAAGAACACGAAAAAAACATACCTATCTATAGTCGCTTTTTATTAAAACGAGATTTTAATGTCAAAATGTAGAGCACTCAATAGACCATAAGTTACCACTCAGTTACAGATACAAATATTTATGTAACTTGCCTTTTTTATCACTTTAGAAAAGGATATCTACACGAAAATTATACGGATACATCGTTCCAAACTTACAAATCGCGATAACTCAAAAAGTTGCTAAGGTGACTATAGACATGTTATTTTCGTACCCTTCATATAGTAATTACTTTTATTCGAAATAAGTTGGTTGTTTCTTATATCTTTTAAAATACCTGTACTTATCTCTTATCAAACCCAGTGTATCCGCCGTTGTCTTCTCAAATAATAATTAATTGTAATCGTGATTGGATTTCCGGGGGCTTCCATTAAATTCGGGACAATAAATTATTTCCCTAAGTAATGGCTTTTAACGGGAATTTATTAACGGCAGAGGTTTTGTAAAAACAATTTGTTGCGGCCGCGTCTTGTGTGGGATTAATTTTCCTGTGAATGTTAGAATGGCTGTAGAAATTAATGGCTTGCTTGTTATTAACTGAACTGATAACAATAGTACAATAATATGACTTTATGGACGACCGGACAGCCGTAGTTCTAGTGACCTAAATTAACGTTTTGTTTCGAATAGATATAATAGTAGGTAATGGTATAATATTACATAATAGAATAATTCAAAACTCTCGCGTTCAGAATATAGAACATGACTTGCGTTGTTTCTATAATTATTTTCTAGCTTCATATCAGGTTCGATTCGAACTTGTAACCATTTTTCAGCTGTTTTTCAGCGCTTGCTCATGCAGTGATTTTAAAAATATAAAACGGGTAAAATATGAAATATCACTGTCGGTATCTCTTATGTATGTATGTTCATTTTCTTACGGTATGTGTTTTCACTATGACATTCTTAGCTCACGAGTGTAAAGGGCCCATGGAATCTCGGAATGGTACAATAGAAAACCTTAATTCTATCAGAACATTTTATTCCATAATATTTCCAATTGTTTTTGCTTTGTTTCCGTTTAAGTTGTTCCATTGGAAAAGTTTATTTTGTGGGCTTATGTCTGAATAAATTTTCTAAAGTTGTGGGACTTATCAGTGGAGGTTGAAATTTTTAGGTGAAAATATTATTAGAACGAAAATAGTTTTTGCCCATTAATGTTTTAGTTTTAAATGTCATTGAACTTTTTGGGAGCTATAATTTATTTAAGTATTATAAGAGTTTATATTATATCTCTATACTGCTTGTGTTTTTAATTCATAACGATGATATTAGAAATAGTATCTTCTGATTGCAAGTGGCGTTTGAAAATAACAAGTATTTTATACTTAGGTAACTTCTTACCCACAAGTTTTTTTCTATACGACAAGGAAGTTAAACAAGCAAGTGGGTCACCTGATGGCAAGGCACCACTGCTCATAGACACCCACAAGCCCGGGGGTTTGCAGATGCGTTGCCAACCCAGAGAGCTAAGATGAAATGCCTCTTGTGCCCGTAATTAGGTACACCGGCTGTCTTACTCTCCACACTGGAACACAACAGTGCAAGCACTGCTGCTTAGCGGTAGGATTAGCAAGAAAGGTGGTGGTAGCGATCCGGACGGACCTCGCACAAGGTCCTACCACCCGCAAAGCTGCTTGAAAGAGTTGCTTGTCGACTCACGCTTGAGATATCAAGTAATACCTAGTGCATAGTGCTTTTAAGCGATAAGACGGCCTATTGTCTACCTTGTCCGTTTTTTGTTTTAAGAGACTACAATACATTTATTGAACGCCAACAACAGTACAAGGAGATAAAAAACCGGCCAAGTGCGAGTCGGACTCGCGCACGAGGGTTCCGTAGAAAGATTTTAACGTTTTTCCCCAGTGTTTTAAGAAGTCCAGTGTTAGCAGAGCCCTGCTCCTAAGCAAAATGTACGCAGTGTGGGGTCAACCTATATTGGACTGCTGAATCTACAGACACACATAAAACTTTAAGATTTTGAGACTTTTCGGAGTGGTTGTGCTATAAGAGCTACCTACATCATTTGAACCCTCGACCCTCTGCTTCAGTGGCGATAGGTCAAACCACTAGGCTATCACGGCTTGTTACCTACATACCAAATTTCAAGTTTCTACGACAACTGGAAGTACCCTTTAGGTTTTTGGATTTCGGCAATTTGTATGGAAATAGCCTTTGTAGTGACTGTATCTTTTGATTGCGTTGACTTAGAAGGTTGATTTTTTCACAGCTTCAACGGACCGCAAGCTTCAGTATTTGATATTAATTTCAGCATGCTACCTTCACGCGTCCCAGTGAAAAAGGGTCTTGACAGCCAGACAGACAGACAGACAGACGGACAACAAAGTGATCCTATAAGGCTTCCGTTTTTTCCTTTTGAGGTACGGAACCCTACAAACATGAAAAATGACTACAGGCTCTGTTCAACAATGACCGAACTCACTCGCGTATAGTTCTAGAAATTGAAACAGCCACTCTTTAATCCCAAAGCGCCAGTGGCTATCGCAGAAAAACTAATCTATTAAGTATCACAGAAAGTGAAAACAGGAACATAATACAAAAAGCGCAGTCAGCAACTAATAAAAGCGACTGCGAGTGCCGACCATTATGATAATGACGCCATTGGTTCGAAGCAACCGGTGCGCGGAGTCGTTTGTTTAAATGCTTCGTAATAAAAAGGCTGTTGATAAATCTGCTATTGAGAGCATGCAAATTCAAGTTGTTTTGGTCGCTAACTGCTTGCACTTTCCACCCTACTGTACCGGTAATTTTAGTGTGAAATATTTTGAAAACTGCTTAACCGTTTATCACGAAATGTCGCTTAGAACTATTGCGCTTAATTCTGACATGTTATTCATAAAGGCCGACTTGCGCTGACCTGTGTTAGACACATTCATAAACTCATTTTAACTTAAAATACCGTTAAAGTTCGTTTGTCCTTTTTTGTCACATTGACATTTCCGTTAATAAGAAGAAGACAAAACCTATTTTAACTAAGGGAGGCTTGAGTGACGTTTATGAATAATGGCATAACTCGTTAACCGACACTATAACTGGGTCACGTTAAAGCTAGGTTAGGTACATTTTTACTCGGTGTTAACATTATAGGTACGTCAGAGGCCCGAGCACGATCCTTCGAATCCTACGCAACGTAATCCTTATCGTATCGCCATCGAGTAATTTCATATTAAATTTTAATACCAAATACGCTCACGGGGGGCACTGCCTAATTCGAGATTTCTTTTTTTGTGATTTTTCTGTATATTTAAACATCAGTTTGAACTTTGTGAAAAATATGACTAACACCAGGTATCGAACCCGGATCTTTGACATTCTGTGTCACGTGCTGTACTCTTACACTAAAGTTAGTATAAATCACACACGTCAAAAATTTTACATGACTTCAAATACCAGCTCGTTTAAGTATTAGTATCACTATAAGTACTCGTACAATCAAAACGTACGATCAAAACAAACGAAACGTAACTTCAATAATAACACGTGACGATACTATTATACACGTAACAGCTAATGCCGACCTAGTTCCAATACAGGGATTAAGCTCGTTAGTTCACATTTGACAATCAACAAGGACTTATTACTTAACACTGTTTAAAAGATTTGGCAGAGAGCTCTAGAGACAAAAATACATATACAAAAGAAAGATAATTGTATAAAATATAACGGCGTCGATCGTTGATGTACAAAAGTAGACAGATATACCACGGCTTCACCGCGCGCTTACAAGCAATTATAGGTGACTAGCTGTTGCCCGCGGCTTCGTCTGCGTAGAATTCGGTTATCGCTATCCCACGGGAACTACACAATTTTCCGGGATGAAAGATAGCCTATGTTTTAATTTAGGGTATAAGCTATCTCCATTCCAAATTTCATCCAAATCCGTCTAGCCGTTTCAGCGTGAAGAAGTAACAAACATACTCACTCACTCACAAACTTTCGCAATTATAATATTAGTAGGAAGTAGGATTAGGTGATTTGGTGACTTAGCATCCCTTGATGTTTTACATTATGTTAGTCTACTGACAGCTAATGAGTGAGGGCTGCATTTTGTCAGCGCTGAACTGGTGCGTGGCATATCTTTAATGTTTTATATGTATATTGATGGTGTCGATGAGTCCTCGCAAACTCAAACCTTGTTATGAAGCGCCTGAAATATTTCAGCAAGTACAATAACTTTTTAAGCAGCATTGCTATACATTTTTCATCAGGCGTTTATCTTTTAATTTAAGTTACGTGGGTCCAGTTTTACTTAATATGTCCTCTTGCAGCAAAAGATTAGACCCAATTTTAGTGTAAAGCCCAGTTTAGTTGTGTCATACTATATAGAATTGTCAGCTATTACTCCATGACATTATTACTGCAAGTGGGCCACTACTTATCGCGTTTTATATCTACGTACCTACCTAATGTAAATACTATATTGCACATAATAAAAAAAAAAAAAAAAACCAATTAGGTAACAAACAGATACACAAAAGAAAATGTAATACAAAGGCGAGCTTTTCATTAAAAAGGGATCTCTTCTAGCTAACATGGCGTTTAAGTGCTAAACGATCCTATTTACCAAGTTTCCGAACCAAAATAGTAAAAAAGGAACCCTTATTTCGTGACGCGGTCTAAAACGCCAAGCAAAAATATATCCAAATACCTACTCAGTACCTAACCGAATACAAATGGTTATTCAAAGGTTATCAGTAGGCAATTATTTAGTGTAATGAAATGTATCGATAAACCGCGATTTAACAATTTATTCAGATTTAATATTTTCTTACATATAGGACCTATATTATAGGTAAAGGTGTGAAGCTGCCGTTCAAAATTTATTGCAAGATGATAAAATTCAAGGTTTGTAATTGGTTTGCACTAAAGTTTGTTAAACAAATTAAGACCTTGAAAAAATAGAAAGTAAAGCCATAGTGAAATAAACGGATCACTCACGTATGTCAGATGAGTATAGCAGTTGAGTATCCGTATGGTGAGTTTTACGTTTCGCCTCCGGCGTAGCGTGTGCTCCCAGAGGAAGGACCACGGATTAGTCCGAAACATGTCGGGCTATACTCGACTGACATACTACGTGAGTGATCCATTTATTTCACTATGATTGAATCTCACGGTAGTTTCATGTTAAAAGAAACTACGAGTAAAGCCAGATTATGTGAAATACCTTACAACTTACGTGTTCCTATAATACTATTTTTTTTCTAATGATTTAGTGAGTATTCCTTATAAAATTCATTAATTTTTAGATAAAACTACTTTGTGTAATATTCTTCCTTAATAAAAGTTGTGATTTTTTATAAACGTTTATTTTATTATCTTAATGGTTTTACACTAGTGATTATAGTTAATGCGAGAGATCACGTCAGCCAAACAGTCTGCCCAGATGTCCAGTGTCAGTGGGCGGGGGGCGCGCCACAGACTCACAAGTTGCGTTTTGTTACATCTTCCCCCTTTTACAAAGAAAAACCATACAAGGTCATATACTACTTATTACAAAGTTACTTACATTTATAGACTTTGCTAGAGCTATTATTTCACAAATACAAAGTTATACATTATTGCATAATGTCTTTACGATTTAATTATTACTTGAATATTATCAAGAATAATATTAATTAGTTAAATTCAATTGCACTTTTGCTTTTCTCCCCTTCCTATGAAATAAAACAACAAAAAAAAAATCACAACAGCCACAGAAGCTAATTGATCAACCAGCAGTGGTGTCCCTACTGGACCACAAAGTCTTTAGCCGATCGAATGTGGAAGGAGGTTCTAGTATATTCTACATTGTCCTTATCTAATAAATTGTAAGATCTAAACCCATTGCTTTTAACAATTTTACCTATTAACCATTTATTTTTATTTGGATCTTTCTTAAACCAAACTTGCTGTCCAACAAAAAAATCATTCTTAGGTCTGGCAGTGTTATTATAATACTTAACATTTCTTTGTAGGCTTTTATTAAATTGCTGTTTAACATTATAATTGAGCTTTGGCTGTAAATACTTAGAATTAACAATACACTTTGTTTTCAGGTTTCTGTTCATCATTAACTGACTTGGTGAAAAATCTGTGCCCGAGACAGGTGAAGCCCTATATTGTAATAGTGCCACTCTATAGTCTGTTTTATCTTCGTGACATTTATACATTATTTTCTTAGCTATCTGCACACTTCTTTCTGACATTCCATTAGATTGAGGATATCTAGGACTAGTATATGTGAAAGTAAAACCCCATTCATGTGCAAACTGTATACACTCTCTAGAGTCAAATGGAACATGGTCTGAAATTACTTCATTTGGAATGCCAAAAGTGCAGAATATGTCTGTTAGACTGTTAATTATACATTTGGCATTTTTATTAGGTATTAATTTAATGTCTAGCCATTTGGAGTAATAGTCATAAATAACTAAATAGCTCTTTGTTCGAAATTCCATTATGTCAGTGCCTATTTTATGAAATGGCAATTTTGGTACTTCATGGGACAGCAAGGGTTCTTTCACATTGTTATTTTGATAAGTTTGACATACGTAACATCTTCTTACAAAAGTATCTAAGTGTTCGTCTATTTTGGGCCAATAATACATGTTTCTAGCTTGTTGTTTCATTTTAGTGGTTCCTAAATGCCCTTCATGTAACATTTTCATAAACTTCAATCGCAATGACGTGGGAATTATCAACCTGTGATTTAAAAATATCAAGTTTTCATCAATACTTATCTCAGCTCTAAATTTAAAATAATACTGTAAGTTATCAGGGATACATTTTTTGTCTGGCCAACCATTTTTTGTATATTCTATTAATTTTAATAGTTCCCCGTCATTACAAGTTTCTGTGATAAGCTCCTGTCTTTGTTCCTGAGTGCATTGTAGGTAGCTGGCGAGCCCAACACAGTGAATCATATCATTCAAATAGGATTCCTCTTTAATATTAAAATCTATAAATGCACGTGACAGTAAGTCAGCTATATACATGAATTTACCCTTTAAATATTTAAATTCTATTTCATATTTCAACAGTTTTAATTTTAGTCTGCAACCTGGAGGACGGAACCTCATGAATGTGCTTTTTTAATAAGGACTCTAGGGGTTTGTGATCATTTAAAACAGTGCATTTTTGGCCATATATGTAATAATGGTATTTATGAGTAGCCCACACCACACTAAGCAGTTCTTTTTCTATTTGGGAAAAATTACGTTCAGATGGAGTTAAACTTCTAGATGCAAAACTGACTGGTTTTCCATTTTGTAATAAACAACAGCCAAGGCCGTCTTTTGACGCATCACACTGAATTACAATTGGTATTTTTGGATCAAAATTCTGTAAGGTTGCGGCTTCAGTTATTTTTTTCTTAATAATATTATACACATTTTCATGAGTCTCCGTCCATAACCATGTCACATCCTTTTTTAGTAATAACTGGAGCGGTGATGCAATATTTGCCATGTTGGGAATAAATTTCCTTAGGTAGTTGACCATTCCGAGAAAAATTTGAAGTTCTTTTTTGTTTTTGGGACTTTTCATATTAACAATAGCATCTACTCTTTCTGGGTCTATCTTCATGCCTTGTGCAGAAAAGATATGCCCAAAGTATCTCACTTCTTCTAGTTTGTGCTGAAATTTATTTTTATTGAAGCGGACATTGTGCTCTTTAGCTCGTTCAAACACTTTCTGTAATATTGCATCATGCTCCTGCTCAGTGTTTCCACATATTAACAAATCGTCACAATATACAATGACCCCCGGGATGTCTCCAAACGCTCTTTCGCTATACTTTTGAAACACCTCTGGAGCAACTGAGATGCCAAATGGACACCTTAAAAATTTGTAGCAGCCATAAGGGCTGTTAAAAGTACACAAGTCACTCGACTTCTCTGTTAATTTAATGTTGTAAAATCCATCTGACAAATCAAGAACTGAGAAATACTTTTTATTGTATAGCTTTGGAACAATTTCGTCTAGGGTAGGAATCAAGTGATGTTCTCTAATTAATACTGAGTTAAGATCCTTGGGGTCAATACAGATCCTAAGTGAACCATCCTTCTTTTCTATTATAACAAGGTTGCTTACGAAACTCCTAGGATGCTCGACTTTGGCTATGACTTTGTGCTCCTCTAGGGTCCTCAATTTGGCGGCTAGGCGTGACATCAGTGCGTGAGGGACCCGCCGCGGCGGCCGCACTACCGGCACCACTGCTGGTTGAACTCGCAACTCCAATGGCTCCTTAAATTCCCCAACACCCTGAAATAATTCATAATTCTTATTAACAATTGAGTCTTTGCTTGGGCTGCAAGCTCCATTTGTTACTGTGTTAATATTATTATTGGTTAATAGTCCAAGTTTCAGCAGTGAGCCTAATCCTAAAATAGGTCTGACATTTTCATTGACAATAACAAACTCAGTTTCACAAATGCTTTCATCATTCTTTGAGTACGTTCTCAAAGTGATTTTACCAAGAGGCACTAGTTTGCCCCCTCCAAAGACCTCTATCAAAGTTCTTGTCTCAGACAATTTTATTTTGTTTTCATCATTGACAATTTCTTTGAGGTCTCTCAATGAAAGCACATTAATTTGAGCTCCCGTATCGCATTTAAAACATACTCTTTTATTTTCTACTCTAAGGAGCTGTGTCCACTCATTCCTAGTTAAATCGATTGAATAAACTAGTCATAAGTCGTGCACATTATTCATGCAGTCTTCGTTCATTTCATGAACTTGTTTATAAGAGACAGTGCACCCTACACTAAAGTGATTATACCTCTTACATTTACTACAAACTTTGCCATAGGCTGGGCAATTCCTAGGGCCATGTTCGGTTTTACATTTTCTACACAGATAGTAATTTTTATTATATTGACCGTTGCTTCTATTGTGTGTTAACCTAGTTTTGGTATTATCATAGTACTTAGCTTTGGAGTCTGATGAGTAGCACGGCTGGTCAGAAGGGCTCTTCGACAGCACTGCATGCACCTCCGGGTTGTTTAATGTCTTCATGTGTTCTCTTGAAAGTTCGGCAGAGCGGCACACCTCCACAGCTTTCTCTAATGTCAGCTCCGTTATTTCAAGAAGCTTCTGTTGCACTCGCTGGTCCTTGACACCCATCACAATCCGGTCTCGAAGCATTCTGTCCTTTTCTTTGTAGTTGCAATTTTCTGCTATTTTGTTAATGGCTGTGTAAAATGCGTCGAACGCTTCTCCATCTTCTTGGTTCCGCTTGTTAAACTTGTAGCTGTTAATAACCTCATTCTGTTTGGGCTTGAAATGTTCATCAAATGCTGTAATGATGTCTTCTAACTTGCTCTTTTCGTCTTTTTGTAGCACATTGAAATACAATTCTTGCGCCTGCTGTCCAATGCAGTTTAAGAGAATTGCCGCTTTTCTAGTTTCCGCTATTCTGTCGAATCCAGCCGCGAGCAGGAAAATTCGAAAGGATTGTTTGAATCTTTGCCATTGTGGCCAACAATTACCTATGTCGTCTAAATTCAAGCCATGCGGCATCTTATACTCGATGGCACACATGTTGTCCACCTCTTGTGCCACGTCTTCTTTAGTATCGGCTTCAGTTGGCATTTTTCTACTTTAATATTAATATTAGCTATTTTTTCGTGGTTAGTTAGTGAGTAATCTTCATAATTAGTTATATTGTGATCTAGCTGGCCGGTATCGTGCCATGCGTCCTCGAGGTTACCTTAATATATCCAAGTGAATCTTGCGAAATAATTGTTCTTCTCCGACTGCGCCATGTAATATTCTTCCTTAATAAAAGTTGTGATTTTTTATAAACGTTTATTTTATTATCTTAATGGTTTTACACTAGTGATTATAGTTAATGCGAGAGATCACGTCAGCCAAACAGTCTGCCCAGATGTCCAGTGTCAGTGGGCGGGGGGCGCGCCACAGACTCACAAGTTGCGTTTTGTTACACTTTGTGCCAAGTTTCTTGCTTGCGCATTCTTCATAGGTACCTACTCAAAAAATACAAGAGCATTACTTCATTTCATGTAAGGTTTGAAAACTACTGCAAGTGCAATTAGTAACATAACTGACACTGAGTAAAACAGTACATTATACTTACAGTCTTCATACATCAGACATAACGAGAACGGGATATTGACTGCGATTACCTTATAAAATGTAGATTCTCATTATATCTGATGTAATTTAAAACTGTTAATCTTACGAGGGGCGGCTGAAAAGTAATCTAACTGAAACAAAAGACTGTCGTGGCAAATTTTTTTTTACTTTTCTGTATAGTCCCCTGATAGTAAAATGCACTTATAAAATTTTTCAAATATTGAATTTAAACCATTTAAACGAAAAATCTTTCGGTTTGTCGTCAAAAAAGTCAGTAACCGCAGCCTTCATTTCGTCATCGGTCATAAACATTCGTCCCCTGAGGTCTTTCTTGAGAAGTCTAAACAGAAAATAGTCACAGGGGGCTAAATCTGGACTATAAGGGGGGTGGTCAATGGTTTCAAATCCATTCTCTTTAATTGCTAGCTTCGTTGTGCGGGCGGTATGCACTGGTGCGTTATCGTGCAAAATCAGAATTCCTTTGCTTAGTTTACTTCGCCGTTTTTCTTTTATTGTCTCTCTTAGTTGATATAGTAAGTTTGAGTAATAATCAGCATTCATTGTAATTTTCTTCGGTAAATAATCTATGAGCAAAATCCCTTCTGTGTCCCAAAAGATTGTAGCCATAAGTTTACCTGCCGACGGACAGACCTTGAATTTCCGAGGCGGCTTCTCATCCTTAAATTTCCACTGTAACGACTCTTGCTTACTTTCCGGGTCCCATTGTCGAATCCAAGTCTCATCACATGTTACAATTCTAGAAATTATTTCTTCCTCTTTCCCTCGACTCATCTCCAAAAACTCTTCGCAACATTTGACACGCCTCTCCATGTCAAATGCAGTCAACATTCTGGGGACCCAACGTGCACTAACCTTGGACATGTTCAAATGCTCATGAATTATTTCATTGACTCGCTTTTTACTGACGCCCACATCTCTAGCTATCTCCCACTGCTTCACTCGTCGGTCCTCTAATATAATTTTTTTCACCCGGGCTACATTTTCATCGGTGACGGCCGAAACTGGTCTTCCGCTACGAGGATCATCTTCCAGGCTCTCACGACCTAACTTAGACTGCTTTGACCAAAACTTTATAACAAATTCGGAAGAACACAAACTGCCAAACACACGTAACGTACGCTGTCTGATCTCCGAAGGCGTATTCCCTTCTTTAGTCAAAAACTTAATCACCGCACGCTGCTCGATTTTATCCATTTTCACTTTTTCTATCGACATGTTTGAATCAATTGTAGGAGACAAATAAACGTGATGCAATAAACAAATGAATGTAATACATTTTGAAAATAGAATAACAAACGAATATAAATCCATACCAGCCAGCATTCTTTTTGTATATATTTCTGACCAAGGAGATTACTTATCAGCCGCCCCTCGTAATGCACTAACATGACTAATCTGTAATGGTAGAATAGTTATGGAAATAAATCCTAACCAGTATTATAAATGCGAAAGTAGCTCTGTCTCTCTGTCTGTCTGTTTGTTACTTCTTCACGGGAAAACCGCTGCATCAATCTAGATGAAATTAGGTAAGAAGATAGTTTGAATATTGAGGAATAGCATAGGCTATTTCTTATTCGGGAAAATTATATAGCTCCCGCGGGATAGCGATAACTGAAATCTACGCGGACGAAGTCGCGGGCAACAGCTAGTAAATAAATAAATAAATGACCAAAACTCATTTCAGAATCCTTATTTTGACTTCCAGGTATTACTTTTTCTCCTGTCATGCATCGCAGTACAATCATACCAGAGGCCCCTCCTTCGCCGCAAACTCGAACCCATGAAGAAACTACCACTAGCCATTGATCCAGACTTCACCCACCAACTCCGCATCCCAAACCAAGCCTTCTGTGACAAAATGGAGTCCAAGTCTTTAAGCCCCATGAAAATTCTGCCATGGTGGACTGATTTCTGTACACGTCTAAGGGAAAAACAAGAGAGGAAGAGGCTGAAATATGGGGAGATCGACCTGTCGCCTTACAGAAGAGTTTTGGATAAGATAAAAGCGCATAGATTGAGGCAAAAGAATCTGCCGCAAGCATAGTGAGAGATAAAAAGGGGTCAGGGAAAATGGATTCTTCTTAAATACTTACTGAAAATTGCGCAGAAGATCAGAAAATATAGGTTAGGTATAATAAGAACCCGGGAATAAAACTGTGACCCTTGATGTTCCATCCATGTTACGTGCACATACCCATACATCAAAGCAAGCATTAGATTAAATAAGAAGGTAATTGTTAGTCAATTTACCATTTTATTCGGAGCAAAAATAAATGTCAAAGGCCTACAAAGTGAACTTGACTTATTTAAAACCTAATTCCTAAATGTATTGAATTTGTCAGGTACCTAATTGATTAGATTTGGCAATTTAGCGGAATTGTCAATTTCTTTAAGTGGTAATTCTCATTGACTGTCATATTATTTACGAATACCTTTCGTAGGTGAAAAAGCCTCGAGAAATAATTGAGTAACACCACAGGTCTCCTTACAAATAACGCGTGGGAGCTTTACGTAATTTTGTCCCCATTCTGTCAGAATCTATTAGGCAAATATAACTCTGCATTTGCAGACAAAACGTAGTAAGTATTATGTAGTCATTAAGTGGACTTAATTAAAGTTTAGCAAACTTCAATACCTTCAAACTCCAAAACTTCCTATCCAAAAATAATATAAACGTAACGCCTCGCAACTTGAGCGAAATTCTATTTCACCATACACAAGGAACAGATATTTTCTATATGCAGTCAATTTATACTCTTAAATCTCTTCTTGACACGAATTTTTACGTCATAATTTTTTTCTCATTGCTTAGGACCGTTACCAATGAGCTGCATTCCGACTGCATTGTAGCTGCCAACTGCCGACTGCCCATATCTTTGGATTTGAGCTAGCATGCAGTTTCCTTTTTTCCTTTTTTTCAACGCAATTCTAAGCATGACTATTTACAAAACACCTCGTTATGATTTCCTCTTTGGCTCGACGAGTTTCATTGTGATGGTACATTCATGAATTGCGGACATGGATTCTCTATTCATGGTAAGATTTTTATCTACATAAATACAACTGGCATTAACTGGGGTTCCCTTTTTCCGGAGCTGACTGTAGTGGAATGGAATGGAATTTAGCAAGATCATCAGAATTCTGAAAAAATAGCTCGGCTATTTAAAGAATTACCTACAACTAGTTTAATGCCTCTTTTAAAAACGTTTCAGGTCGCAGTAGCTTTACAAATTGCGGGTATTGTGTCAAAAAGGTACGATTCATCGTCAGACGAAAGCAGTATAGAGAACATACTTTACTATAAAGACTGCAGTCACAAAGCGAAGCAGGCTCCACAACAACCAATGAGACAAGACGACCCTCCGCCAAAGCCTCAGCCAGAATGTGTTCCCAAGATGTGCTGTTCAATGTCCTGTGACAACAACTGTGGCAGAGACGCCAATGCCAACCAGTATATGCAGCCACAGAGCATGCCAATGATGCAACCATTCCAGTCACCTCCTCGCCAACCAGTTCCTCTCAACCAGAGACAAAAGAAAAATAAACAAATGACGAAACCAATAGGAGGACGAAGATCCATGGGGATAGGATTCACTAGAGAACATATAAAGAGTCTGATTTCTCAGGATGAAGACATAAAGAAGATTCTGAAGGATCTCGTTAGGGTAACGATGCAGAAGGTGGATTTGATAGATATGATCAATGCTCGGAGAAACGCAAATAAGATTGATCAGGTGGCTCCAGTTGGTAGAGTGTTTAGTATAAATCACAGTGAGGAAGATGATGGTGATGATGTTGACATGTGATTATTTTTTTATGTAAATGGACAGAATTTGATTTGATACTTTTCTACATTTTAAAATTAGAGATTCGATGAGCAGCAGATATTTTTCTACTGGGTGGATATATTCACTTGAACTGTCTGCGATGATACCTATTTCATAAACTATTATAGTTGCTTGGCTCTTTTTATAAAAGGAAACGTTGTCGATTATGACAGAAAAATAAGATTCATGTATGTTTCACAGACAAAGTAATTATGATTGATACGTGCTTTGTCGGTTTATAAGATAAACACGAATCCTAGGCTCAATATTCACTGATCAATGATCAATATTCACTTTCAATCAATAATACTTATAAGTAAGTGGCTTATTTTATTAGTTGAACGGTTGAATAAATACGAGGAAATGGAAAATCGGGACAAACTTAAAAGATACTTTAGTTTATTACTGTCCTAATTAAATGATTATTCTATCAATCACAGAATACATATTTTAAGAAACTTGAAATGGAGGAATTTTTTTTTTACTTCTGGTGTTATAATGATCTTAAACGAAACAACAGCAGAGCTTGTAAAATATTTTCATGGCGCTTAAAACTTAAAAAAAACCGCCAAGTGCGAGTCGGACTCGCGCACGAGGGTTCCGTAGAAAGATTTTAACGCTATTCCCCAGTGTTTTAAGAAGTCCAGTGCTAGCAGAGCCCTGCTCATAAGCAAAATGTACGCAGTGTGGGGTCAACTTATATTGTAGTGAAATAAACGGATCACTCACGTATGTCAGTCGAGTATAGCTAGACTTGTTTCGGACTAATCCGTTAACCTTCCTCTGGGAGCACACGCCACGCCGGTGGCGAGACGTTTCACTATGATTGAATCTCACTGTAGTTTTATGTTAAAAGTCAACTTATATTGGTCTGCGAAATCTACAGACAGACATAAAAATTTAAGATTTTGAGACTTTTCGGAGTGGTTGTGCTACAAGAGCTACCTTCATACCAAATTTCAAGTTTCTAGGACATATGGAAGTACCCTTTAGGTTTTTGGAAATCGGCAATTTGTATGGAAATGGCCTTTTTAATTACTGTATATTTTGATTTCGTTGACTTAGAAGGTTAATTTTTTCACAGCTTCAAGGGACCGCAGGCTTGAGTATTTGATATTAATTTCAGCATGCTACCTCTACGCGTTTCAGAGAAAAAGGGTCTTGACAGACAGACAGACAGACAGACAGACAGACAGACAGACGGACCTTTTTTTTCCTTTTGAGGGACGGAACCCTAAAAAAACTGGTATTATGAATCGTTTTGTCCAAGTTGTCGACTTGACGAGTGAAGCGCGGAGCGTAGAATTGCCAGTTTGAAAAACTTTCGGCGTAAATTATCATGCATTATGTAAAGTTGAATCTCGTGGATGTTAACAATGAAATGTAAATCTTTTATGAAATTCTCAGGCGGATATGGACCATCTATTTTTCAGAAACCTTGACCTCGACCTACTTTCAGACCTACTTTCAACTAAAGTACGTTACAACTATAGTGGTCTATATCAGGAACTAAAAAAATCCTGTTTACGATCGTATACGTTAAAATTTCAAGAAAATACTCGACGCTGTAGCTAATTGCACGTATCCTGCATGTCAGACAAGATATACCTTTTGCCCCCATGTTGGCACAACTGGGAGTCGTAATTCTTTTGCACGAAACGCGATGCTCCATTGTTTATGAGATAAATATCGCCGCATGAACTGTTACGAGTATGCCTGCTCCTTATCCACTAACTGTAAGTGTCTGTGCTAGTGATGCGCTTGTGTGAATAAGTTTGAATGTCAAATAAAGCGAGGGATTCACTAGGGGACAAATGTCACAGGACAAGTGTCGCCAGCGACGTCGGGTAACGTGGTACAACGTTGCACAGCTTCGCTTGATGAACAATATCCATACAAATTAACCAGCTTCTGGCCCTGGCTTCTGGCGGTAGAAGAAGATCTTCACGTTCGAATTTTAAGTACTTTTTCCACGGAAAAGTGTATTTGCACAAAGATTTCGAACGATAAAGAAAGCTTTTCCGAGCTGGTGAGCTGATAAATATTAATTTCATATACTATTATTATAAATTTATTTGAAGTTCGATTTTAAGATCCAGAGGTACAGGGATGGGGGGAGGGAAGGGGCAGCTGCCCCCCCCCCCCTCATTACGCTCATGCCTACGTAGGAACTTTAACTATGCCAAATTTCACATTCTTCCGTCCGTGGAGTACCTATTCTTAAAAAGGGAACCAAGTTTTCGCTTAGCGTAATAATATTTATAGGTAGCTATCGAATATCGATCATAAACTCGTAGTAATCCCATCACTATTCGAGCACAAATCACGCACTACTTAAGCTGGGGCGTGCCTAGCAACCGTACGCGCACCTGCGCACATTTCTTTATTAGTCAAATGTAAAAGGATTTGCGCACTTACTACAAGTATACGTTATACTCCTTTCATTCTAACAATGGACAGAATGTTGTTTTGAGGCGTGAATCTTACTTTTGTAAAGGTTAATATTTGTACCTACTTTTCTTTGAGATAGAGCGGTCAAAATAATGAAAAATATGATTTTATTCTACATCGTGTTTTTTTTTATTTCCGTTAATTTTAAGGGGAGATTCTTCAGGTCAAATGAAGGTAATTTCTCGAAGACACTAGTATCCTAACCAGTTCAGATTAAAAGACAATCAAAGATTAAATCAGTTTATCATGAGTCACCTTTTACTATTAAAGTTTGTATGATATTAGGAAGAGTTTCCTGCTTGTTAACTGTATTAACATTGAAACTACTAATTGGGCATTTCTATCTACTGTTGTACCCTAATGGAATTGAAGAGTGTCAAATATTATTTTAGGTTTTTGCTATTCTTATAATTAATTCTAAGAGTAAATATATTCTTGTTTACTAAAAACTAAAGAAATCCGCTGTATTTATAGGATAAATACGTTAAAATAAATATTTAATAGGACGAGGGAGGTTTTTGATGGTCCGTTTGGTTACAAGTTATTTTGCATGTAGTTAATAAAAGACGTACCTAAAGTAAATGTTTTTACCATTATTAAACAGAATTATAATCAAATAACCTAAAAGCAATAAAAAAAACTCGATTTAGAGAAAACTTTTGACATAAAATGGAATCTAAGGCAGTTTGGTTACGGTTTGGGTCCAAACCGTAGCTAATGTTTGGAATATTTAAATAATCATTGACATTACTGCTATGTGATAGAGAGAAAAAAGGTAGAACTAAAAACAGCATATAGTTATTATCCAAAATAATAAACAATTAAGCTTCCAAACTCTGTAAAATTTAGAAACCAGTTCTAAAATCAAGAGGACAATTTCCAAATGGACACCCATGTAACTCAACGGACAAAGTAAAGACGAGATCACAATAGTCATAAACTTGCACAAAATACTCAATAAATAACAAGAAGCTTTGATTAAAGTACGTACTGATATTCTAGTTTAACAACACCAGAACATATCTAGCATATTTAAAAAACACATAGTTGGTATGACTACAAAGGTACCTATTTCGCTACCTACCAATACAGGTAACGTGTTATTATGAGATTATGCGAGAACTACCTTTGGCATGTCACATTTATAAAACATAAAGAAACGTAAATTAATGTACTTTTTTGTTGTTTTGGCGTTGTTGCCTTTTCTGCTTTGCCCACTCATCGCGTTGCTTTTTCAGTTATTTTTATGTCAATTCCGATATTTTATTTTTTTACTCTTATTTTTTTCTAGGTTTTTTTTGTCTTAGCATTCTTTCCGCTGCCGTCAACACCATGTTTCCTAAACAATTAGATTTTTTTAACTATCTTTGATATAGATAACTGCACCTTATATAGGTTTTATACCTACTTACTGATATTTTATTACACAATATTTTGCTATTTATGATAAATGCTTTTTCCTAAGTTGTGTACCTACCTAAGTATGTATTTATCTAATATTTAAGTATACAAGTTGAGAGCTCATTAAAAACTTACGAAATAAATTGTACGTAGACAAAGTCACAGGCAAAAACTATCTATACTCAATGTGAATGCGGCTTTACCGTGTCCTTTGGTTACGTTTGCAAGTCCGGTTATACGTTACGCAACAAATCGTTACCAAATGGACGTAACGATTTCTGAGATGCACAATTCAATCTATTCAAAACAATACAAAATTAACCGCAATTTTCAAACTATTTAATTGACAAATAACTCCTTGGAACAACGTTTTATTCTAGATAAACAGGATTTTAGTTACTTAACGTTTAAGCTGTATAAACAGCGAAACCAACCGGACAAAAAATTGGATAAACTTACCAGTCCCCCTTTCCAGCACGGCAAAACGGTCGCGGATTGGCTATTTAAAATCAAATTTGACGTGATAAGCTCTGTCTGTGGTCACAGTGTAGCCAGGATCAGGAATAACCTAAAAATTAGGTAAAAAATATTTCGCTTGATTGCGAAAATAGCGTAACCAACCTGGACTATGTCCGAATCGTGATTTCGAGGGGACAGCCTTTTAATCTAAATTTAACCCTAATAATGATGTTTTAAAAGCTATTATTCATCAAAAACGCATTGCCTAAAGGTTAAACTATACCAGAAACGTATTACTTAGTATTACCGCCTTAGAAAAATATGCGTAAATTGCCCTTCAAAGATGGAATTTTGTGGAGGGGACAGTATGGCGGGACGATTTTAGCATATTTAAAAACTAGATTTTATGCAGGAAACAAGCGATTTATTCTGATTTTAACTTAATTAAGGATGAGTCAATTAAATATATTTTACAGAAATGCAACATTTAACTGGATAAAATAAACACCTTATGAGTAAATCGCAAAAAATATAAGGGGACATCCAAAAAAGTAAAGGGTACAACGGTAGATAGAAATGCCCAATTAAGAGAAAGTAAAATTGTAAAAGTATCAAAACTATAAATCCTTGGTAAATAAAGTGTTGCCAACTCAAGATTTTTCAAAATTACCTCCTTTATGCAAGGTCAAATTTCAGTAGCCAGAGTCTATTGATGTATATCTGTGTTATTGATCGTGTGTTGTTTCCTAACCCTAACCTATCTCAATACGAAGGGCAGCAAACATTGCCATGGTGTGGCTTTATGGCCGTATTCATAAACGTCACTCAAGCCTCTATTAGCTAAAATATGTTTTGTCTTCTTCTTACTAACGGAAATGTCAATGTGACAAAAAAGGACAAACGAACTTTAACGGCATTTTGGTTAAAATAGGTTTATGAATAACAGGGTTAGGCTTTCCCGTAATGAGACAAACACGTTCTCACCTTTCTTACTACGTAATGTTTTTCTCATTCAAACGTTCCACGTAAACAACAAATTGCTTGGCTCGCCGAAACAAAAGAAATACGGTTTTTATGTAAAAAAGAAATTATCAAAAGCGGCAAATAGGAGTGAGGTCGTATTGAAAAGGTGACTTCAAAAGTATTTAACGGTAGGTACCTAATTGTTATTTTCTGTAGGTAGGTACGTCCTTGGAAATTGCTGGGGATTCTTAATTACATAAAAAAAATCACAACTTAAGGAGAAACATTAACCTAACCAAACTAGAAAAGATGAAAAACCCGAGATATTTTGATTTAAAAGTTCAATCTCTCAAAAAGGGGCTGAAATATTTTGATGAAGATTCACTAAGAACCGTCTCAATTAAACTACCTTTCGATCAAAGAAGCCGCGTTCAAATCAGTCTATCCATTTGAGAGCTATGATGCCACAGACAGATATCCAGATGCACCAATAGGTACACAGATACACTCATACACAGGTCCAACAAAAAAACACCCCGTTTTTTGCGACGGGGGTTGAAAATACAGCAGAAATAGCCTTAATTAACTACAACTAAAAACAAACGTAAAAAATACAGAATAACATAAAATTAACACGTTGGTTACCGCCGAAAGTACGCCAAAAAAACAGTGAATGACGGGTTGGAACAAAAGCGTGATTTCAACGCGATGTTGTTTTGGGGTTAGGGCTCACTAAATATGTAGAAAGGTGGGCAGTTAACGTGTTAACTGCAATAAAAAGTTTAATATAAAAAAACGATTTTAATGAAACTTAGCCAAGAACCATCTATCCAATAGCCTTCGATAAAAAAACCGCATCGAAATCGGTCCATCCTTTAGGGAGCTATGATGCCACAGACAGATACACAGGTCAAACTTATAACACCCCTCTTTTTCAACAACTGCAACTTGTACTTTTAGGCCAGTTTTTTTTATAAGTACTCACGATTAAGAAGGTTAACGAGCAAGTGGGTCACCTGATGGTAAGTGATCACCACTGCCCATCATAGACACCCGCAACCCCGGAGGCTGAAATAAAATGCTTCTGCCCTTGATTTCCTCAGCTGTCCTTACCGGAACTCAAGGATGGCAAGCACTGCCGATTAGCGGCAATGAGGTAATGGCGGTAGCTAGTAACAATTAAGGCCCTACCACTACCACTCGCAAGAGACAAAAGTAAATTGTCTTCCCATTGCCATGAAACGTTACCTAATACATTCATAGAATCCCATTTTTTTACCATGCCGGCCACTACCGGTTTTGTTACAAGACACTAACAAATGTCTTTAAATTAAATTAGTTAAACCAACCATTACTCATTACTGAAACTTACAGCTAACTGGAATAGCAGTAATTTACTTAACCAATAGTTATATATAATATAATATAAAGTTACATATAGCCATTCATTCAAATCGCAATCCGTTATTCGATGTCACAGTATAATCTCAGTAGCGGATCTTTTCTAACACCCACAGTCACCCACCGATGTGGTTTCGATCGCGTTGTTGCTTATAACAAAATGACTGTATTTTCTGAAGGTCCTAAGTTGTTGAACGCAAGAAGTCGTGTCAACAGCAGTCAATTTATAGGTTAGATACATAAAATTATCGCCCGGTTTCTCTAGGAACAGAACAGCGACAGCGTAGGAAAGTAAGGAACACGGGCGAGTGTTACTACGCTGCTACGGCTCAGGTTTGACACCGCCGTATCGGTGTAACTCGCGTGCCGGTGACCTTGTAAAGGTACGAGTGTACATAGGGTTGGCAGTTTAGTTCAGCTTTTTTCTCTGTGACTTTTGGTATTATTGCCACAGCCGTGGAGACAGCAACATTTGGCTCCAAGCATAGTAGCGATTTTTTCATTTAGTCAAATTATTATGAAACAAAGTTACGCAGCCGCCAACGGTTGATCGAGAGCTAAGGCAAACACAAAATAACACAAATATTCGAATCCTACGTAACGTAACGTTATCTTATCGAAATCGATAAACTTCATACTAAATTTTAGTTCCAAATACGCGCACGGGCGAGCGCTGTTCCAAACGTCATAATAAATTTCTCGATAATATTACTACCTACTTGATTACGTTACGCAGGATTCGAATATTCGTACTCGAGCTTCTGTACCTCTGAGAGCGCATGCGATGCGATACGAGGCAGTTTCAAGTTATGGCCCTGCGTCTCGGCCGATCGCGGTCCGCTTTCCACACACCGCGTGCCCCGCGCTCACCCCCGCTCGCGACCCGAACCGCACACAGAGCCGTGAGGTCGTTTACTTGCACACATGCGTCAGTGTCGTTTCTTTTTGCGTTTGTAATATTCTTTGGTTACGGCGCGGTGATTGTAGATACGTCACTGATTTATACTGTGCCGATGTTTTTGTCGATTCCTACGTCTCAATGCCGCTATGACGCAGGTCGAACGCTGAATTCGTCGAACAATCGGGTAATGAATAGTCGAATTTATCTTGAGCTCATGAAAACACGGCGGACCATGTCTAGGTATGAGTTTGAATATATCGCTTTTCAACATACAATGACAATGCAGAGAAAAATCCGTTAAGCAGCTGGACTTGAACCAGCAACCTCGGTAATCCGTACCACGCTCCACCAATTAAGCTATACTTAACGTTAACGTGGAGCGTGGTACGGATTACCGAGGTTGCTGGTTCAAGTCCAGCTGCTTAACGGATTTTTCTTTGCATTGTCATTGTATGTTGAATTTCATTCTATGAATGTTTCATAAAAATAAAAACAAAAATAATCAATAAAACGATTATTTTCATTGATATCGCTTTTCACTTGTTTTAACCCCCGACGAAAAAGAGGGATGTTATAAGTTTGACCTGTGTATCTGTCTGTGGCCTCATAGCTCCCAAACGGATTGACCGATTTCGATGCGGTTTTTTTAAACGAAAGCTAGTTTAATCGAGACGGTTGTTAGCCAAGTTTAATTAAAATCCGATAACCAGTTTTTGAAATATTGAATTGAAATGACAGTGTCGGTTTTTTTCTGAGATGGTTAGCATATTGAATGGAGGAAAATTCCCACTATAATGGAGTGGAGGTATTCTAAATACAACGACAGAATACTGAATCGAGACCCAACCTCAAGGGCCATTTTATTTACGTTTTATCACTTTGCAACCTACATTTTTATCATATTATCAGCAAAGTGGAGACGAGGGGATTCTTTAATTTAGCAAACACTTCTTTAAGTCTTCTAGCACGTACAATGGACACAGAAATGGTAACTATTTGTCAACTGCCCCTCTGCTAAACTACCTATATTAAGATGGTTCACTTTCAGGTAACTACACGCGGGAATCAGATATACTTACCTATACTTACACAGAAATAGATCTGCAGTACTCTTCCTTTGCGTTGATTTCTTCCTCGAGTTCTACTTATTACTAAAATCGACGCAAAAAGAGGGGTGTTTGTCGACTTTTTTTTTTTTTTCACAATATGGCGTCTGGTGGTCGTCATATTGGATTTAAATCACTGTTATGTCTTTAGTGACACTCACAAGATTAACACGAATCGATTGACGTAAGAATCATTAAAATCGGCATTCGCGTTCATTCTCTAGAGTCCCACAAATGAACAAACATACATACATAGGCTGTTAAACACATTACCCTCCTTTGCGTTTCGCAGCCGGGTAAAAATGCTCAAAAATGAGCTCGCGAGTCAACAGACAGACTGAAACAAATGCTCTTATTTTTTTAAATGCCAGCGCTGAGCACAGCTGCCCAAGTGTCCCGGAGGACACATCATTATTATATCTTTTCATAAGTTTTCTCTTTTCATGGAAGAGAATCTTTATTTTGAGGACGGGCACCGTACTTGTTGTAACGGTACTAACTCAATTGCGTCACTTAAAGGACGCTTATAATGCAAAGTGACGTTAGTTTCATTAGGCGATTATTGAGAAACACTCTAAGAGGAATAAAATGTGGCTTTTAGAGTTTTTTTTTCATAAATTTTATGTGTGCTATCGGGAATAATTTAATGAGCTTTAGGTTAGAGCTTTTTTGGTTATGAAGAATATGCTGAGATCGAAATAAAAAAAAAAAACGAAAGTCAAAGTTTTATTCTGCAAGTAGCACTTTCGGGAAAAAAAATTGTCAAGAAAAATGCGTTGTAACAAACTCGGCTCGAAAGATTTGTAACTAATAGGTATCTGGTGATGCCGTTTATTTTTCGCCTCATGTATAGGCTTGGTTCATTAAATAAAATTAAAATGTAACTAATCGCAGCTACTGATCCGATTTTTCCATAAACGGATAGGGTACTTCCCATGACCTAGAAACTTGAAATTAGCGAACAACAGTTTTTTTCTACATACGCCAGATAAATATAATTATAGATTTCTTGCTTCGACCTGTGATTCCAGGTCAGCGGGAAGTTAGTACTCTATAGGTTTTGATTTAGGTGCTTGCGATTAACAGACAGATAGACGTATATAAGTATGAAAACTGAAGTAACATTATTAAATATATTGTTTGGTAAAGAACTCTCGGTAAGTACACGAATCCGATTCGCACTTATCTGGTTTATTTTTAACCCCCGACGAAAAGAGGGGTGTTATGCGCTTGTCCTGTGTATCTGCGTATCTGTGTATCTGTGTATCTGTCTATGGTTTCGTAGCTCGCAAGCGGATTTACCGATTTCGATGCGGTTTTTTGTTCGAAAGCTAGTTTAATCGATATGGTTCTTAGCTAAGTTTCATTAACGTCGGTTCACCCGTTTTTGAAATATTGAACTTTTTAGCTCGGTGACTTAGATAAGTTCCTTTCCTAGTGGCACGTAGTAATGGTAGAACTGAAGTAGTCGCCTTACAATGAAATAGCGTCCGTCCCGCGCAGCAGGTCCTTCGTCCTGTAATGGCCCACCTTTGTACCATCGTGTGTGACGAATACGGAACAATAACTGTGAGACATATTTGGCACCCTTTTGGACTTGTCTTGGTTCAACCATCACCTATTTGACGAGAGTACTTACATAATGCTAGTAAAATGGCGAATACCAATTATAAAATTGCGTGGAAAATAAAGTATGGAAACGCCTCTTTTGTTTTTTGTGTGTGTCGGATTTGTGTAAACAAATGTTTTTCTCTCTCTCTCTCAACGTTAACAAATGCTAATTCGTTTGAAACGTTGTATCCGTCAAAACTCAAGCTGAGGGTCGAGAACGACTTTTCGAATCCTACGTCACGTAAAATCGAATAGTAAACGTTGTCGAGTTTGTATGACGTTTGGAAAACGCCCACCCGTGAGCGTATTTTAGTATGAGGTTTCTCGATCTCGATACGATAACTGTGCCCTAAGCACGACTTGTCGAATCCTGCGTTACGTTACGGTTATCGTATCGAGATCGAGAAATCTCATACTAAATTTTAGTTCCAAATACGCTCACGGGCGGGCGCTGTTCCAAACGTCATACATACTCGTTATAGTTTACTATTCGATTTTACGTGACGCAGGATTCGACAAGTCGACCTTAGGACACTGTAACGTTACGCAGGATTAGACAAGTCGTGTTCGACCCACTGTGATCCTTTGTCAATGAGCTCTCGCAACGACAAACGAGAACTTCTCCTAAAAGAGACTCTACAGACCTTTTGCAGATTATTACCTACACAAAGTTACGAGACTATAAAACTGAGCTTCTTATAATGGATTACCATATCTATTAGAGTCCTATTTTGATTGCGCAAATTATTTTCGCCGACAAGTGGTTGCCTAGTCCATCAACAAGTAGTTAATCTGACGATAATACGCGATAACGGATAATAGTATGAAGTGGTTGTAAACAGGTTGCTTACACATATAGAAAAGTATTGAAAAAGTTTATGTAGATAAATAAAAAGTATTTTTAAAAAGCGAAGAATGATTTTTAGGGTCCAAATAGGTTTATAGCTATAAACAATAAAATTGTTTCACTTTCTCTACTTAACGTCAACTTAAGAGGTTTCCCTGAGAGGATGACCTTGAACGTTTCGCGCCTTACCCCACCTCACTTCTACTAAGCAACTTCGTTTTAGTGGCGACATCTATTAAATATCGTTATAACTTAATTTTCAGCCATTTAACAGTAAAATGTGGAGCATTAGGTATACCCGTTTGATTTTAATTTCAGCTTGCTACCTCCACGCGTTCCAGAGAAAAAGGGTTTTGACAGACGGACAACAAAGTGATCATAATAAGGATTCCGTTTTTCCTTTTAGGCACCAACTTAGGTCAAATTTGGTAAGAAGATAGTTTGAATATTGAGGAATAACATAGGCTACTTTTTATTCGGTAAATTTGTGTAGTTCCCGCGGGATAGCGATAACCGAAATATACGAGGACGAGTTGCGGGCAACAGCGAGTTTGGAATAAAAATAAATAAAACAAGCAAAAATCAGGATATTTAAGTAAGTAAGTAAGTAAGTAAACGCTTTATTGTACAGAAAATACAGAAATAAATACAGGTTACCAACAGTGAGATACGGTACAAAGGCGGACTTATCCCTATCCTTATTCTGGGCCGTAGTAACTCCTCAACGGATGGTAAAACTAGTTTAATTGAAATGGTTCAGACGTTTTGAAATATTTAAACCATTTCTTGTTCACCTACCTTCCTAAACAGTTATCAAGTAAGCAAATTGCACGTGATACGTGTTATCAGGACTCATAAAGGCTGTAGTGTGATTAAATCCTAGTGCGGGCTAATAAAGCTGAGCCAACAACGTAATCAACTGATTGTAGTTAATAACTCGATATGAGGAGGCATTGAGCGGTTCCAGGTATGTTTTCACGACTAGAGGGAGCCGGGGTACCTAAAAGCCATAGATCATCATCATCATCATCATCAGCCTATGTATGTCCCACTGCTGGGCACAAGCCTCCTCTCAGAAAGAGAGGGCTTGGGCTACAGTTCTCGCGCGGGCCCAGTGCGGATCGGAACCTTCGGACTTCACACACACCATTGAATTGCTTTGCAGGAGTGTGCAGGTTTCCTCACGATGTTTTCCTTCACCGAAATGATAAATTACAAATGTAATTTTAGCACATAAATCCCGAAAACCCCAACGAGCCCTATGGGCTCGAATCCACGACCCTCTGCTTGAGAGGCTTTTGAGAGGCTTTACAAATGGCGCGAAACAACTTATCGGTCAAGTCACGAAGATTTAATGAAAAAGTGACACTATATTACTGTCGGCTGAACTTGTTAGTAATATTAGAAATTGACTGCCTGATTATTTACGAAAAGTCTTAAAACTTTTATCACTTTATGAAAGTTTGAAAAACTATTTAAAGTTTAAGATTAGAGAGTAGGGCGTGAAACAAACGGCACTGACACAGTATAGTCGTCTCTGTCTAACCGTAAATCTGAGCCGCGACTGGCCTGCCACTGTAGGGCGGGACTATAGACCTAAGAATTGTTAGAGCTGGCAACGCATATTCAGCCAGGGGCTTAATGTGTTCCTGTGTGACTTTCTGGGCCAACTCCTCGACGGATGGTAAAGCTAGTTTAATCGAGATGGTTCAGACGTTTTGAAATATCTATAGTACGAGTATTAAGCTGTTTAGGTTATGTATGTATTGTAGATGGTAGGACATTGTGTGAGGTCCGTCAGGATCACTACCATTATCTTACTCGCTAAACCCTGCCGCAGCAGCAGTGCTTGCACTGTTGTGTTCCAGTGTGGAGAGTAAGATAACCGAAGAAACCACGGGCACAAGAGGGATTCCATATTAACGCATTTGCAATTCCTCCGGGGTTGCGGGTGTCTATGGGCAGTGGTAAAAAAATACTGCCGAGTGATGAATAATAATTGAGAGAGTTAAACTTCTAGTTTCTGAAAATAGATTGAAGATTGGAGGGTAAGTAAGTTTAACATGTAATTTTGATTACCTATTAAGATGTTAGGAAACTTTGTACAACTAATGCAATGTTAGTGAAGGATGACGGCAAAATTGTTTTATTTTAATCCAATATTTTAACGAGGCTTGAGTAGGTGTACATCAAATGTTTTAAAATAACTTTTAGGCAATGATAATAACTAGGTAAAATCAGACCCAATTTGTGTACGAGTGAGTAAAAGTTAGTACTCAATTTGAAGTTTCTGATTGATTGAGTAGGTAGTATTTTGTGATTTAGTAACTACGCTCGTTGCCTCGTAGAGATCGCTCCATAGCGCCGTCTATTGCTACCTTGTGTTTTCTCAGCACTTTTTCTTTTTTGTTTGTTCAACAAAGAGTTATTGTATTGTATTGTATATCGAAGGTAAAAGAAAGCTACATTCGTACCGTTGTAAAAGAAAAAAGGAATGTTTAAAACTTTTGCCTATCGACATTCACTTACCAACACCATGGACTTCGGGTTAGCGCTTGAAAACGTCGGAACCAAAAGACCACTAATTTGTAAAAAATACCACTAATCGAGCGTCAGTCAGTCTTAGTTTGGTCGAACGACAGCGCTATGACGTATGGCTTTCATCGAAAAATGTCTTATTGTACTTGGGACACATTTGTCGTGAATTTTGTACTAGACCCAAAATCCACGGCGTTAGTAAGCCAATGCCTATCTAGCACCTTGTCTGAACCAAGCATACGATATCCATTGATGTCTCGTATACATAATCCAATATGTTGTAGTAGGTATGGAAGAATCAAGTAATTTTTTCGTACATCCTTGTATCTTATGTATTTGGCAGTCAATCAATCCTCAAAACACATCTACAACAAACAAACCATCGCCATAAACAAACCACTGTGTCACACAAGTAGCTGTACCTATACCCTATCCAAAGCTCAACGTCACGGCACCCACGCCTCTCCCCAATCAAAGCTCTATGGCGTGCTTATAAGCTCGCTCGCCGCCCGCCCAAGCGCATTCAACACTTGCAGCGCCCAGGAACATGTGCTGATTGCCGAATTAAGTACACGGGAAGTTTGACTACGGATTTCTGTGAGTAGCTTCTTTTTGATTTTTATGAGTGGATGATTTCAATTTTGAATGTTCTGTGGACGCGTTTTGGTGGACGAGTTGGAGAGTTAGAGAAAATCAGCTTTGACATATTGTTAAAGATTATGAAGAGAGATTTTTAAGTTAGGTTTAGGATATAAATCTTTATTTACTTTGTAGTTTTAGTGTCTTGTTGGAAAATAATGACAAGTTTTGTAATCTATAAAAAAATATTTTAATCAATTAGCTGAAGAGTGATATTTTAAAGTTAAACTTAAAGTTTGGTCGGATAAAAAAACGTGATGAGAATAATTAAATAACTAATAAGTAATGTTGTGCTAAACCAGTTAAGGATGAGAAATTTATAATTATCTACAGAAAAAAATAATACAACAATTATAATTTATAATTCATCGACAATTCTTTATAACTCTCGCGATTTTCCGAAAGACAAATTTTTGTAGAATAAAATAATGCGTACTTCCCTGAAGTTTTACGGCTAAAAAAGTTACTTTGTACCTACTAAAGAAACTTACTAACCAAAGTCACGTTATCGGACATTTTGGTAAACTCATCAATCTCATAATCGTCAACCTATATCCGTTGCAAGAAATGAGTATTTTTTTTTTGAGAAACCATTTATTCAATTTAAATTTAGGTAATAAAAGGAAATACGTAAACTTAAGTCTAAAAAAAACTAAAACTAATTACACCTGTAAGATCTAAAACTAAAGAATCTATAATTTAAAACCAGTGGGCAACGTTCCCAGAAATTTGGCGGCATTGCCACATTGAAAGCCTTTAAGCCAAATATAAAGGCTAGAAAACTACTTTTTTTTGTGATCTTAACTATTAATTTGTGATTTTAATTGAAAAGTCCAAAGGAAAAAGTACAAGGGTCCATTTCTCTTGATATTTTTTTTTAATTCTCGTAAGCAACCAAAATCAGATTAGAACATGGCCTAGGCAATATGAACTAATTTCCAATAATTTTTCATCCAAAAATTGTACTTATAGTCTAATCTCGCTCGACTATCGAAACTTTAGTTAAGTAGGTACCTACTTAATAATGATCAGAGTCCGAACAATACCTTATTAAATTAATACATCTGTGTTGGTTTTTGGTCAGTATTTTAAAAACATTAACTACCGAATTCATAAATAGTATTTTTCCGGGAAAACTGCACCGCTCCCCTAAATAATTGGGATGAACCGGTTTTAACACGCACATATCGGGATTGCATATATTATTTATAATAAAAAGTGAAAAGGATTGTTATGATTGGATTCTAAAACGAAAAAGTGTTTGTTGGGTCACGACTTTTCATGAAAATAGACTAAAAGCCTTGTCGAAAAATCTTTTAACAAAAAAGTAAAACCACGTTTAAAAAAACGCATAAAAAAGTTTCATGGCCTAGCACAAAAATATGAAGTCGGTGCGGTGCGAGCGGAAATATTATTGGAATGAAGCACAGACTTCATATTTGTGCTAGGCCATAGAACATGACCTTAAAGGATTATTTAAAGATATTTTTAAGGCGGTTCTACTTTTTGTTAAAATGTTTTTTATTTCATAATTTAATGCTTATAAAAACTATTGAACCGATTTTGATACGATACAAACAATACAAAAACTGAATTATCATGAAGTCGGTTAAAAATCAATAATTGTGTAATTTATTTAATATTAAAAGAATTATCCTTCAACTCCTAACCGTTAAGGGGGTGCATCTGTACCTTCCCGTACCAGCTCATCAATGCAATGGAACCAGGTATACTCCTACAAAAAAAAAAAAACTAAAACAGGTCCACAATAGACAGATAAATCGGTGAACATACAGAGCAACATAGAGCCTCCTCCTTTTTTATAGTCGGTTAAAAACGGTTACCGGCTAGTTTTTATAAAAACAGAACATTTTTTATTATACTGAAAACTAAATAAACTAAAAACAATTTATTTGCTCACCCCCAACCACACGTGAAAAGTCGCTACGTCTACGCGACAAATGTATGTTTCCATTCAGTACCACCTCCACTGCTCCACTGCTGCTGCATTTGACAACCTCCTCCTTTTATAAAGTCGGTTAAAAACGTACCTAAAAACTTTACCTTTACCTAAAAGTTTTATGGCCTAGCACTAAGCAGCAGAAATATGAAGTCGGTGCGGTGCGAGCGGAATATTCTTTGAATGAAGCACCGACTTCATATTTCTGCTGCTTAGTGCTAGGCCATAAAACTTCAGGCTTTAGTTTCTGTTGTCCGAAATAAAGGCATTTTATTTTATTTTATATATTTATTTATCGTTATTTTAGAGGATTATTTTACGTTTTTTTTCTAAGGTTTTTTTTTGAAGGCGGTTTTATTTTTTTGTTAAAAGATTTTTATTTTACGTTGATTTAACATTTTCAGAATTATTCTCCAACTCTTAACCGTTAAGGAGTTGTACCTTCCATCATCAGCTCATCAACATGAGATGATGACTACCAGACACAAATACTTGAATAGCCTTAGAAAATATATGAAACACATAATACGTGCCTATAGAATTTGAGGGTTGCCCTCGATTTCCCTGGGATCTCATCATCAGATCATGACTTGGTGACAATGGGACCACCTCAGGAGTATACACTTTCGAACAAAAATTTTTTTTCAAAATCGGTCTACAATTGACGGAGTAATCGATGAACATACATAAAAAAAAATACATACAGTGGAACGTAGAACCTCCTCCTTTTTTTAAAAAGAGGAGGCTGTTTGATCACTGGACAATGTGACTTCATATTTCAGTAATTCATACAAAATTCTATACATATACTAAGCCATCGTTTTGGCATTTCAAAAAAAGTTGCTCATTTGACTAAGGTGTCAAATATCCAATTATTGAATCCCTTTTAACTAAAAATATAGATACTACACTCTTTTATTCTCATACAGCGAAAATATGTTTATGGTACTGGTACCTAAGTATTTATTTTGGGACGATACCTAAATAACATGTAGGCGTATACAAATCTTCTTAAAAGTTCAGCACCACTTTACCAGTCACCGTTTCGCTAAATTATCATTTTCTAACTTTTCAGTTTCCAAAGTTCCTATTTCCCGCTAATTCTGGTAACTTTTTAACAGCGGTGTTTTAACGTAACCTTTTGGTATTTGATATAAATGGAAAAGCAAGAGGTTTCGGGGGGAAACAAAACAATTAATAACTGGTAAACGAGAAGTTGGGTACTTTGGGTTTCACTTCAGGGTAGGTCAAGCATCGAGTAACTTAAATTTCCTAATTTATTTTAAACTGCATTTTATGTGAAGGAGATACACAGAAATTTCACCTTATTGAGTGATACCAAAGATAGTAACTATATTATGGGAGAGTTTTTTTTATTACATTTTAAATGAAAATAATCGATTTATTGATTATTTTTGTTTTTTATTTTTATGAAACATTCATAGAATAAAATTCAACATACAATGACAATGCAAAGAAAAATTCGTTAAGCAGCTGGACTTGAACCAGCAACCTCGGTAATCCGTACCACGCTCCACCAATTAAGCTATACTTAACGATGGTGTACCTAACGAATTTTTCAATGCCTTGTGTCATATTTTATTTGGAAGATCTCTCCTCAGCGCCATCTATGAGTAGCTTAATCAAGCAGCTCACTAGATGGCGCTGAGGAGAGATCTTCCAAATAAAATATGACACAAGGCATTGAAAAATTCGTTAGGTACACCATCGTTAAGTATAGCTGGTTCAAGTCCAGCTGCTTAACGAATTTTTCTTTGCATTGTCATTGTATATTACATTTTAGTTTAAAAAAAAATCTCCACGAACTTGCTCGATCGCTTGCTGACATACCTACTTATAAAAATAGTATATTATATCGGACAATCTTAAAGTAAACATATCTATACCTACACATACTTATTTATGTAGGTAGTCTAAGAAATTAAATATCATGTGACAATTGACACCAATTGACCTAGTCCCAAACTAGGCAAAGCCTGTATGGGTACTTAATAACGGATAAACATACGTATAATAATGGATAAGTACATTCTTTCAGTAATAATTTATTTACATAACAAAAGCAATTTACAATGACATTAAATCCAAGCTGAAACTAAATAAACTAAAACTTAAAACTAAATTAAATCTAAATAAGGCCCCCGTGACGTGCCCAAAAGGCTGGCAGCGTTTCCTCGCTGAATAACGATGCTTGGTCACAAGTTGCATCGACCAAGAGCTTACGCAACTCTGAAATAATACATACTTAACATACATATTAAGCATACAAGACCCGAGAACAAACATTCGTATTCATCACACAAACATTTGCCCCGACCGGGGATCGAACCCGGGACGGTATAATTGGCACCTCAAGCTTCACAGTCTCTAACCATTATGCTATACGGTAGTTCAAAATAAATTTCCCGCCAAGAAATAATCCCAATTTTAATAACTTTTTTAGTTTTATTAGTTGTCAGAACTGAGTTCTACGAAAATCGCTAAACAACGTGTAAGAGGAGAAACCCTGAAGCAAAAAAAAACTTTTTACTTAAAAATAATGTTGATCTTAATTTTTTTTTATTTGTCATTCCTGTTTATGTTTATGATAGTTTGTTTTAATAAATAAAATTTTATTTAAAAATTTATAAAATCAGGTTACATATTAAATTAAGCATCTTACCTTTCAGTAGGATATTATTAAATCACATTGAAGCACTTTCACTGTATCTTTCATTTAAAAACTATTTGCGCTAGCACAGAGAAATCGTTACAAGTATTCCCAAATTTCACATACATCTTTTTTTTTACTATTTGAGATCACTTTTGTGATACTTGTGTGTGACTTCTACTCAACGTAGTCTTTTAACATGATACTACCGTGAGACTCAATCATAGTGAAATAAACGGATCGCTCACGTATGTCAGTCGAGTATAGCCCGACATGTTTCGGACTAATCCGTAGTCCTTCCTCTGGGAGCACACGCCACGCCGGTGGCGAGACGTAAACTGCGCGCCGCGGCTCTGCTCGCGCGGCTGCTCGGCGCAGCTGACGGCCTATACTCGACTGACATACGTGAGTGATCCGTTTGTTTCACTATCAACGTAGGCTCTTTGTTACAGCAAACAAAAAAAGTTAAAGTCCCAAGAATCCCAACGTGTCCAGCTGGTATCAAACTACGACCTATGGTGGAATCTTTTTCATAACATTTTTTTATCATAAACCACTTAACTTACATACCTAAATTCTTGAATTCGACACATTTATGACAACTAAAACCCAGGCAAATAAACCGTAACTCTAGTTTGCAAACTGGATAACTAACTCGATGGTAAAGCAGCGAGAGAATTAATT
Source organism: Clepsis dumicolana (assembly GCA_963691665.1). NCBI lineage: Eukaryota > Metazoa > Arthropoda > Insecta > Lepidoptera > Tortricidae > Clepsis > Clepsis dumicolana. The sequence continues at coordinate 13,171,403 of OY829515.1, read as the reverse complement.
ATTTAAACCCAAGTACAGAACTAAAAAGGCGTAATTAGAACTTTGAAATTAGCGGGTCAAAATTAGCCGAGTGACCTGTGCTCTAAAAACTAATTTAGAGTTGCCGTTGGAGCTAAGTTATTTATTTATCGTCACATTCGTGTACTGTGCCCCGAGCACGATATTCGAATCCTACGGAACGTAGTCCAGTAGTAACGGTAAGCAAGAAAATCTGTATGACTTTTGGAACAGCGCCCTCCCGTGAGCGTACCTATTTGGTACTAAAATTTAACTACGAAGTTTCTCGATAGCGATACCATAATGCATTGAAATCGAGAACCTTCATACAAAATTTTAGTTCCAAATACGCCCACCGGCGGGCGTTGCTTCAAACGTCATACAAATTTTCTCGATAACGTTAATGCTCGATTACGTTACGCAGGATTCGAATATTCGTACTCGGGCCTCTGTAATAGAGGTATATTAATATTACTTTGTTGAGTTATAACTTCATATCGTATGTGTGTCTCAGTCCACTGCTGGGCATACGCTTCACTCAAAGTGCGCCATTCATGGCTCTCCCATCCAGTCACTTCCAGAAGAAGGTAAAATATTATATCCCGTAATGCCAAACGTCAAGTCTCTAAAAATCATAATAGTCTTAACAACTTCAACAAAGAAGAATAATTGGATTCCCGTTACTAACACCTGTAACTTTTGTATAAAGGGTGACCCGGTCAAAATCTTTTCTGAGGGTCGAGCACGACTTTACGAAAGCTGCGTAACGTTACGGTTATCGTATCGAGATCGAGAAACCTCATACTAAATTTTAGTTCCAAATACGCTCACGGGCGGGCGCTGTTCCAACCGTCATACAAACTCGACAATGTTTACTATTCGACTTTACGTTACGCAGCATTCGTAAAGTCGTGCTCGACCCTCTGGTGGCTGTTTTGTGCTGAAAACGATGCAATTTAGGATCCTGTCGTTCTTATTCTAAAGTATATGCTACCAAATTAATGGGTTAGATAAGTTAAAAAGATAGAGTTCCCCAAATCACTGACGTAACGTGTTTGTAGGGATAACGCTTTGGAGTTATGTTATGTAATTGAAATATTCGCCACTAACATTTTGCGTTTATAATATGAGTAGCTGATATTGGGGAAAACAAAATCTGAGAGCACTGCCTTACTCCTGTGTTAGAGTTGACGACAGGATAGCTTAGTGGTCACAGAACCTGACTGAAGCTCTCGGATTCGATCCCCGGTAGGGGCAGATATTTTCATACTAATCTTTATTCGCGGGTCTTGGATGTTTAGTACGTATTTAAGTGTGTATTTAACCACTGCGTTGCAAAGTATAAATCCTCATAAGAGGTCACACCGCTGTAACACGCATTATACGCGTTTACGCGCGTATCTGGTGTGGCTCGACCTTATAATATAAGTGCAAGCGCCTTTACGAGGATTTCCCTAATTTTCAATAACACTTGGAAGGCGACACACGCTCCTTCTTTATGTACCCCATTACCTGTACAAAAGGTGAGAAAAAATGGTTTTTAGAGTACTTCGTATTAAAAAACATGTCTGTTTCTAAAAGGTGGTAGGATTGGCACGTGAAACTGTCCTGGTGATCGGAACAGTTTTAGTGACATAAAACGCATCACTCACGTATATAATTCGAGTTTAGCCCGACATGTTTCGTTAAGGGCTACGAGTAATTCGTAGCAGAGCAGAGCCGCGGCGTGCAATGTGCGTCTCACTGCCGCTGGGACCTGCGCTTCGTGAGGAAGGACTTCAAATTAGTCCTAAACATGTCGGGCTAAACTAGGCTTATATACGTGAGTAATCCATTTTATGTCACTATGATTAAGTCTCACGGTTTTGTTTTATGATTCGATACTTTTCGTCTGACATAGCATAGAAGTTTCACGTAACATTCATTATAATGTAACGTAATGTTCTCATTAACACTATCAGAAGGTATTTCCCTACGTCAAGCAACATTCAAATAAAACAACAAATTATTTATTGAATCAGGCGTTACTTTGCGGAGGTCCATATTTATGGTCATATAGGCATGATCATCCAGAGAAATCAAACTTTGCCAAGCATTTATTAGAAACGAATCATTCGTTGTTAGACTCAGATACGTACGAAATTTTACATTATTGTGATAAGGGTTTGCGGCTATCGGTTTTAGAACAATTGGAAATAATTAGGTACAACAACATGGGGTCTATTATTAATGAACAAGTTAATTTGGTTTCTTCGCCTTTGTTACGACTTGGTTCTAATTTTAATAATGTGTCATAGTAATAATGAGAACATGACTTCTCTTTTTACCGTACTCGGTTAAAAATAACGGGGTACCTGGCGTAGATTAAAAATAAAAATAAAAAGGGTAGTTTGGAATTCATTTCTTAAAAAAGGGTAGTTTAGGACTTACATAAAAGGGTAGTTTGGAATTTATAAAATATTAGTGGGTACGTTGGTTTTGTCATTAACTAAGTTGAGTACATGGTTTACATATGTCAGTAGTGGAAGTGGTGGCATGTTGAGCGGTTGTTGTTGTGCTTCGTAAATGGCCTCGTGGAGAGTGCCGAAACGCGTCAGCGTTTAGTATAGTGGTGGTGGTGATAGTTGGGTCTGTGTGGCATGTGTTGATTCGTGTAGCAGTGGAGGTGGAGGTGTTGCATGGAAACATACATTTGCCGCACAGATATAACTATTTGTCATTAGTGGTCGCGGGTGAGCAAAGTAATTGTTTTTTAGTTCATAAACAATAAATTTCTTAATTTAGATTACGATAAGACCTTGTAGATGGTTGTGTAAAGGCGTTCGAATTTTGTCATCATGTAAGTTACCTATGTACTTTGATTTATTAAATTAAGGAAAATATGTAATTTACAACACTCAACAGGCCGAAAAGATTCGTTATTCAAATACATATTTGTTATTCGAATAACAATTTATTTATTCTCATTATTTGAATGCTTATCTATGCCTATTCTACGCAACGATGTGTTTTGTTTACCACCCCGTAATGAGCGATCACATATTATTGTAGTTGAAGACGGTTAAAAACAAGAAATGCATAACAGTATTGAAAATTATAAGGTGTTTGAGAAGAATCAATAATAGTAAATGTAAAATTATCCAGAAGAACATAAATTTTAAATAAGTAGGTACTTAATGACAATTACATTTTAGAAAGTAAAAAAAAAAAATTGGTCTTGTTTTTTGCAGTTCATCACAGTTGAAAATAAATCAAGGAGTTTTGTGGTTTGCAGTTCATCACAGTTGAAAATAAATCAAGGGGTTTTGTGGTTTGCAGTTCATCACAGTTGAAAATAAATCAAGGGGTTTTGTGGTTTGCAGTTTATCAGAGATGAAAATAAATCAAGGGTTTTTGTGGTTTACAGTTCATCACAGTTGAAAACAAATCAAGGCTTTTTATGGCTTGTAGTTCATCACAGTTTAAAAATCAGGGTGTCTTACTCCCTCTGTAATTTTCACACATTTTGCACCTACCCTAACGTAGAACTGAAGTTACGCCCTTTTAGAATAAGTGTCTCTTAATAAATTAATTACGTTTTTTTTCCAAAATGATAGAGACGACTAATTGTTTTATTATTGAAAGAGGGAAGCAAACGAGCAAGCGGGTGCCCTGATGGTAAGCGATCCCCGCCATCCATGAGAACTAGCAACCTCAAGAGAGTCACTAGTCCGTTACCGGCCTTTAAGGAGGAAAAGCGATAGAGGAAAGGGGGGAGGGGGGAGGATCGATTAATTCAAAGCCCAGAAACAATAAATCAACTCAAAAACTAGCTACAAATAGTTAAAACTAACCTAAATAGTGGATTATACAATATTAAGATACGTGACCGAGATATACCTACCACTAAATAAACAAAGTACTAAATACCAAACCTATTGTTACAGACAGTAAGCAAGCATCAAACTTATTATATTACAGGTAGTAAGCATTACACAACCAACCATGGCTATCCACCACACTACGGCATTGTTGACATTGATACTGAACCCTAATTTTCGGGTTTCCGGCCTTTACTTTGAGTGCACATGTTAGTTAATAATATAATATTATAATAATCCGCCTATTTACATCCCACTACTGGGCACAATCCTCCACAGAATCACACAAATGTACGCGCTAACATCATACAAATACGCCTCCGAATATGTTCCTATATGTTATTATAATCTGCAATATGTATGACAAAGACAAACAGACACCCGTCCGATGACCCGACGTTATCTATTTCCATATGAATGTGAATTTGGTGTACGAAATATAAGGACAGTGGTATAGTAAGACTCGGAAATAAAGGCAAAACTTCGAATTTCGACGCTGTAAGTAGTGCTAGCACGACTGGCCGCGTCTTTGCTTGTCGCGCGAGATTATGTTACCCGTTTCTGCACGTGTAGCACGGCACGCCATTTTGTCGCTTGTCGCTCAGTGCGCCCTTCACTAATTCCGTCACTATAAAAGTAAGTAAAAATGGCACGCGTACTAGCCCCCCTGAGTGACAGAAAAGAACGGGCAGTTGTTCTCGCGCGAGATAGAAGTCGCACTGTGAGTTGTGCTAGACTCCTGGTACTGAACTAGCCACGAGTATAATAATAATAATAATAAATATCGTGGGACAGTTGACACCAGTTGAACTAGTCCCAAATAAGTCGCACTGTGAGTTGTGCTAGACCTCCTAGTACTGAACTAGCCATGAGTATAATAATAATAATAAATATCGTGGGACAGTTGACACCAGTTGAACTAGTCCCAAATAAGTCGCACTGTGAGTTGTGCTAGACCTCCTAGTACTGAACTAGCCATGAGTATAATAATAATAATAATAAATATCGTGGGACAGTTGACACCAGTTGAACTAGTCCCAAATAAGTAGAGCTTGTGTTATGGGTACTAGGCAACGGATAAACATACTAATATAGATTAATAAGTACACAAATACATATTACCCATCCAAGACTCGAGAACAATCATTCGTATTCATCATATAGACATCTGCCCCGACCGGGGATCGAACCCGGGACCTCAAGCTTCGTAGTCAAGTTCTCTAACCACTAGGCCATCCGGTCGACAAAGTCGGAGTATGTGCTTGTGAAGTTACCAAGTCACGCTGAGCACGCGTGGGAACTATAGCCCAAGCCTTCTCATTCTGAGAGGAGGTCTGTGATCAGCAGTGAAACGAAACACAGGTTACTATTTTTTAACCCCCAATTCAAAAAGAGGGGTGCTATAAATTTAACCTGTGTGTCTGTGTATTGAACTGTTCAATGTCGGTGGTTTTTCAACTTTTCCATGTTGGTTATAGGTTATTAAATAATTGCTAAACAAATAAGAACCTAGCGCGATCTCTTTTATTCAGAGGAGGCCTGCACCCATGCAGTCTATTAAAATTAATCATAAAAAAAAACCGGACAAGTGCGAGTCGGACTCGGGTACGAGGGTTCCGTAGAAAGATTTTAGCGCTTTTCCCCAGTGTGTTAAGAAGTCCAGTGTTAGCAGAGCCCTGCTCCTAAGCCAAATGTACGCAGTGTGGGGTCAACTTATATTGGTCTGTGAAATCTACAGACAGACAAAACAATTTAAGATTTTGAGACTTTTCTGAGTGATTGTGCTGTAAGAGCTACCTTCATACCAAATTTCAAGTTTCTAGGACAACTGGAAGTACCCTTTAGGTTTTAGGATTTCGGCAATTTGTATGGAAATAGCCTTTTTAATGTCTGTATCTTTTGATTGCGTTGACTTAGACGGTTTGTTTTTTCATAGCTTCAAGGGACCGCAGGTTTGAGAATTAGATATTAATTTTAGCATGCTACCTCCACGCGTTCCAGAGAAAACGGGTCTTGACAGACAGACAGACTGACAGACTGACAGACGGACAACAAAGTGATCCTATAAGGGTTCCGTTTATTCCTTTTGAGGTATGGTACCCTAAAATGGAAACTAAATTGAAGTTAAATAACTATCAGGGTAATACATAGATTTTTACTTTTGTCGAGTTCTTTTACCCCCTGTGTGCCACGGTGTTAAGTGAAAGACAATTTCGCAAAGTGGCTCATGTATGCAGTGTAATATAATCATAATCATACATTACCATACATTACGTACGTATGTATGGTAATCCTCGCACTGATTTGGATACAATTCGAATTTACCTACATACGAGTGTAAGTACTTTTACTAATTGAAAGAAAGGTTTTTTTCTTACATCTTAATTATACATTCAATAACGTTAATAATCATGATTATTTAGTTCATTTTAACATGAAGAAATAAACGGATCACTCACGTATGTAAGTCGAGCTTAGCCTGACATGTCATCATCATCATCATCATGTCAGCCGAAAGACGTCCACTGCTGGACATAGACCTCCCCCAAGGCTCTCCACTCAAACCGGTCTTGTGCTTTCCGCATCCACCGCGGTCCCGCCTTACATATGCTTTGGACTAATTCGTAGACCTTCCTCTGCACGCCAAGGCTCTGCTCGCGCGACTAGGTACCTACTACTAACTAGTTGACACTGTTTTTAGGATTCCGTACCTCAAAAGGAAAAAAAACGGAACCTTTATAGGATCACTTTGTCCGTCTGTCTGTCTGTCTTGTCTGTCAAGGCCCCTTTTTCTCTCTGGAACGCGTGGAGGTAGGATGCTGAAATTAGTATCAAATACTCAAGCCTGCGGTCCCTTGAAGCTGTGGAAAAATCAAGCATCTAAGTCAACGCAATCAAAAGATACAGTCATTAAAAAAGACGTTTCCAGTTGTTCTGGAAACTTGAAATTTGGTATGAAGTTAGCTCTTATAGCACAACCACTCCGAAAAGTCTCAAAATCTTAAACTTTTATGTCTGTCTGTAGATTTAACAGACCAATACAAGTTGACCCCACACTGCGTACATTTTACTTAGGAGCAGGGCTTTGCTAACACTGGACTTCTTAAAACACTGGGACAAAGCGTTAAAATCTTTCTACGGAACCCTCGTGCGCGAGTCCGACTCGCACTTGGCCGGTTTTACCCTTTATACGCCAAAGTGAAATGTTCGTCTTATATCATAAGTTATGATTCATAACCTAAATTTTCAACTTAGAAAATTTGAAAACCCGACATTGTCATTTCAAAGTTCAATATTTCAAAAACGAGTCAACCGGTTTTAATGAAACTTAGCTAAGAACCATCTCGATTAAACTAGCTTTCGAACAAAAACCGCATCGAAATCATTTCATCCGTTAGGGGGCTATGATACCACAGACAGATACACAGATATATACATGTCAAACTTATAACACCCCTCTTTTTGTCTCGGGGGTTAAAAATAAGGCACTCTCAACACGATCCATTCTGCGAAGCATTCACAGTAAAAGGTGGTTCTATTGGAATCTTGTTTCATTCCCACGGGGGGTGTGAAGAGCCTTATATCACTGTTACGATATCAATGTCCCATCTAGATTTACATCAAAGGCTAGACTTCGAAATATGATATTTGTTACAGAAATAATGTGTCGTGACACATTATTTTTAACGCCCGATGAAAAAGAGGGGTGTTATAAGTCTGTCATGTGTATCTGTGTATCTGTGTCTGCGTATCTGTGTCTATCTCTGGCATCATAGCTCCCAAACCGATGGACCGATTTCGATGCCGTTTTTTCAATCGAAAGCTAGTTTAATCGAGATGGTTCTTAGCCTAGTATCGTTAAAATCGGATGACCCGTTTTTGAAATACTGAACTTTGAAATGACAATGTCGGGGGTTTTTCAACTTTTCTAAGTTGGTTATTAAAGTTAGATTTTTGTAAAATAAGAGATGACAGTAGTAAGTAAAATGTAAATGTACATGTATACATATTAATTGCGTACCCTATAGATGTACTATTATTCGATGCATTAATTCAGAACGTCTGGCTAATTCTTTGTTGTTCTGTTTGTAATTGTTTTTTTTTTCTGTTCGAAGCCGCGGGCGTAAGCTAGCAGTACATGTATATTATGAAGTCGATATTCAACCCTTTTGTGTGAACATAGGCAAGCCAAGTTCCATCCTGACTTTCCCGAATCTATGTCTTTGTTCGAACGGACCCAACCAATTTCTTTAACTTTTAACAAATTAAATTTATCCCAACCCGTAAGATCTTAACCCTTTAATTGCTTCCGACCGACAACAATTACCAAGTGCACGATGACATAGGTTGTCAAAGGTCAAACTGTCATACATTTACCAAGAAGTTAGAGCCATGGAACTGCTGTCTTGGAAGATTAATTTACATGGAGTTGGTCAAAGAGGGTGTAATTAATAAAATAAACACGTTAGTTGTAAAATGGAACTTGAAACTTGTGATGGACGTGACATATTAATAGTACCATGGTTTCGTAGAACAACCGTATAGTAGAAGTTAGAAATCCTGCCTATGAAGCTCGAGGTCCCGGGTTCTTTCCCCGGTCGGGCCACATATTTGTAAGATCAATACGAATGTTTGTTCTCGAGTCTTGGATGTTGTGGTAAATCACATTGTCTATGTCTTGTAGGATTCAATATTCTGTCAACCATGTCACGCTGTTTTTACGTTAAATAAAGCCTATTATAAAGACGGGTTATTCATCACAATTTATTTACCCATTGCTACCTTGTATTTTCTTTGTGCCTTATTTCTTGTCTTGACTGTTATGTGGTGTTCAATAAAGAGTTATTGTATTGTATTGTATTGTATTGTAACGTAATATTTATGTATCAATATGAATAGATTCCTAAAACCAGAAAGGTTCGAAGCAGATCCGTTGAGCGGGCATAACTCAACCGCTCAATGGCTTCACTGGAAAAAAACTTTTGAAAATTTCCTTGAAGAATCGTATCACGATGCATCGGATAGTGGTAAATCATCAGACGAGGTAAAATTAAAACTCTTAGTGAACCATGTGTCCCCCGTTATCTATGAACATATCGGACAAGCTAACAACTATGAAGCCGCCATTCATATTTTAGATGGCATCTTTATCAAACCGAAAAGTGAAATATTTTAACGTCTCCAGCTCGCATCGAGAACGCAGAAACCAGGAAAAACGATCGATCAGACAGGAAGAACGTCATGGCCTAATATGACGTTGCAGCAAAAATTTCTCATTACTCTGAATAAGATTTGTGGGATTTCTTGTCCATTCAAAAAGACAGAGGCAAGGCACACCCGAGTTATTTGACATTTATGATTAGATGTCGCCATCGACACATTCTGACTCCACGGCTTAGTTTCAACTCGTATTGTATGACAACTTCTTCATCAATAAAGTTCGCAGTGCTCCCGGTATCTATAAGGGCTGTGACACTATTGCCGTCTACTTTGACAGGTACAGTACATTTCTTGAATCCGGTGGTAGCTAACATGAGGCATGATGATGAATCTTCAGGAGGTAAAGCAGAGACGTTGAGAGGAAGACTTCGGCATAATTTTGCGAAATAGCCCTGTTTGCCGCATTTCAGACACGTGAGGTTCGCTGCAGGGCAGAGTCGACGGGGATGGCGAGAATTACCACAGAAGTAGCAAAAGAACATTAAAGAACTACTGAGCTGAAAGTACATTCTTTTGAAAGCAGTTTTAGTGACTGAATGGATGCAAGTGCACAAGTACATTCAGTCACTAAAACTGCTTTCAAAAGAATGTACTTTCAAAGCAGTCACGGCAGAACAAAACGAAAAAGATTTTATAAGAGATTCTTTCATTTCCGGCATCGCTTCTCCTACTATTCGGCAAAGATTATTGGAAAGTATGACGCTCACCTTAGACGAAGCTCATATTAAACGCGTGCTATGGAATCTGCACAAACTCAATCTGAAAGCTTTTATTCTCCGCAATTATCAATAGCCGCTACTAATCAAGTCAATCGTAAAACACCATCCTACACCAACTCCCGTCAGGATACATGCTACTTCTGTGGTAATTCTCGCCATCCCCGTCGACTCTGCCCTGCAGCGAACCTCACGTGTCTGAAATGCGGCAAACAGGGCCAATTTTAATGAATTATTTACATGATTATTTTCTAAAACAATTTTACAGCATTACAGTAAAACCAATGCACTGTTAACTTCTATCATACTAGTCAGGTTCAGATAGAAACAAAAAAAAAATACAAAAATAAAATAAAACCATTGAAGTTTGAAATTACTTAGTTTTTATGAATATTTTCATTTAATTTAATTTCATAATATTATGTAATATTATATATATATTATTAAAATAAGGAAGCAATAAAAACAACATTTATTTGCACAACACACACGAACCGTTGTTAAACACAAATATGATGGATTAAAAAAAAATCGTTGTAACGAACTTCAACAAAATACTCTTCATCAAATATAATTAAGTTTACTTACGTTCTTGTCTAAACAATGAAACAAAAACGGAGACGAAGACGCTGACTCATTTATTATTTATTTAAATTTTTATTTATTTATTTTCTTAAACTACGAAATTGACGTCATGGTTTCTAAGAACAGATTTCCCTATCTCTTATAGTTTCTAACTTCTCTCTACTGATCTCTTTGCATTGATCACCCTGTAGGTATAGACATACCCTGTTATTCATAAACCTATTTTAACTAAAATGCCGTTAAAGTTCGTTTGTTCCTTTTTGTCACATTGACATTTCCGTTAGCAAGAAGAAGACAAAACCTATTTTAGCCAATGGAGGCTTGGTGACGTTTATGAATAAGGCCCATAGATCCTAAAGAGTCGTGTATGACGTAAAAAAGTTCTTATGTAAAGTCTTAGTTTGGGACTCAACTCAACTTTACAGCGTTTAAAAGCTAAATGGCTAGAACCAAAAACGATCTAGATACTGTGTAACAACTCGGAAAATAACTTAGTTAGGCCGGACATCCTGCAACACCTTTATCTATCCACCACAACATGACCTCCTCTGTAACACACAGTGAACGGCACGAGAGCTCTACCTTTTCTGGTTAATACAAATACTTGTTGACCAGTACATTTTGGTCCCTCCTGTTCTCCCATGTTATGTGAAGATATTCCTTGCACGTGAGCTCTGAGGAAATTGGTGAGGTCACTTATCGGGTTTGTGGCTTCCCTATCGTTTGTAATTGACTAGAGTCGGTTTCCGATGTTCATTTAAGATCCATGTAACTTGACATTTCGACGGTAATCTGACTCAACCTCGTGTATAAACTTTGACGAAATTGGAATAACCATCAATTTTTGTACTGTACACAAAAAGAAAAGGTAGAGTTATTCGCAAAAGTAGTCAGACACTTACCTTTGTAAACTTTAAATAGTCAGTGAAACTCATTTGTAATTTATTATGAGCTTTTCGGCGAAGAAAAACATCGTGAGGAAACTGTTCAGTGCACACTCCTGCAATTCCATGGTGTGTGTAAAGTTCCCAATTAGCACTGGTCCTTCAGCGCCCTTAGCTGTCATACAGTATTGAAAATTTAACATTTCGTTTTGTAATTTCATTATGCGACAGAAGCCATGGAAAAAACATCAAACCGCTATTGTGCTGAAATGTTTGTAGTTAAAACAAAAAAAAACTTTGATGTTTATTAAAGCGTAATAGAAAAGAAAGTTCATTATTTTAATTGTACCGTAACTGCTTTAATTATGGGAATTCCAGGTACACAATTAGACATAAGTTTCGGTTATTTAATTAAGCCGAAAACGTTACTCAAGTTTAATTATGTATGAGGAATACGATTTTAGACGTGTAATGCGGTTAACTTTTACAAGCTATTAAAATAATCTGCTTTGAATGGATAACGTCAATTAAAAAAACTTCCAAACGAAAAAAATGGTAATAATAAGGATAGCTTACAAAGTGATAAATACTTACTACTTACTATTTATATTAGGTTTTGGGGAGGACTCCAATAGAGAGATCTCTCTCCAGGCAGATGTCATGCCTGACGGACCAAAGTCCGAACGAAGAGAGTTGCAAGTTGTATTTATGCAACCGACTTGAGAAACTTCGTTCGCGTGATGTAGAACAGTGATGACGTCATGCGTGTGGCGCTAAGGCCTAAGGTCGCAACAAGGTTTACGATGTTGGTGACGTTTTGTAATAGTGAGGATGTGATGGCAGATTTTAAATTGTTCCCTATTGTTGCAGGTAAAACATCAAAAATGGCACAAATGACTATTGCCTTGACTTTAATGGCCGCTTTACTGATGCTGCAAGGCGTCAGTGCGAAACGTAAGTATTAAATTTAAAGAATAACACGGTTCAAACTTAAATGCGCCTGCGGAATTGTTGTAAAGTTGTCCAGGTTTGAATTTTACTTGGTGACTGAATGCTCATCAATCACATTGATATCACTATATGCCAAAAGCCTTAATTTTGAATGTCATACCTGTCTACTAACATGCAGCTAATTTGCGTTTCTGTCATAGACAAGCATGTCAACATAGTAGATTGAGGTTAGCTGTCCCTGCCAGTGGTCAAGAAGCCACCCGGTGATGTCGTTTACGGGTGGGTGGGTGTATTCGTATCTGATATTATAGGCATGAGAATTTTAGTCACCGTGCACCGGTGAGATTCAAAAATACAAACTTTTTAGAAATTGGTGAATTTAGTCAACGGGTGAGACTCAAAAATCGACCCTCAGGGCTCTGTGCGTCTTTGTGTCCCTCTGTGGAGAGTAACACAGCCGAGAAAATCACGGAAAATCACGAGCACAAGAGGCATTTCATCTTATTCCTCTGGTTTGGCAACGTAGCCATAATTCCTCCGTGATTGCGGGTGTCAATGGGCATTGGTGATTTGGTGATCACTTACCATCAGGTGATCCACTTGGTCGTTCACTTAGGTATAGTATAGAAGAAAAACAGCTTCAAGAAGCAGACTGTATCAAAAGTACCCACTTACAGATATTAAAAGTATTATCTTAAGGGCCCCATACACGGCACGATCAGTACCTAGTTATGATCCGCCGGTTCAAACTGATCGAAACGACGGATCGAAAGTGTATGTCAGCCCCCCGACTACGAAGTGCAAAATTCGAACTTCGTATCGTGCCGTCCCTCTCAAGCTAATATTATTTAACACGAGAGTGAGCGGGACGATACGATACGAACATCGATTTTCGAATTTCGTAGTATGGGGGCAGTATCGCTCCATACATTACACTTTCTCTCCGTCGTTTCGATCAGGTTTGAAGCGACGGATCGTAACGAAGAACCATACCGTATACGACGGGGCCCTTTTGGTAACACAGATCATACCTAATAGGTGCATAATTATGAATTCTTACAAATTTTTGATTCCGAGCTAATTTTCAGCAATTTGTGGAATGTAAAGAAACGCAACAAACCGGATTGCGAGCGAGGCCTCTCCTATTGCATGTATTGTGAACATGAGGAGAATTCTGAATTATTAATCAATGCGTTGCGCGGGTACCTATCTCGTGGGCCTAATCAGACCTTTTCAAGGCATCATCCTCCAAACGAGAGTTTGACCCGTATTGTTACAAACTCCAATTTTCATCCCGTTATACAAAACAGTTGCGATTTCGCATATATTATTGTAAAATTACGAACACAATTTCTAAACATTCGGTTCGTGCTGCTTAGCCGTTTTGTTTATTTCTATTTAATTTTGAATGCGACGTTTGTGGAGAATTTGGCTTTGACGGAGAAACTTTAGATTAGGCGTTCGCCGAGTGACGGATTTAAATTATTTTGAGATTTATGTGGAAATAATTTCCAAGGGACCTCACTTGTTTTAAATATTTCTCTTTTTAAACGAGTATGTTAGCGTTACAATGTAAGTTAAAATAATCATGAATAGCTATGTACTTAATTGAAATTTTGGTGAAAGGTAAACCAAACGACCGTTATTGGTAGAATTGTCAATCAGCAGAGGCAATGAATGTATGGTAGAATCTTTTTTTTTTTCAAATAAAAACTTTACAAGAGTTCAGTTAGACTTACTCTACCCCTGGCTGAATTCTTGACTGCTCATTAAAACGCATTCTGTATAAAAATATTCGTTTTACGCCCACGATTAAATTCTAAAATACTATGAAGACTCGACTGGTAATAGGTTTTGTTAACCAGCAGAGGCAACGGGGGAGGTAAAAAAAAACTTCATTTGGGTGTTCGTCTAGACATGCTGAATCTCTTGCTGAAATATTTGCGGTTTATTATTCAACACCTGTTGCCCACGACTTCGTCCGCGTAGATTTCGGTGATCTCTATCCCGCGGGAACTAAACAATTTATACGAATAAAAAGTAGCCTATGTTATTCCTCAATATTCAAACTGTCTTACCAAATTTCATCTCGATTGGTACAGCGGTTTTCCCGTGAAGAGGTAACAAACAGACAGACAGAGAGACAGAGTTACTTTCGCATTTGTAATATTAGTTAGGTTAGGATATAGGGTATAACACTATTAATAATGTTGCCAAACCTCGTGAATTACGGAAAATTATGACGATGAAAAAATAACATCTCACAGTGTCCAAAACTAACCAACTATACGTAACGCAAACCCAAAACTTAAGAACAACAATCCAGGCCCGTACTCAAATAAACAAACTGTGGTTTATTTAAACCAATCGTTGTCTACAAGCAGATGTTCAACTTTGGTTTAACTTGGAGTTTGCGCAAACTTTGGTTGCGTAAAAGCTCGCGGATTGCCGGGACCATTTTCCTTGTTTCTTCGCTATTTGTTGTGGGTACAAAGCCAATAAGTTACCTAGTTACACTGATAACCTGATGTGTCCCACTGCTAAGCAAATGCCTCCTCCCAATGTCTTCTATTATTCCAGATTTTAAACGGTTTACTGATTTTAATAAGATATCAATTCAATTCGGTATGTTTATAGATTGCGTGTGTGTATATAAAATACATGGCGTCCACGGACCGGGAGACGAGGTGTCGGTAGGCCTTCAACAAGATGGAGCGACGACCCAGTAAAGATCGCGGGACCGCTGTGGATGCGGAAAGCACAAGAGGCCTATGTCCAGTAGTGGACGTCTTTTGGCTGACATGATGATGATGATATAAAATACTGCATGTTCACGGTTTCTTACATATGTACACTTAATTTGAGTTTGGGAACTTTTAAATCTTACCTAACTAAACATCCTTGCGTAACACGTGAGACGATCTTAAGTGACGCTTCATAATGTCAAAGAGACATGCAGGAGAGATGAATGAACAGCTTTCATTTCATACACACCCTAACATGTTACATTGACACATTACAGTTAATTAAGCGTGTTTATTTTTAAGTGACTACGTACAACCATGCAGAATAGCCAAGTTTAATGACACCTGTTTTTCATGGTTTCTATCCCACCGTATTAGGTTACATTTTCGTCATTGTCCTTTGGGCTGCAGACTTGGAGCCTGGTATTTAATTTCAATGGAATTATATGATAATATACCTTAATGGTGTATGAAAACAAAGTTCTTAACCGTAATGCTTGGGCCCGCACGTGATATGAACATAAAAGTTAAGTAGTAAAGCGTTAGCCGAAACTGGCTTCTGCGTCCGCATGTTTTATTTTATGTGAGTAATTTGGGCTTAATTATGCGTGTATTTGAATTTTGGAATGTCTTCATGAATGGGATTGACGGCGTTCATTCAAATTAAGTTGACGTACCACGCTTTGAGTTTATTTCAAGTAGATATTTTTATTAATGAATTCTCCTGAAATTTTGTGATCAGGTTCGATAATTATATTTTTTTTCGATTCGTATCTTGGAAATTAAGGAAAAAAAAAACTGAAAATGTTCAAAAAATAGCTTCCAAGGTCTAAGCTCACGAAGTCACCAGTTAGGTACTAGTTCTGTGCTATACGCTGACGCGTTTCAAACCCTACTCTACGAGTTCATTATCATCAATGATTAGGTATCACAATCAAAGTAAAAAAAAAAACAAGTAAGTATGTAGGTGCAACCCGAGTACGGCCGTTAGGTACTGATTTAGCAGATGTTCGGTTGTCGAACAAACTCCAAGATTTGATACATAATAACATGATAACTTAACCTTTATACGAAAGTTTACTTAATGAGTTCGACAAAGCGAGAGCGAAGCGTGTGCTATCTACATCTCGAACAGGTGTTCGTCATAATAAATAATGCTACATGCTTCGACTATCATTATGTACGAGCGTGCTAACTTTTTATCCGATGGTTAAACTTTTAGTAGTACTTCGTTAGCTTTTGCGTATGCTATCAATACTGTCTATTATCGAAACTTTTTTATGGTAAGTATTTTAAAAAAACGAGCACAGTTCAATAATTGTGAAATATGTTGATAACGCCTTCCAGAGGTTTGTCGTTTAAATGAAACCCATGAGTGTTCTATGGGGTATATTGGTAAAAAGCCAAGATACAAAAAGGACCATGAGATTACTTAAGCTACGGTATTTATAATAACTTATAGCTAACTAAGCAATATGCATCATCATGTTGAATGCCGTAACGCTAAGTCACGGTTAAACACTACAAGGCAACAAGGCAACAACGACAACAAAACAAGGCATTACTCTATATCTCCCGCGAAAAGACCCTTCACCCCCAGGGTAAAAGAAAAAAAAATTGACACATATTACTTGCCTTTAAACTTATAATTAGTTTCTTTTACAATTTCTTTTTCCAATAAATGCTATTACTTAATTACTAGAAAATAGTTTGGTACTATTCTGATGAACTAAATATTCTCTATTATTTTTTAAAATTTTAACATTTGGTAACTGAACATCAATCACTGTATATGGTCCGGTGTAAATCTTATCTAGCTTATTACCTATTTGATTTTTTAGAAGTAACAAATCTCCTACTTTATAATTTACGGGATTTGATTTTTTATCATAATACAATTTCCTGATGTTTTTACTTTCTAACAAATTATCTCTTGCATCTTTATGTGCTTTTTGTAACCTAAATTTAAGTTCTAATGGATAGCTATGATGATGATGATTTTCTAAACTCAATGTTCCATTTCTATAGTCAATAATTGCACTATATCTTTTAAAAAAATTCTGGCATATAATGCCATTGGCGGTACACGATAGATTTTTAAAAACGTAAAACTTCTGTTGGAATACTACATTGTTTATTATTAAATCCAAATATATGTATCCCTCAGAGGTTAAGTTTCCACTGATACCCTTTATCGTTAAAGCGTGAGCCTGTAATTCGTTTAATAAATGTTCATTTTCTAATATGAATTCATACTTCAAGACACATAAACTGGCACCGCTATCTATAAGTAAGTCAAGCTTAACATTACTTCCTAGGCTACATTTTACTACACAATAATTATTATAACTAAAAACGCTATGATGTGTCGTTGATTTAGGAACGAAAAAACTGCATTTGTTGTTCAGTAGTCTGGGCATTGACCTGTGCCTGAGTGTCATGCCCTGCAGAGTGCTGAACGCGCGGTTTCGGGCGCGTACGCAGCGGTGGCCGTTGAAAACGTGAGCTGTGGAACGTGCGCGCTCCACGTGTGTGCTGATGCTGACCGCGCGAAACTGTATTTCTATAACCCGAATTTAAAGCTGAAGTTCCTGATTGTTGGTTATAATTATAATTATTATTTAGGTGTCTGGCAGTATGAAAAGGTTTTGTATTTCTATATTGACCATAGGAACTTCCTCTGTAAAATGAGTTATTTTTATACGCCGGTCTGATCTGCATAACATGTTCGCAGCTCGACGTGACCTGTTCGTCGACCGCGGTCCTAATTGCCTCTGGCAGTGATACGAATTGCCGAGATGCTATGATGGTGCTAAGCCGCTGGTCCGATAACCCATCAGCGAATCGCTTGATCGCTGTTTTCTCATTAAGAGGACGTAAGATATCATAATTACTGCTATCGTCCTCTGATTGTGCTTATCGTTAAATTAACAAATAGTTCCTCCAACTCAGAACCAAAGGACTCAATTGACCTACGTCCCTGCGTAGTCCTAAATAATTGCGACTGGATTGCTTGTGCTGACTTTTTGGGAAGTAAGTACTTCTTAATATCATTAATCAGATCTTGAGCTGAATCATATTTAGATTTCAGTCTCAATTTAGCACTGGCAGACAGTCTTGTTTTTAGCACAAACTCGATTAGTTGTGTTTTGGTTTTATCTGATATCATGGAATTATATAGTGATATTCCATCTATCAATTGTTTCGTGATTTGTTCCTGTCCTGTCATGACGGGCAACAATGTAATAGCGGTTTTAATATCGAAATCCGCCATGGTGTTTATATTATATTCTAAACTTGTTTGAGAACTACTATCTATACACGCAACCAAATCTCTAATTTTCCTATAAGTAGATTCTATATCGTCTATGGTTTTCTGTATCAAATCTCTCGTTTTAGTACTTAACTTTGAACCTGTTATATCTTGATTTATTTCAGACAAAATACTGTCCAATTGATTGTATAGCGCTTTAGCCTCTTCTAATTTTTTAAATGCAATCTCCTTTTGCCGTCTCTCAGGACCTATTTTAATTAAATATTCTCTTAAATATTCTAACTTGATGTAAATATTATTTAATGATTCAGACATAACAATAGCAACTATAAGAGTATAATAAATATAAATACGTTAAACGACCATAGCTATCATTAAACACCTATTACTTGAAAAAATAAATCATATGTGTAAACTAACTTACTTCATAACTCGCAAATATACGGACATCGGTACCGGAATTGAGGTCATGTTGGCACGTGACTCGCGGCAGCGGCGGCAGCGTCGCGTGGCTGGCTCGTGGCTGACGGCGAATTGCGGATAGAGTTGCTGCTGTTTATGATGGGCCGGGCTAACCCTGGACTCCCTGGAGCTGGGCCGGGATTTCCCTGGACTCCTCTTGATTTAGGCCGGGATATCCCTGGACACTTCTTGATTTGCGAGCCGGGTAAACCCTGGACAGCGCTCTTCTTTCTTGAAATTATTAATTATTCTTTCTTCGTAGTAAAGTAGCTTTGTTGCAGTGTTTTTTCTTCGGTTTCCATATTATAATTTTCCCCTTTTTCTTCAGTCTTCATAATTTAGGTTTTTCTTCAGTCTTCATTTTTTTTCCCTTCTTCCGTCTTCATATTAGGTACAATCATATTTCTTCACATTGAAATTCTCCTCTCTTCGTAGTAAGTAAGTCTTCCGGATGATCTTCGTAACAATGTTTTCTCTATCTTCTGACTGCGTTCATGATTCGGTTGGCAGGGTCGCCATGAAATATGTTGATAACGCCTTCCAGAGGTTTGTCGTTTAAATGAAACCCATGAGTGTTCTATGGGGTATATTGGTAAAAAGCCAAGATACAAAAAGGACCATGAGATTACTTAAGCTACGGTATTTATAATAACTTATAGCTAACTAAGCAATATGCATCATCATGTTGCATGCCGTAACGCTAAGTCACGGTTAAACACTTGAGTAAGGCATTACTCTATAATTGATGAAAAACGTAAGTTTTATTTTCCGTGTTCTTTTGAGCTTGTTCCTAAAAAGTCTGTCCGGCGACGAGCGCTGACGGTGGCGAGTCTGTCCGGCCGTCTGTCCGGCCGTCTGTCCGGCCGTCTGTCCGGTTGTCACTCCGCTACAAGTCGCATTTCTAGACCGATTCTCGTGGAATCTTGTGAGCAGGATCAATAATTAGATTTTTTTGATGGGTTTCCCTGTTTGTTATTTTATTTTGATAAAAAAAAACGAAAAACGTGCAAAAATGAACGGATTCGCGTGATATTATGTGATCAGGTAGGCATATAGACTTTTTTGTCGATCAGTTTTTCAGAAATAAAAAAAAACTGTTCAAAAATGGGCTCGCGAGGCCTACGGCTCACAGCGGCATACAATTACCCTCGTTTTCATCATTTTCATCATTGTCAAATGAGCCTAGTAGTCGCGCGAGCACAGCCGCGGCGCGTAGTGTACATCTCGCTGCCGCTTGCTCGTGCGCTCCCAGAGGAAGGACTACGAATTAGTCCGAAACAAGTTGGGGTAAACTGGACTTATATACTTGAGTGATCTGTTTTATTTTCACTGTTCCATACTTGTACCTTCTGCCTGCCTGAACTCTTGCGTCATGCTAATAAGCCTACGTTACATGCTGTTACATGTGATGTTGCATGCACCTTGCATAAGGACAGCCATAACTAAACCCTAAGGAGATTACCGCTCTGCTAACGAGCAGTAATCCGATGCATGCCGCAGCCCAACTCGGTGTTGCCACAAACGTATGGGTCACCTGGTTTTGATTCGATTCAGAAACTTGCCTAAATGAGTAGTGGTATGAATTCTCTGTAAACTGCTGACTTGAAGAGCTTTTGTTTTAGCGCGCTTCATATATTATTGTCAAAGAAATGTAGTTTCAATTGTCATTTAAAACTGGCAATTATGAAGACAAAAAAAAACTGTGATAGCCTAGTGGTTTGACCTACGGCCTCTCAAGCAGAGGGTCAAACCCTGGCTCGCACCTCTGAGTTTTTCGTAATTTATGTGCGGAATTACATTTGTAATTTATCATGAGCTTTTCGGTGCAGGAAAACATCGTGAGGAAACCTGCACACTATCCTGCGAAGCAATTCAATCATGTGTGTGAAGTTCCCAATCCGTACTGGGCCCGCGTGGGAACTGTAGCCCAAGCCCTCTCATTCTGAGAGGAGCTCTGTGCCCAGCAGTGGGACATAAATAGGCTGATGATGATGGTGATGATGATTGTGAAGATGTTGAAATAGGGTTCAGGTGTCGTTAGTTTACCGACCTGCAGTCCCGGCCGAGTCAAACACACACGGTTACAATACTAACAGTTCTATTTTGTCGAGTTGACACACAAACCAAGTTCTTGCAAGCTTTGCTAACTAAATAAGGAATGGCAAACTGGACGTGACTACTGCAAAATCAACTTCGGGTCTTGGGGAAAACATCCGCTTGAATACAGAGCAATCGCGAGTCAAGAATCCGCTAGCACATGTAGCTCGCGCGCCATCTTGTCGCTTGTCGCGCAGTGCGTCCCTTTCATAGTGATGGAATCAGTGAAGGACGCACTGAGCGCCAAGCGATAAAATGGCGCTCGTGCTAGCCTCCTAGGTCGCTAGTGTCGAGTGAGTTCTGTCTGTCATTCTCCACCAATAAGAGACAAGCTACTGGCCTGTGATTGGTGGAAATTGACAGATAGACTTCATTCGAGATTTTTTAATCGCGGTAGAATTCATTGTCTTCGCTTGTTGGGTAGTATTCAACGGTATGTCAGCCTAATGTTGACCTCTAAAATTGATGTCTTAGTTAAAGTAAATAAAGAAAAGGTTTCCATTTTGACATGTAATGAATAATGATAACGAGGGAATATTAAATCAAGTAGCAATATTTGCTCGGTAATAATTTAATAACATTACGTAACATGAATTACCCTAAAAGAGACAATGAAACCTTTACAGCGTCCAAGACTTCGCCGACGACAGTTTCGACGCCAAGCTCGCCGTGTGGCACGGCTGGCAATTGATACCTTAGAATAACACCTCAGCGCTGGGCTCTTGGTAGAAAGCAAAGCTGTCTCGACGCCAAGCTCGTCGTTGGGCACCGCTGGCAGTTTATACCGTAGAATAAAACCTCAGCGCTGGGCTCTTGGTAGAAAGCAAAGCTGTCTCGACGCCAAGCTCGTCGTTGGGCACCGCTGGCAGTTTATACCGTAGAATAAAACCTCAGCGCTGGGCTCTTGGTAGAAAGCAAAGCTGTCTCGACGCCAAGCTCGTCGTTGGGCACCGCTGGCAGTTTATACCGTAGAATAAAACCTCAGCGCTGGGCTCTTGGTAGAAAGCAAAGCTGTCTCGACGCCAAGCTCGTCGTTGGGCACCGCTGGCAGTTTATACCGTAGAATAAAACCTCAGCGCTGGGCTCTTGGTAGAAAGCAAATCGTCTTGACGTCGAGCTCGACGTCGAGCACAGCTGTCAATTTATTACTTAGAGAATAGCACCCGGCAGCGTAATTGCGTAACTATTTTGATTCCCGTCATCGGCTTGAAATGGCAGTTGTACGGCTGTGACAGGTTAGCTGTTTCCGGTACCAATTGTCAGCCCATATAAGAAAGAAAGAAAGAAAGAAAGAAGACATTTATTCACTTTCACAAGAAGACACACAGATACAAGAAAATACACACAATTTCACACATTTCTTCTCAAGGGAGTGTGTCCTCGCAAAAGTGAAACGGTCGCTGACTCAGCATTATGCTGAGGCGTTAGACGCCTGCAGCGCTGATTTTCCGTCAGAACCGTATAAAATGAATGTGACTGTGATTCAGAGGGAGTTAGACAATAAGCCCGCCGATGCTACCTAATATGAATAAAAAAAATAGGTTATGTACGGTTCCGGTAAACATGTCCTGTCAACTAAAAGTAGGTAATGAAATCAAAGGTGAAACTGGTGAAAATGGCACTTTACATTCCGTCATTTATTTTTACAAAAAGCAACGTCACGTATAGAATTCATATAAGTTCTTAGTAAACTTGAATCACGGGCCTTTGATGTTTTTCATTGAAATATTAGTTCTATTGAAATGGCAATGTGGGTCAGGTTTTAATAACAGCGAATAGCTTTGCCTTCAATCAACATTGATTACTAAAGCAAACGACCATGAGAGTGAAAATATTTGATTGTATACGTGGACGACATACTTTTTAACCCCAGACAAAAACCAGATTAAGGTTATAAGTTTGAGGTATGTATTTGTGCCTTTCTGTGTTATCGTAGCTCCCAAATATCTATTTGGTCTATCTAGACCAAGTAAAATTCGGTTTACTCAACAGAAAACTCGATTAATCACGATGATTCTTAAATAAGTTTGATCAAAATCTTTGTATGTGTCACATAGACGTAGCTATTTTGCTAAGTACGCATTTCCCATTCTCCACTTCAGGAGCTTATGGTAATTTGTATTTGGTCACGAGCTATGTCATATCCACGACATAAACCCACTTTCATTAGCACGGGGTATAGTTAATTATTCATCTCGCGAAGATTGTGTTTTGAACATTTGCACTTGACTTACTAAGAACACTTGTGTTCAGGGAATTTAATTCAACTTCAGTTTCAATATGCGGAAAAACTTGGTGTTCTGATTGATGTATAGTTTTAAAGAAAAAGAAGGACAATTCAAACACATCTGAATTTACGAATTAACGTATAAAGGTGCGTTTAGAATTAGACCAGTGTTATCAACCATGAGAGCTATGAGAGGGAACCGCGGGAGGGGCTCAAAAATCACATCGGCGCAAACCGAAATACCTATGTGTTTGTATGAAAATAATCTACACTGCTCAAACACGTCTACGAATCAACGCGTATAGGAGTCCGCAAATAATTGATTCCCAGACATTTATGAGCATTCTACCCAGTAGTGGAAATACCTACTTTAATATAGCGGAGGAATCCCCCCCCCCCCCTGTGTCATGTGGTGTGTGTGTGTGTGTGTCATGGGGTCCTGGTGCACATGCTTATTTAGCGATGTGAAAAAGCGCCTGGTCGAAGCCACTCGCAACCAACGGGCTGGCAGCTATTTCTCCCAGCGAATTAGCATCGTTGCTCAACGGAGGAACGATGCCAGCCTTTTTTGCACCATGCCGCTATGGTCATTTTTATATTTAGGTTAAGTAGTTTAAACTATATAAAGCTAGTTTTTAATTTGAATTGTTATTACCTATTTCAATTTTATTAATAAAATTCCCCTTCAGAATTTAACTACCTATAGTACGATAGTTAAAGTTTGTTGTTGTTGCAGGCGGGTGCTCCGCTTTCGGCCATTCCTGTTTCGGCGGTCACGGCAAGAGATCTGGGGACACCAATAATATAGATGTAAGTTGATCATACAATACAATACAAGTACTCTTTATTGAGCACCACATAATAAACAAAAGAGAAGTACACAGAAAATGCAAGGTAGAAATGGGTGGCAAAGAACAGATGCACATGCACATAATGAAACTGACACTTTCATTCTTACACATTCCCACACAAAAGCGACACACCTTTATAGACAGAAAACCTTTCCCACGGGCCAGGCAAAAATCAATCTTATGACAATGTCACAAACATTTTGACAGGGGAAAGCTGTTCTCACTTTAATATACCTACCGACTTACAACACTCTATCTGAACTAGGTCCTTAACTTCTCGGTCAGAAATTCAAATTCAATTAGTCAAATATTTAGCCACTAGCGACTTACCTAGTAAGTTGTATCTAAGTGTATTATAATATGTTTAGTTGTTAAGTTTGTCTGTTGTATCTTCAAAGTTCCATTATGTCAGGCTTAATAATCTTGGAAAGCCTAAGGGCTTCAACTGTTTTTAAGTATTGCAACATTAACGGTGTCTGTTTCCGCTTCCTCTCTCGACTCGAGGCGAGATTTTCAATAAAAACTGCTTATTTTAATGCAAAATGTGAGTAAAACTCTGGTTGGGATCTATGCCTAATAGACAAAGCTTTATGTTAAAACAGTAAGTGGTAGAGTTTCATAGAAAGGAGTCACAAGTATTTTGGTTATTAACCGACTTCAAAAAAGGAGGAAGTTCTCAATTAGTCGGATTTTTTTATTAACTTCATTTGATAAAGTAAATACTGAATAGGTCCATATTAAACCAGTAATCTTTTCAATTATATTTGATCGATTCCTTTAGTCTTCCAATCCTGATATGATGATGCAACGGCAGCTGGGCCAGGAAGAGACCCCTCCACACCCAGGATACCCTCACTCCGGGTACAGCGGTCTGCTGCCGGCTGGGGACGACATCATACCCGTCAGAGATGGAGGTAGGACAGTAGTTCCGACAAAAAGTGACAATGCGACAGCTAGGCAGAAAGAGACCCCCTCCGCACCCAGGATACCCCCACTATAGGTACAGCGGTGTGCTGCCGGCGGGTCAGTACTCGCAAAGTAACTGAAAAACTGATGCGTGAATATATTGAAATTTTTCGTGCTAGCTACAAATTGCTCGAATAGCGCAATTGGATAAGCGCGTTTTCACAGTTTGGTAAAGGTTTGGATTCGAACCTCAATTCGAGAATTCATTTTTCTGGTTTTTCTGTATATTTACACATCAGTTTGAAATTTGGAAATAAAAACCTAGTATTTTTTTACAGAAAACTTTACTATTCATAGTATTATTGGTCACAATCAGGGTGTATTTAAAATTGAAACGTTTATTTTAGGTTGCCTGGCCTAAGGCAATTTTGTTGCGTAAAAAGTGTAAAAGAGATCGAATGAATAGAATCTAAGTTGTAAGTTAATTGATATAGAAATTTCCATTGTAGTATTCATAATGAATGCAACCTGTTTTCCTTTGCCGATTCAAGGAATCTCTCTCAGCAGGTATTTACTAAACTGTCTTGCATTTGTAATGATAACAACTTAAATCAAAGTAAACTAACAGATGTTGTGTTGAGTTCCGGAAATGACAACAAATTAATTAAGTAAGCCTAAAGTATTAAATTTTGTGAGATGACGGAATGATTTAGTATAAAACGAAGACCACTTTTGATTCTTGTTTTGGGTACCGTATTCAAGGGGGACCTATGGCTAATCTTTTTGTCTGCCTGTCTGTACGTCCGTCTGTTCATCTAAATTTGAAAGAACTGTATATTTAGAACTGCAATTGCACACGAAATTTCCACAGAATGTGTACTAAAATACTTGTTGCTTTAGATATTTAATAGGTACATGTTCTGTGAAAATTTCATTTGTTTTCGTGGTGCTTTATAATGCAACTCCGTTAATTTTTAACAAGATGACTAATTAGCAAAAAAAGGGCAAATTATTGCTGCAATTTTCGCCACATAGCTTTCTTAGTCTGTTCTACTAAGTCTGGCGACTATCAACTGCTATGAATTAGGAATCATCGTTACTGATCTTTAAGTATCCGGGAGCTCAATACCTAATTAGCTATTTATACTTTAAATACTCAAGCTCAATACCTAATTAGGTATTATACTTTAAATACTCAAGCTCCCGGACACTTAAAGATCGCGGATTCTTGACGTTCTATATCACGTGAACCCTTACACCAATGTGTAAGCTGTGGCTTGAATGCATGGAAAATTATTGACCTAGGTCAGTAGCCACAGCTCGTTTATATCTCTATGTAATTTATGTAATGAACAACGTGTCTGTGTTAGTGTTGTAAAAATCTCAAGTCTTTTAGCCTTCATTTCGAGACTTGAGTAGATTTTCAAGACTAGGACTAGTTAGTCACATTAGTCCGAGTCCTTTGAGTCTTCTGAGACCTTTCGACTCTTTTAAGTTCTTCGAGCTGAGTCGTGAACTTCAGTTGGTGTATTATAAATATTATAATAGGTAATACTGGGTGTTTTTATAACGTCATCGGTATGAATTTACTAATCTGATTGAAAATAAATCGCATGACAAAAATTTGTAGCAATTTAATTGCAATAAACGCAAATTTAAATTATTTTTGGCAGGACTCAAGTCTTTTTACAAAAGACTCCAAATTCTGAAGGACTTGAGCTCTAAGTATTATTTATAAGACTCGAGTCTTCAAAAATAGCTCAAGTTTTTTATTAAATAAGACTCCAAGACTCAAGTTTCTTACAACACTGATCTGTGTGAAATGCTTCGCAACGGCACACTCCATATTGGAACTAATCAGCTCACCCTATCCTATGCAATGAATTGCTTAAAAAATCCCCTTGTAAGCACACCCTGTTTTTTTACCAGGGTTGCCAAATCATCTTAAACCGATCCTTAAACAATATCGTTGATTGCGCAGGTATATACGACCCGGAGAGCAGCGCCGCAGCCCGCGAAGTAATGAAGTTTAAACTTCGGAACATCGTCAAACACTGGGTGAGAATGTTTGTTCGTGTAATTCTGTTATGTAGCAGCCCTAGTTGTTGGGCCGCTGAGACATTGTGAAATGTGGAATTAGGGTGGCCTATCACGTAAGTCCTTTGGAAGACTTTTAGGCTTGTTGAAGTTGGAATGGGAATATTGAATCTTTCTTTGAGCAGGTAACACAGCGGCTAATACGGGCGCCATTTTGCCGTTTGCCGATTGTTGTGCCGGATTCATTCACTAAGAAAGAGACGTACTGAGTGGCGCATTCTTCTTGGCAATCATGGTCTTTCCGAAAGCGCTGGTAGACTAAAAAAACCGGCCAAGTGCGAGTCGGACTCGCGAGGGTTCCGTAGAAAGGTTTTTAACGCTTCTCCCCAGTGTTTTAAGAGTCCAGTGTTAGCAGAGCCCTGCTTCTAAGCAAAATGTACGCAGCGTGGGGTCAACTTATATTGGTCTGCCTAATCTACAGACAGACATAAAAATTTTAGATTTTGGAACTTTTTGGAGTGGTTGAGCTACCTTCATACCAAATTTCAAGTTTATGGGACAACTGGAAGTACCCTTTAGGTTTTCAGAGTACGGCAAATTAGGAAACAACCTTTTTAATGACTGTACCTTTTGATTGCGTCGACTTAGAAGTTTGATTTTTTCACAGCTTCAAGGGGCTGCAGGCTTGAATATGTGATATTAATTTCAGCCTGCTATACCTCCACGCGTTCCAGAGAAAAAGGGTCTTGACAGACAGACAGACAGACAGGCGGACGGACAACAAAGTGATCCTATAAGGGTTCCGTTTTTTTCCTTTTGAGGTGCGGAACCCTAAAAATGCACCTTTATTTATACTCAAGGTTAATATCTGCCCAATTTCAAGTGTCCAGTTTCAATGGATGGCTGCACGTTGTCGTCGGTCAGTAATGTTACTGTTTTATAGTTAGGTATAAAAAAATTGATGTCTAGGCATAAGAATAAACAATAATATTGAAGAACGGAAACTCCCGCTCCGGACGGGCTCAAGGTCACGATATTTGAATATTTGTTAAACAAACTACTCATTCAGGCTGACACGGCCGGCGTCGCCGCACGCGCGTTTGATTGTTTATAATTCGGTTGTAATAGTTTTACGTGAGCCTGTATGTATTTTATTTTATATTTGTAGGTAAGTAAAACTTATTTAAATAATCTTAAATGGCTTTATTTGCTAAGGCACTAATAATAACTTTTTATTTAGAAGTGTCAATAATTATGTAGGTACGCAATGATTTATAAATCTCATATTTTGTAAAACTGGAATAAAATAATGATTTCAAGGTGAAGAAAAACTTCTATCTTAATGATATTATCTTTAGACGTAAGTACTTAATATTTAAATATTTCAATTTTAAGTTTTTCTTCACCTTGAAATCATTATTTTATTCCAGTTCTACAAAATATGAGATTTATAAATCATTGCGTACCTACATAATTATTGACACTTCTAAATAAAAAGTTATTATAAGTGCCATAGCAAATAAAGCCATTTAAGATTATTTAAATAAGTTTTACTTACCTACCTATGACCTAATAAGTTTTACTTGCTCTTAAGAGCAAGCAACCCTAGCAACACACCTGGATGACAGAGGGATGTAACGACGTGAAGGGGGAAGTAGGTATATAAATGGCGGTGTTTTGGACGCGGTCAAAAGAGATTCCGTTCTACTATAATTATTATTTATTCTTATGGTCTAGGATATAAAAAGCTCCCAGCGGAAAGACTACGAATTAGTTCGAAAGGTGTCGCACTAAACTCGACTTGTTTGTGCGAATGATCCGTTTATTTCACTGTCACTAAAACAGATTCCGATTAAGGTAATACTGAATAATAACAAGTTAATAAGTAATTGAAGCGAGGCTGCGTACATAAATCATGATTTCCGAGAACAGCCTGACGCAGATCCGCGGTAAATCAAATCACAAATCCATTCTTATTATTAAAACCGCAATATTCGGTATGTCTGTTCCACTACCGTTTTACAATGTCCAAATTTAATAGCAAATTTCAAGTTTCAAGTTTAGCAATTTATTGTAAGACTAGCTTATGCCCTGCGGCTTTGCCCCCGTGAAATATTTCAAAATGGGCTAATTCCCTATCCCGTGGGAATTTCGAAAAATCCCTTCTTAGTGCACCTCTAGGATACTCAAGGTATATGGTTTGCCAAATTTCAAGGGTTCTAGGTCCGGTGGTTTAGGCTGTGCGTTGTCTGTCAGTCAGTCAGTCAGTAAGTCAGTCAGTCAGTAAGTCAGTCAGTCAGTCAGTCAGTCACGATCCTGTTTTATAGGTGTAGACTACAAAAATGCGGGTGGTAGGAGCTTATGCGAGATCCATCCGGATCGTTACCACCATCTTACTCGCTAATCCTACAGCTAAGCAGCAGCGCTTGCACTGTTGGGTTCCGGTGCGGAGAGTAAGACAGCCGGTGTAATTACGGGCACAAGAGGCATTTCAACTTAGCTCTCTAGGTTGGCAACGCATCTGCAAACCCCACCGGGGCTGCGGGTGTCTATGGGCAGTGGTACTTACCATCAGGTGTCTTCCTTGTTGTATAAAAAATGCTCTTTGGGGAAATTTAATTCGATTTTCATTTGGTTACGTGTGCGTTTCAATATTACATGGGTTTATCAGTGAAAGTAAAAACAAGTTCACATTTATGTAGCGCAGTGATCACTTTTGTATTCACTACGATTCTCTCACCCGAATCCACTTCGTTTAAGGTAATTGTCCTAGTGCCTTAATTGCGAATAAATGCCCTAATGGTGGTATGGTGACAAACTTCAATTATATGAATTAAGCTGCCTACCATTGGGACCTAATCTAGTTTTTTCGTGTAACCATGTCGCATAGGATATCTTCATTTTGAGAAATTCCACGCCTTTTTTTATAAATAAAAACCCGCTAAGTGCGAGTTGGACTCGCGCACCGTATCCGTAGGTGTGTAATTTTTGACCAAAGAAAACGTCTCACGTTCACGTCTGAATTACGCGTAACCCGAACGCGATCGGGACGTTTTTTACCGCAGTTGAATACACTAGACACTCTGAGCCTCTTGTATAATTTTTGAGACAAAAAAAATTGTCTCGATCGCGATCGCGTTTACGTCTGAATTACTATGGGCAAATTGGCAGCGCCTTTAGCGGCGCGTATCGACATCAAACTTTGTCATAGTTTAATTTAACAATTTTAATTCAAACGCGTTCGGGTCGTATTTTTGGTTCTCGATTACACTATTATGCTGTTTTAGTACCTCTTTCTCATGCCATAGTTTTATTGAAAGAAAGTCGTGTTTTAAAATAGTAATTTTTGATATAAGTGCGGAAAGTATGTCATTATGCACGAGTCCCGAGGTGTCTAGGCCCGAGCCGCAAGGCGAGGGTCGAGACTCGGGACGAGTGAAAATGACACTTCCGCACGTGCACCAAACGACATTTTTTAATACATTTGCAAAAAAAATACAAAGTGGGGGCGGGTCGCCCCACCACCACCACCACCGAGCAGAGCCGCCGGCGCCTTGGAAAAGTAAAAAGCACTAGTACGAAAAATAAACTTTCCGCATGAAACGTAGCTACAAAATGTAGCACTGTTTGAGCAACTGTATTAAAATAGCTATTATTTCCAGATGGACAGCTACAGGCGATCACAACAGAGCAACGACGAGGGTTACTTCGCGGAAACACTGTAAATTACAATATCACGACATTATATAGATGCGCAATTATATGTAGATACACCCATCTCCCGCTAAGATTTGCGAAAACTTGGTTCACAGACTTGTTTGGTTTTATGACCTATATCATACCTTCATAGCTACTTTGAATTCTGAAGTTTCTTCTTAATATAATATCATGCAAGTCAAATTTCATTCCGAAGAAATAAATAAGTTATGGTTGACAGAAACGCTTTCCCTTTCAAATTTGCTCCAGTAACAATACTTAGATTTGTTTTAAAAAAAATCATCATAGTGAACAAAATTTTTAACCAAAATAAAAAAATGGTTGTCAAATGCGAAATGAAGCTAAGTAATAAAATAAAATAAACAAAGACAGATTTATTCGTAATGAAATGATGTTTCATTTAATTAGGATACTTACCTGAACCAAGTTTTTTTATGATAATGGAATTTAAATGTGAATGTTACTTGGACTTAAAATTTCCGTATGGGAAATACATCTTGCATATTCAGAATGTAGAGGGGCAGTTCGAAAAGAAGCATTTCCATGTCAATTTTCTATGGAAATACATACATACGTAGTAATAAAATAGTAACGTATATAACCGGTTGAACCGGCTTAGTATCTAGTGACCGTTTGTTTCAGTTTAAATTTAACTGACAGTCAACAAAAAATGTACACTTTAATTTGAACTGAAATAATTATGGTAAAATGTGAAAACGACTTCTGTATCTACGTAGTGGATAAATAAACATTATCGTCAGTTAAATAAATTCTATGTTTCATATTTGAGTATATTTATGAATTGGTAAAGTTTCTATTTTATTAAATTGGAAGGCTGGAAAGTACTATTAAGTCCACGGAATTTTTTGGAATATTTATTGAATATGCTTGTATGTAGGTACCCTTCTTTTTAAAGTTCGAAATTATTTTACCATCTCTCGGAAATTGTTTAAAAAAATTAGTGTTTTTATTATGAACTGTTAAAACGTAAGTTTACCATCAAGTAACTATGTAACGTAGAGCATTATGTGACTATGTTAAGAATGTTTTTGTGTATTTTAATAAATCGTTAGAAACACTATGTATGGCATTGGTGTTTTAATCTTTTCTTCCTACGATTTATAATATTTTCTTAACTAAATTGGCAATGAAAGAGGCCGGATTCCATGTAATATGCTCAGGAATTCTACCTTTTCGCTTATTATTGTCCAGAGCGTCGAGTGTAATCAACGACCAAAAATACTTCTCGATCGCGTTCGCGTTTACGTCTGAATAACTGTGGTCGGTCGGATCGGTCGTATCGACAACAAACAATTGTCATAATATTTGACGTTTTAACGCAAACGTTTTCGAGACGTATTTTCTAGCCGTCGATTACACTAGAGGCTCTGTGCGTCTACTGTCATCATCGACCATAAAAAACGTCTCGATCGTGTTCGCGTTTACATCTGAATCAAATGGGCAAATTAGCAGCATCACTCAACAAAACTCTCTCAAAACGCGTTCGAGACGTATTTTTGGTCGTTGATTACACGCTCTGATCTTGTATCGTATTTAGCATATCTTTTTCGCACGATCTTCGACCGTTAGCCAATAGCTAGCTCTAGTAGCTTCCTTGATCGAGGCTAAGTACTGCAACAAGCAGATATAATAATAAGTTAGGTACATTACAAACTCAAGTAATGTAGTCGCACCGTTGTACTATTTACTATGTCGTTTCATAAAACGTTGCAAACAAAACATAAAGGCATTCTTTTATGTACGAAACGACTACCCATTACTCGACTCGCGTCTTTATTACAGTCTTATGAGAACAAAAATCATAAATTTGGTTTGCAGTATTACGTCTTTCGAGATCATTACCCATCTCTTTTGTTACGGGTACGAATATCTGCCCAGAGAAGGTATACCTTAGTGTGGTTGAGCTGACTTTACACTCACTTGGAATAACATTAAGCGTCATTTAAAACAGATAATTTACATAATAAAAAACTATTTAATAATAATAGTCCTCCACATCGAGTTCGATGACGGCGACCCGGACTATAGCAATTTTACATACTTACTTTTTTTTTGTTTTTAACTATGTAAGACCCCCGTGGCATGGGCCCCAAAAGGCTGGCGTTGCCTCGCTGAATAGCGATGCTGATTCTTTGAGAGAAAAAACTGCCAGCCCTTTGGTCACAAGTTGCATCGTCAAGCGCCGGGATCACATGGACTCAAGGTTTCAAACTCGACAGCAACAATTAAATTATTGCAATTAAACTTACCGTTAACCAATAGGTACACAAACAAATTGATACACGAAATGCGTACCTACTATTTTTAAAAATCTATCTGTCGGCTCTTTAACGGGCAAAGAGGCATTTTCTGCTCAATGCGTTTATTTTTGCCGAGTGAATACTAGTCATTCATTTGGAACGCATTTCGTTTGGCTACCTCTGCTTACTGCAGGGTTTATTCTACGTTTATTCAATTTTATTCCACGCTCTATGACTAATTAAGAAAAATATCAAACAGACTCAGTTACTAATTAGTTCATAGCCTAGTAGTCTCGCGAGCAGAGCCGCGGCGCGCAGTGTGCGTCTCGCTGCCGCTGGGTCGTGCGCTCCCAGAGGAAGGACTACGAATTAGTCCGAAACATGTCGGGCTAAACTCGACTTATACATATACGTGAGCGATCCGTTTTATTTCACTGTCATTTCCATGCTTTTCAGAAAAAAATATTTCCCAAGTAAGTCAATAAGTGATAAAGGATTAATTTATCTATGGTCTGTATTACGCCTTGACATATATTTCCAATCTTATGGATTCATTGATTTCAAACGATTAATTAAGTTTATAATAATACTCCTTCAGCAGTCGGGTAAAAAGAAGTACGCTTCGGCATGGTACCATGTACCATGGCACATACCTTTTGTGAATGAAATAATTTGTGTTTTTTCTTCTCTACTTTTTATTGAGGCTTTGAACACCCTTGGTGCACACGTCAGCCTCATTAATTTGTGGTCAAAGATCGATCAAATGTTGTGTTTGATCCCCAAGCATTAACTACTAAAACGTAGGCTCTCCTCTCAACCGCTATTAACATTACCGGCAAACTTTCAGAAATCCTAGCTCATTCATTACCGCGTGGCACCTACGCGACGCGGTTAATATCCAATTAACTGATCAAATTTTAACCAGATTATAATAACATTTGACTTGTTAGACGCGGGCCAGTTTGCGCTCTCGTAAAATTTGTTTATGGCCAATATTTGCGGCGGAAAGCTGTTTTCCAGGAGGAGTAATTAACGTTGCTCTAATATCCACAGCTACGTGGTTAGGCGTCGATTTGTCTGATAGAATTATCAACGATTAATAAGTTTGCAAGTCTAAATATTAAAACTCGAGTAGGTACTTGCAGAGGTTCATATTCAGGAACTAAAAACAACTAATTTGCATAGCTGCGTCCACACGTACAAGATAGTTACGTCTACGCAACAAATGTATGTTTTAACACCTCCACCTTCACACACCTATACGAATCAACACATGTCACGCAGGTGCTGTATCACCACTACCAGTAGGTACTCTTATTTAAAAACACACAATTCATTCTCTAAAAAAAATATTCTAATGTTTCAACCAAACCACCTAGGTTTACTGATGTTTCGCCAAAAAACGAATCCCAAGCAAATTCAGGATTGCCATAAAACTAACCTAACCTACTAGGGTTCTACACGATAGCCCAGAAATGAATCAAATCAAACAGTTTCAGCAAAAAAACATTTGCTCATAATGAAACATTTGGGAAACAAACTCGTTTGGGTTTCGTTTTTAGGCGAAATGAAAGGATGCCATGTTAGATGGTTGAACTCCTAAGGTTGACACATTTAATCAATTCGCTAATGTAAATTCCAATGGAGGGAAAATATCACAAGGAAGGAGTATTTGAGTGAGCTATTTCTGTTTGACACGTGATAAATGATTAGAAATGGCCCAATGACTTTCATGCGATGTGTGAAGTTTCCTTTTAGCGCTTCGGATGTAAAAAGTAAATTGAACATTTTAACATAATTTTACTACCAACGTATTTTAACCTATCAAGTATTATTCGCAGTTGATCCCTTGAAAACTACTAGTGCACAAAACAAAGTCGCACACGAATCATTACCACCACCAAATGTCATTACTGGTTACATATACGGTAATGACTTACAAACTCATTACCGGGGCAAAAATAAAAACAAAAACCTAACGCACAAAGTTGAGGCAGTAATTGTCTACAATTCCACATGTTTACAGGATAAAGGTTTATAATTGTGTCGCTTAAAACACATTGTCGCGAAGTTAAACTCTTTTCGCATTATTGTGATCGCTACCCGTTTCGAGTTTCATCCGAACATCTTTGTTAAAAGTTAAGCTATTGTTCAATTATGGTTTGGGATTTCGTCAAATTCTTTTTAAGGTTCCGTATACCCGAAGGGTGTGAATTCGTAATAGATCGAAGGGTGTCAACTCGATATTTACTACGATATTTACTGACCATATACATAATGAGATGTAGAGCTATTGTAACTTCTAAATTCTTCTTTTCTTTCTTCCGAAAACGCTGGTAGACTCAAAAAGACTGAATAAAATTTCGATTTTGATTTTACCAATAAGAATAATGCTAAGGAAATCAAGCAGCTTTCGTAAGATTCGAGCAAACTGCAAATTGTCACTCCATCGCAGTGTTTACATTGCCTACCCTATTTTTCCAAGCGAATGGGCTCTGAAATGATTTCTTTCTCATTTAAATGGTTTTAATTAAGTCGAGAATTGAAATAATTATTCGTTCTTATATCGGCTGCCTTTTGAACTTTGCTAAAAATACAGTACGTTTTGGTTTGTGCTAAATTAACATAATTACGTTGAATGGGAAGTATATTTTCAGAAAGCAAATGAATTGGCCTGTATAAAGAACAAATATTTCATTCAATAAAGACTGTTAAGCTGTATCAGTAAATCTGGTAAACTAACCAAGAGTGTGTCCGTAGGAAGACGCACTTGACTCCAACAAAAATGAGCACACTTTAATCTACATACTACACTACACACACATCCTAATATCCAACGACATCCAAGTGAGATCCAACATGCTCTTGGCCAGTTGTTTTCCGTTTTAATGTCAGTAAGGCAAACGTCCCAATGATCGACACGTTAATGCCAATAATTGACACCCTGCATGCCACCTTTATTGCTATGTATTAAGATTGGCGTCCACAGACCGGGAGACGAGCTGTCGGTAGGCCTCCAACAAGATGGAGCGATGACCTAGTAAAGATTGCGGGACCGCGGTGGATGCGGAAAGCACAAGTGGAGAGCCTTGGGGGAGGCCTATGTCCAGCAGTGGACGTCTTTCGGCTGACATGATGATGATGATTAAGATTGAAGGTGCCAAGTATTTGGACGGCGTCGTGCAAAGGGACATTTACCTGAGGAAGTTAATTTTTCACGTTTGAGCGCAAAATACTAAAAGCGTTTTACGAACGGTCAGTATAATCACGACAAGCACCCACACATGCACAGCCACTTAAACCTTACGTCATCTTTTTGTGCCTATAAAAAAACCTTCATTTCACTGCGACAAATTCTTAAA
This sequence comes from Clepsis dumicolana, assembly GCA_963691665.1. Lineage (NCBI taxonomy): Eukaryota > Metazoa > Arthropoda > Insecta > Lepidoptera > Tortricidae > Clepsis > Clepsis dumicolana. The sequence continues at coordinate 13,135,252 of OY829515.1, read as the reverse complement.
GTCCAGTAATAAACCGTCTCCATTCCCATCAAAGTATCCATTCCACACACGGCATGGCATAAAGCGGATCGTTATCTTCGTCATTTCCTCATTCCGACGTAAATACCGGAAAATGACTGTCGATGCACCGCTAGGACAGCTGCGGGAGTTGCTGGACTTTTATTCATGGTTAATATTATGTAAAATCGTACCGTTATTACAGTTCCGTAACTCAACAAGAAAAACGGAACGCTTAATCACTTTGTTGTCTGTCCAGCTGTCTGTCAATTCCAAGGAAATATAAGCTGTAAGGTGCTTCTCATTGAACTGTAATATACTGCTGCTGTTGTAATTGGGATTCAGATTTTCTTTGGAAGCGTAGGTTCGTATCCTACCGACTGCGCCAGTGTAATAAACGGGAGTAACACACGGCACTGTCCGAGCAAGCGATTTATTCAAACTGACTGCGTCTAAGCAATAGCGATTCATACATGCATGTCTATAAGTAGGTAGGTATCCTATACAGTACATCCCATGACCATGAAGGCATGAAGTCAAGTCTCACCATCAAACTCAAGGTAAAAATCCGAAAAACGTGATAAAGTCAGGTACGACGCAACTCCGACTGTTTGTCGTATTACAAAAGTGATGCAAGTGTGAATCTTAGCAGAGTTGTCTTTAAATATTCTTTCTCTTGTAAATAGTGGGAAATATGTTCCTGTTATCCACTACAAGGAGTAAGCGATCGACCAAGGATCGACCTACTGAAATGTTTCATACCATGATCTTAATAATGACTTAATGACTAATCATTAACTTCCCGGGTCTATAGTAGTTTATGCAACTGCTACATAATGAGTGTTTTAGGGCCAAATTTTGTGGAGTTGCATACATTTCTTTACCTACACACATATTATAAATACTCTAAGATGGGTTCAGAAGTCGAAGGCATATATCATACCCATACTTGTCACGAATTTGATTGTTTTTTTTAAATCATGGACGAACATACCGAGCTGACGTTTCGTAAACTGTTTTTTTTTTTTTGTAAAAAAAAATATGACATTATTAATTACACATGTCGGACTGAACTCGACTTACATACGTGAGTGATCCGTTTTATTTCACTATGATTGTAAATTACGTTGTTTGTCAAATTCGAAAAATCGAATTCGAGGACTTATGATATGTGTGTAGATAAAAGTTTTTACTTACCTATGTATCCTTTTGGTCCGGAGTTAGTGGGGACTTTAAATACTAATGATATAAGAAGTGAAAAAGTCCGAAAGAATATTCGCTAGCTGCTGGTAGTATTAGTCGTGAATCCATCCAAATGTCCTATTAAGAGTACTTTTTAGTTGAGTAGATGTCTAAAACCGAATAGGAACGTATTTAGCATTCATTCGCGACTGGATACAGGTGATCGGGCGGGAATGAAAAATTCAATTTGCACGAGTGTTTGCGGAAGCTAGAAAATATTGAACGGCCATGGAATTATTGTTTGGCGTAGGTGAGAGTTTATCAAATAATCTGTCAAAATGAGTACACTGAACTATGCACGTTTCTAATTGAAACCTTTGAGTTTAAAATAATTTTCTTATTTTGGTATTCTTCTATTCTTCATGACTTCTTATTACCTGTCCTTTGCATAATTATACCAGTAAATATCAGTAACTACTTTCGTATTGTCATATCGCCGTTTGAGTTTTTAGTTAAGCTTAATATTGTCACTTCAATGGCCGGTTCCTATAATTCCAGTCCAGTGTCTGGAAAGCCAATGGAATAGGTCAGACGACCAATCCAGTGCTGGATCGAACGTGAACAATAATTCAGTGAATGATTCTGTGAAGCACTGGACTGAATTAACTCGTTTTGTAACTGGGCTGTCCGTCGTATCCGTAGGGTCCGTAGAGTGGTCCGTTAGGTTTTGAAGAAATTGGGATCACCAACCAATTTATTTAGAGCCCAAAAATTTCCCAGTCAACCCTGACGGTAAGCAGATAATTAGATGGTGATCTAAGATGGAACACGCTTGCCTACTAAATATGATCACTTACCCTAGCTTAAAGGCGACCATCGGGCCGCTGGACGGATAAGGTGTTCTGTAGTGATCAGAGAATACAGACAGAATTTCACTTCTTAGCTTAGCTGCACGGCGACTTGTCTTTTAATCATCATCATCACCAGTCTTTTTACGTCCCACTGCTGGGCACAGGCTTCCTCTCAGAATGAGTGGGCTTGGGCTACAGTTCCCACGCGGGCCCAGTGCGGATTGGGAACTACACACACATTGCTTCGCAGGAGTGTGCAGGTTCCTCACGATGTTTTCCTTCACCGAAAAGCTCAAGATAAATTACAAATGTAATTTCGCCCATAAATTCCGAAAAACTCAGAGGTGCGAGCCTGGGTTTGAACCCACGACCCTCTGCTTGAGAGGTAATAGGTCAAATCACTAGGCTATCACGGCTTTTTCCACTAGGCTATCACGGCCTTTTCCATTAGGCTATCACGGCTTTTTCCATTAGGCTATCACGGCTTTTTCCACTAGGCTATCACGGCTTTTTCCACTAGGCTATCACGGCCTTTTCCATTAGGCTATCACGGCTTTTTCCACTAGGCTACCACGGCCTTTTCCATTAGGCTATCACGGCTTTTTCCACTAGGCTGTCACGGCTTTTTCCACTAGGCTATCACGGCCTTTTCCATTAGGCTATCACGGCTTTTTCCACTAGGCTATCACGGCTTTTTCCACTAGGCTATCACGGCCTTTTCCATTAGGCTATCACGGCTTTTTCCACTAGGCTATCACGGCTTTTTCCACTAGGCTATCACGGCCTTTTCCACTAGGCTATCACGGCCTTTTCCATTAGGCTATCACGGCTTTTTCCACTAGGCTGTCACGGCTTTTTTGCTCTTAACTGTCTTTTATTGCGCCAGTTTTCGGAAGGTCCTTTCTAAAGGAAATTATAAGTTTCTACATCCGTGTTACAGTCGGAATGAGATTTAACAAGTGCCTACATGGTCTGCAATTTAAATGTCGCGCAGTGTATCGCCGCTGCAGCGGTTAATCCGTTACTCTGTTAAGGATTATTTGGAGAGGTTATGTTTCATACCGATTTTTTATTTTTACATTTTTTAATTTTCTAAAATTTTAAACTATCGTAACGTTCAGTTATAGCGTTTTAGTCAATTAAAGACTTTAACTCTAAATGTCTATAAAGTAAATCTATGTGCAGGGATCTTGGCTCCGAATATGACCTTGTCCCATTCGGCGTCGAGACCCATGGTCCATGGGATCCTAACGCTTTATCCTTAATTACAGTGGACCGAAGAGCTGCACTGCAGCTCTGCATGCCATGGCAGCTGTTTGGGTCAAAGGTTTAGCAGGCCATCCAAAGAGGGAACGCTGCCAGCATCTTTGGTACCATGCCCAAGGGGACTTCTTTTTTCTTATTTAAAATTTTGTTTATCATCATCATGTCAGCCGAAAGACGTCCACTGCTGGACATAGGCCTCCCCCAAGGTTCTCCACTCAGACCGGTCTTGTGCTTTCAGCATCCACCGCGGCCCCGCAATCTTTACTCGGTCGTCGCTCCATCTTGTTGGAGGCCTACCGACAGCTTGTCTTCCGGTCCGTGGACGCCATTCGAGAACCTTCTGACCCCATCGGCTATCAGTTCTGCGAGCAATGTGCCCCGCCCACTGCCACTTAAGTTTTGGAATTCTTCGGGCTATGTCGGAACTTTAGTTCTACTGCGGATATCGTTAAATTTTGTTAAGTAATTTTATTTTATTTATTACAAGTGGTAATTTTTTTTGTGTTTTTTGTGTTTATTAATCTTTTTTTCTGCTTTGGTTTTATTTAGTTAAATAAAACAAAGTTACTGACTACCAGCAGGTGTAATAACTGTAAATTAACATATTCTCTTGGGCGCTTCATGAAAGTAGTTCACACGTTTAAAATGAACATCTGTGCACAAAAGGAAGCTCACAAATCCACTGACATTTGCCAAAACTAAACTAAATATGTCTCGACCCTTTCTGAAACGACAAAAACCTTTTTTTCTCTTCACCTCTTTTGACTTCCCTTCATGTATTAACACTTTAATAAAACTGCGTGCTGTCTTCTTTTAACTTGTTAAACAAGACAGGGATGAGACGAACGCATCCTTTAACTTCCATTAGAAGGAAGAGCAAAGTATAAACTGTAATATAGTCTTAGTTTTAGCCGAAATAGCTGGTTTGAAAGCAGCCAGCAATAAAGTTGAGCAACAGGCGAATTGAACTCATACCGACTTACATTAAATACTTACCCCAGTAACCTGCTCGGTGTTGGTGCAAGAAGAGACAAACAGGCATTTGTAATCAACTCCAATAAGCAGGAGCTTATCAATTATACTGTTTTTTTTTTCTTGTCACCATTAGTAGAGGTAGTGTTGAGGATCATTATTAAGTGAGAACTACGCGATTTTCCGGGATAAAAAGTAGTCAATGTGTTACTATGACATTATGAGTAAGGTAATGTAGTAACGTTATCGTATCGCCACCCTTGAGCGTATTTTGGTATTAAAACTTTCTTGAATACGGAATTTTTTCGGTGCCGATACGATAACGTGTACAAATGTTGTGCAAGGATAGGTAAAATATTTTGCAGCACAATTTTTTTTTCCTAAAAAAACAAGTTGCAAGCTCTTAAAATATAAAACCACAAATGAATGAAGGAAACTCACTAAACCATTAGAAAATATAAAAAAGTATTACAGTATTAAGAATATTTATTTATATGTATATTTTTTTATATATTTTTTTTAGTAGTAAGAATATTTGTATTGTATTGTATTGTAGGGACAACAACAACAGTATTAACTGTAGATGTATGCTGTTCTGTCATTTTGATAATTTTGTATTTGAGGGGTATACATGAATGTTTTATTTATTTGACATGATGACATGAAATGTATATTTCATCAATTTTTGTTATTTGACATTTGGAGACCACATACATCTCCAGTTTATGTATATGTATTATTATACTTATTATTTGACCGTGGAGGCGTTTTACACCTCTGCTGATTTTAAATTTAGTTTAATTTGACCCTAGAGACTACATCTCTAAGCCATTTAGATTAAGTATTATATTATAGTATTAATTCTGGGACCCTATACGTCCCTTTGTAATTTAAATTTTTACAGATATTTGACCTGGAGACCGTATACATCTCCTGCTCAATTAAAACGTGCCAGTAAAGTAAAGTGTTCTGGTTTTGCTGTTCTAATAATTACTTTTTACACTTGTTTCTAAAATGCGGTATTTTTTTTTCTCTCTTAATGTTTTAATGACAGAGTGAGGTTTCTTTGTGTAGTTTGTCTGTGGTTGCGTATTGTAAGAGCTAATGTAACTTGTTTTTAGAAAAAATTACTTTGTGCCAAGTTTCTTGCGGCGCATTCTTCTTGGCAATCATGGTCTTTCCGAAAGCGCTGGTAGACTCAAAAAAATGACGTGTAAAAGAGCATTCAACTGCCTATTTGCTAAATAAAATTTTGAATTTGAATTTGAATTTGAAAAGAACTTGTCTAGTCACCTTAGAAACTTTTTTAATTATCGTGATTTGAAAGTTGGGAACTATGTAATGTAATTATGCATCTTTTTTTAAAATGATAAAAAAAGCAAGTTACATAAATATTTGTATCTGTAACTGAGTGGTAACTTAGTCTATAGAGTGCTCTACACTTTCAGATTAATTTTGCGGGTGGTAGGACCTTGTGCAAGGTCCGTGCGGATCGCAACCACCATCTTACTCGCTAACCTTGCTGCTAAGCAGCAGTGTTTGCACTGTTGTGTTCCGGTGTGGACAGTAAGACAGCCGGTGTAATTACGGGCACAAGAGGCATTTCATCTTAGCTCTCTAGGTTTGCAACGCATCCGCAAACCCTGGCAGTGGTGTTTGCCTTCCTCGTCATATAAAAAAAATTAAAAATCTTGTTTTTTAAAAAAGTGATTGGACATGTTCTTTCCGTGTACCCTTCATTTTGTGTTTTGTAGGATAAAGACCCTGTTGTTTTGTCGATTACTTGGTAACATAAGACGAGTTAAGCACTCTTATGACTTGGACCTCAGTTTGTCTCGCTAGTTGCCGCAATTAAAGCTACAACCCAGGCAAAGAGGTCTTGTTACTGAGCGCTTTTACGTACTAACTTATTTCGTCTTCCCCGCATCGCCCAAACGAAAGACGCACCTTATTACGGTTACGAGAACTTAAGTTCTCGCAACCTCTTTATATTATTATAACTGAAAGGTTGTTGCAAAGGGAATTGGGTGCCGTAAAGTGTTTCGAAACTAATTGGGTTGGTGACTGATGATGATGATGTCAAAATAAAATCAATTTACGTTTTCACTTAATCAAGTTTCCTAAAATACTATAATACACCAAAGCCTCGCTTATTACTGCATTTAAGACGATTTTTAATTTAAGAACTAATAAAAAAGAGGCAGTTTGATCACTGAAAATTATGACGTCATAGTTGGGTACTTAATTAAATACAAATTTCATACTAAGCGATCATTTGGCATATCAAAAAAGTTGCTGATTTGCAAGCGTTGTAACACTATTACTTCCCCTCGAGATCCTACTCAAATTTAGAACGTCACCTATTCAGCAATGTTTTGATATTACTTATATTTCTTTCTTACGGATCTGAGACGTGGGCGCTAACGATGGGCCTCATTAGATTAATAATAATCAATTCTAAATTAAAATTCATCCAAACATCAATTTGACCTGCCCTTTACACTAACATTATGACGCCACCAAAATTAGTCTCTCCTTCGATGCAACATAACAGTGTTTAAGAACACGATTATATGACTGGACTCAACAGCTTTTAGAATCTTACAGGCTGTTGATTCAGCATTATGTAAACCTAAGTAAGCCAACAGCTAAAACCTCAGGCGTAATAATGTTTACGTAAGGTCGTCAGAGAAATTGTGGCAGATAAATTAATGTAGGGTTCAAAAGCTGCCACCGAGTTTCATAGACAATCAAATAATTTTTAGAAATAAATTTACTACCTAATTACCTACAGTCAAATGCAAAAATATGGGTGCATACAACTTACTCAAAACATCCCATGTCCCATGGCTGTTATAAAATAAAATAAATAATAAGTACCTACAGTCAAATGCAAAAATATGGGTGCATACAACTTATTCAAAACATCCCATGTCCCATGGCTGTTATAAAATAAAGTAAAATAAATAAATATCATGGGAAAAATTGACACCAATTGACCTAGTCCCAAACTAGGCAAAGCCTGTACTATGTGTACTAGACAACGGATAAACATACTTATATAGATAAACACATACTTATATACATGTTAAACATCCAAGACCCGAGAACAAACATTCGTATTCATCATACAAACATCTGCCGGGATTCGAACCCGGGACCTCAAGCTACATAGTCAGGGTCGCTAACTACTAGGCGAATTAAGGTTGTGGCATTGTTGTTCTGGTGGATTAATTCGATACATATTTTTGCACTGGACCTTACATCGGAAAATGGAATGGCATTCGGATATTTGTAGTACTTTCTTGTGGATTCTGTCAGATTTTTACCCAGAATTTACAGCAAAATGATGAAAATGCTTTGCCGCCTTTTTAAAAATCTAAATGAGTCAGATTAGACTTAGCAGATTTGTATTTTTTAAACCAAAACATCAGATACTATTGCATACACAGAACGTTGCTGTACCTACTTAGTGTATTTTAAAATTGGCTGTATAAAATCTTGAGCCTGTGAAATATGAGAAATTAAAAAATAATATATGTAAATACCAATAATAATAATGAGTTCAGCGCTCCTTTAAAAATATTGGCAGCAATACAGCTATCTTTCCTAACCAGTATCGAATTTGTATATTCGGTAGTTAAAGTTCGTTCTTAAAATGTTGGGCCGAATGACACAACATTGGTTTTTAAAATTTAATTTATTTGGAATGGCACATTTCATCTTATTCTATTTACATGCTGTCAACTGCAACCCAGCCTTACAATTACAACAACAATTACAGTACAACATTGTAGTTTATCCGTTAACCAGAGTATTAGTTATCTAGATAGGAAGTAGGTAACAATAATAAACAATCAAATGAAGCTTCAAAACAACGTCAGTCCAAGTACATTCTATAGATATATATTCATTTCTCGTCGGCGGAGTCTCTCTGGAAAAGGAAAAATAACCGTTTTATTATACTACGACAATCTCGAGTAGAGGGTTGAGATGGTTCGTGCCCTAGCTTCCACCTTTGAGTTTTTCCGAACTCATGTGCGAAATCACATTTTTAATTATTGAGCTTTTTTATGAAGGAAAACATACTGCATTCAATATTCTATACGCTCTGAGGATCGAGCACGACTTTACGAATGCTGCGTAACGTTACGGTTATCGTATCGAGATCGAGAAACCTCATACTAAATTTTAGTTCCAAATACGCTCACGGGCGGACGCTTCCAAGCGTCATACAAACTCGACAACGTTTACTATTCGATTTTACGTGACGCAGCATTCGTAAAGTCGTGCTCGACCCTCTGGGCCCGCGTTGGGAAATACGGCCTAAGCCATCTCGTTCTGAAAGGAGGCCTGTACCCAGCAGTGGGAAGCAAAAAGGCTGATGATGATGACAATTTCCACCATCAGCAGAGACTGAATCGCATGTATGTTTTTTATTTAGCATACAGTTTGTTAGTTTATTGTATGACTGTGCATAGGTGAATAATAGTAGTTTATGCGGCTGTTACATAATGAGTGTTTCAAAGCATAATTATGTAGAGTTGTATAAATTATCACACATATATACACAATCAAACCGAGTGTATTAGATAATAAGCCCAGAGTATCTTTAAAGTAAACACGTAATGCGTAAATACTAATTACAAAAGTTGAAAAACCCCCGACATTGTCATTTCAAAGTTCAATACTTCAAAAACGGGAGAACCGATTTTAATGAAACCTGGCTTAGAACTATCTCGATTACACTAGGTTTCGACTAAAAAAAAACGCATCGTAATCAATGAATCCGTTGGGAAGCTATGATGCCACAGACAAATACACAGATACACAGACACACAGATACACAGGTCAAACTTATAACACCCCTCTTTTTCGTCGGAGGTTAATAAATAAATAGGCAAAACTAAGCAAACTGGTGTTACCATGATTTTCCAGATCTTCATCTTGGAGAGAAGTTCGTCGTCCAACATCGGAATAGCTTCGGTCTTCATCGGTCCTATGTCCGCAGAATCTTCGTTCACGTTCCTGAAATTGAAATTAGAAGCGATACTTTAGCGAAACGAACACTGCGCGCCACTGAGTCTTGCGCTCCCAGAGCTAGGACAAGGGACGCGATAAACTCGACTCTTGCGTGAGTGATCCGTCACTATGATTGAGTCTCATGGTAGATTCACTTCTGTCCTTTGTCGACTTTTCTTAGAGAATTCATGAAAATGTAACGTTTATCGCGGTTCATTGTACGATAACCAACTTAGAATAGTTGAAAAACCCCCGACATTGTCATTTCAAAGTTCAATATTTCAAAAACGGGTGACCCGATTTTAATGAACCTTAGCTAAGAACCATCTCGATTAAACTAGCTTTCGATTAAAAGAAACCGCATCGAAATCGGTCCATCCGTTTGGGAGCTATGATGCCACAGACAGATACACAGATACACAGGTCAAACTTTATAACACTCCTCTTTTTCGTCGGGGGTTAAAAAATGTAAGTGAGTTCATTCAACAATCTAGCAACAAAATTTTATTAAGATAGTGAATTTGGATGTAATCACACCTTTCTATGAGAGTAAGATTAGCATACATACAACCTTATTCATTAAAAATCTTCATACCTTCGCGTTGACATACAAACAGCGCCATCTCTTAGCCTTTCATCAACACTCATACCTAAACATTCAACTCCTCACTTACATCATCCTGTTGGGTTGCGCTTCATCAGGCACATTCATTCGGAAGATGGCGTTGATGTCGTCATTCGAAGTCTCTTGCCGCGCGCGGTTCTGTAACGCAACAATAGATGGCGTTAGTCGTTGCTTTAATTCCATGCATAAGCCAAAAGATGGCAGCACTAGTTGCATAAACTAAATAAAGGCAAATAAACTGGTTGAACGAACAAAGGTATTATCTCCTTGATGTTTAGAAACTTGTAATGCAATGAGCTTTGTCGTGTTTAGAATAGAGTTTACTTTGCATTTGCTTCAAACAAAGGCGAACCCTTTAGAGGTTGTATTAGTTAGTCAAGCGTGATAAGATATGGCAAGTATTCTTAAAGGATGGAGTCTTTGTTTACATCCCTATGTTACTGTAAATAACATATTGACAGGTTTATCATTTTGAGCCTACAAGTAATTACAAACTATTAACGACAACTTTGAAACCAGACGAGGCTCTATAATAATTAAATAAGATATCACTTGTAGTTAAGTTGTCTTCAAAATTTGCAAGTGAAATTTTATGCACTCTCATTATTGTCGAATTGACATGAAAATTTAATTTGGCACGGGTATGACAAGGCAACGTAAGGCCAGCGAAACAGTTAAATAGCTTATAATACCTACTAATTTCACCATGCGAATTACGCAGTTTAATAAACAATACAAGGCATAAAAACGGTGGCGGATTTTTAGGGTTCCGTAGCCAAAATGGCTAAAACGGAGCCTTATTACTAAGACTCCGCTGTCCGTCCGTCTGTCCGTCTGTCACCGGGTTGTATCTCATGAACCGTGATAGTTAGACGGTTGACATTTTCAGAAATGATGTCTTTCTATTGCCGCTATAACAACAAATACTCCCATACAACAGACATGATTTTTGTGCCGTTTTTATAGATAATGGTACGGAACCCTTCGTGTCCGACTCGCACTTGGACGGTTTTTATAGTAATCATTCAGGTAAATTAATGATACCTACGTGGTTTAATTAGTTGGTAATTTACTATAAAAATATAAAATAAATTGGTTAGGTAGATTCAGAAACCCCCAGAGAAAATTAATCCCCGTGGGCTGTTGTGATTCTACTAATGAGGTAATTATTATTAACAGATCGTATCAGCATACTGTACTAGCACGATTGAGTCAAAATAATAAAACATAATTTAAATCATTTATTACTGACCAGCCCCCTGTAATTGGCCACTTTGCCAATCTAATCTGTAAAAGAATGAAACGCTGATATGTCATTGATTTACTAACATCACGGACTTTGGGTCTAGTACAAATTTCATGAAGAATGTGTCCCAGTACAACACGGCATTTTTTGACGTCATAGCGTTGTCGTTCGACTAAATCACACCAAACTAAGACTGACTGACGCTCGATTAGTGGTCTTTTTTGCAAAATAGTGGTCCGAAGTTCATGGTGTTGGTAAGTCAATGTATGATGTAATGAAACTAACATGTATAGGTCCATAACTGTTACGGAGAGCATTTTCAAAGTATTCATACTCAGTACCACCATACAAAATTGATGGCCAGTTGCTGGATGTATTTTCTAAAGTGGCACGTTGGAAATTTACCCTAAGTACTAAAAACAGATATAAGTATGAAGATTACCATTTCGGCATTAGCTGCCATGCGGAGCAGGAGTCGGCTGACATACCAGTCCGGAGCGGCGGAAGGTGGCTTGCCAGAGCGCTTGCCGTGAGCTTGAAAAAAAAATCAATTTTATTTTTTTAAATCTTCACCATATTCATTGCGCGTGAGTCAGAGAATGCATTCCTACGCTCTAGATAGTGTGTGGCGCCATCTGTCCTTGAGGAATAGGAACCAGTTGGCAAAAACATTAACAGCGTGTTTCATTGAGGGATAAGTTTTATTTTTGAATTCCTAGATTAGTTCGCCGAACTACGGCTTCCATTTCTATGGGCGAAAACTTTTTAGTTTTCAGAAAGATCTCACAGCCCGCAAAGCTAACGAGCAAGATATAAAACGGAATCTTTGAAACTTTTACTATTTTATTTTTTTTCTTTTATTATTTTACTATTACTCTTTTGCATCTTTTGCCTACCTCATCATCATCATCATCATGTCAGCCAAAATACTGACTGCTAGCCATAGGTCTCCCCCAAGGCCCTCCACTCAGACCGGTCTCGTGCTTTGTTCCATCTTCTTGGAGGCCTACCTACAGCTCGTCTCCCGGTCTGCGGACGCCATTCGAGAACCTTCTAGATAACCGATTGAGATGAAATTTGGCACACTTATGTACTCGTAAATCCGGGGACAGTCTGGTAACCTGGTAGTGAAATCTTGGTGGTGCAGCCAGGGTCGTCTCCACAGGAGGGAACTCTTCAATGTTCAATGGCATCAACTTGAAATTTGGTTTGAATGTGTAAGTTGGATGACAATACAAGTACAGACAACAAACAGTACAGTTGGCAAAAAGCTTGTAGTAAAAACGATTTTTTTAACAGAAAACTTTCCTGATTATTGTGAAAACTGTTATTTAATTAATGAACAATTTTACAATAAATGGTAAAAAAAAAAATAGGATGGGCGATTATGTGCCGCTGATTCTAATATGAGCGAGTCTGAATGACAGTAGTTGAAATATCATCAAATATGTATGTAACGTCTTTAGACATGGTGTCAGATACTGAACCGTAAACATTCAGCAACAGATTGAGCAAGTCTCAAAGCAAGTTCTGTGAAGATTAAAAAAGAGTTAATCACTTCTCTTTATGTGTATGGGACATTTATTTAGTACGTGTACTTTACTGCTTAAACTGGAATCTGACAAGCTCAACCAAGACGTCAGAACCTCATAACCTAGAAGTTTGGCCAACACTTCGTCAATATCAAAGTTTTAAATTCTTCGAAAGCTATTTTCTACCATATTCAGGATAATTTCAGGGTAAAGTGCAAGATTGAACAACTTTTTAGACCTATTCAGACTTTTTTGTATTTTTACTTGAATGTTCTCTATGGTTTTTTGAATGACTTTTGCATTGCAATTTTGTTTTCATCCAAACCAGTGCCTGTATATTAATTGACTTTAATCCAAATAACAATTTTATTGTTTTTTGTAAAGGTTAAGTTAGGTTAGTTTTTAAATCAAAAGGTTACGAAAGTAAGTCACAAAATAGCTTTCGTTGAAATAATACATTGAAACGTGTGTCGGAATTTGATGATAAACCCAAATTCTTATTATCCACACGAGTAAAGCCACCAGCGAAGCCTATACAACACTAATAATAATTACAGTTTTGCTGAAACTTGATTTGTCGGAATCATCCAACAGTTTCTAAATCTCGGGGGATGAAGAATTACAAATTTATATCTACACTCAGCGGCGGCACTACCAGTCTCGACTTTGGAGAATGTTGTGCGAAGATGGGCAAGTTCTGACTTTGGCCACGTGTATTTATAAGTTTGTGGCATCAAGGACGGATTGGCAAACTTGTTGAACAGGCTAAGCACGCGTACACGAAATATTTATCATTAAATCAGTCTGATTAGGGGATTCTAGCAAGAAAATATCATTTTTCTCAAACATGCTCGGAAAATCTCGCTTTCTATCTGTGTCGTTCTTCATTAAAATGCTATTGTAAGAAGTTAAAACAGGCTTTATTTTGTTAAAACGTTACACTTTACATTTTTTACGAATTTTCATAAAGGAGAGACATATCTTGTGCCCGTACGCCGGGTCTGACGGAGTAAGACAGTGATGGCGCTATTGTGCGAGCGAGAGGCCTGCATGCAAACGTCAAACCCTTTGACGTTTGTCAGATGTGTTTTCATTTAACAAAACGCATACACTATCTGAAAATAGAACCCGGGAAGCACCTAATTTTTTAAACGAAGAAGCCGCCCTACCTAGGTGAATGGAAATGGATTTCGATACCTACATTTATTTTTCTCCTAGGAGTACCGCGTCAGGCAATTCCCTATTTTCCGGGCCTCGGCAATAATGTACTATTTTGCTACTGTTTTTCGAAATGTCGAGCGAGATATAATGTGACAGGGGTGAAATAATAATTATATTTGATTACTGCTTATTGTGCAGTCAGAGTTAAGAGTTAGAGAATAACTTTTTTTTATCTACACACATATTATAAATCCTCTATTATGCGTTCAAAAGCCGTGGGTAATGACAATCTTACGACAGTCAGTTTCATCTTCAAAAACCAATACAATAAAAAAAATTGGCGGCAATAAAATAACATCGATACGAAACGTCAGCTCGGTATGTTTGTTAATTATAATAAAATATAGTCAAATTCGTGACAGGTTTATTATGCTTTCGCCTTCTGAAACCATCTGAGTACAGCCAAGTGCAAAAACATGGGTGCGTACAACTTACTCAAAAAAAAAAAATTACCAATGGCTCTTATGTCGGCGAATTAAGGTTGTGGTATTGTAGTTGTGGTGGATTAATTCGATACATATTTTTGCACTTGACCGTACCTACTTATAATAAATGTCTGTAGATAAAGTGATGTCAACTCTAGGTAAATAATTGGGCCTTAAACGCTCGTGTGATCTTATTACTCGTGTTTTAAGGACTCTCATTATGTAACCGTTGCATAAACTAATGTTAACGCACCGGTGTGGTCGGCCCTTATCTAGTTTACGAATTAACTAAATAATAATGGTTATGAATATTTTATATTTTAATTTGGTTTGAAAATGTATTCTTGAGTGATGTCGCTATACCTACATATAAGCGCTCCCGGTAGCAACACATGGCTTGGGAATAGGACTTTGATTTTAAATTAATGAATTTAGTTTAATCTCGTGATTGCGTCATTAACAACCCACCACACAAGAAAACGAGATTTTCAACAGTAAACAGGGCGTCGAGTGTAATCAACGACCAAAAACGTCTCGATCGCGTTCGCGTTTACGTCTGAATTACTACTGGGCAAATTGGCACAACGATCTATTTTCATACTGTTAAAATTTGATACCCGTAACGCAAACGCGATCGAGACGTATTTTTGACCGTTGATTACACTATAGGCTCGGGCAAGCTTGCTTCGGTGTTTGTAAGACAGCTCTGCTGGGAAAAATACGTCTTAGGTTAGATACTGACCCGAGGTTAGCTTAAGCTTGAGTGACCACAGGTCACACCATTAGACTATCGTGGCTTGTTCAATTGCCCTATAAGTGACCGCCTTAAAAAAAAAAACACTCCTTTTTTCATCCAAGATCTGTGGATCGATTTTGAATCTCACCCGGTGACTAAATTTACTGATTTCTAAAAAGTTCATATTTTTTAATCTCACCGGTGACTAAAATTCTCATGCCTATGATATCAAATACAAATGCCCTCACCCACTCGTAAACGAGATCACTGAGTGACTTCTTGACCGCTGGCAGTGACAGCTAACCTCAATTTATTATGTTGACTTGCTCGTCTATGACATAAACGCGGTGTCCTATCACTTTGTCGCCAGTCATTTAGCAACTTTTCGTTTCACAACCAACGATTGACAAATGCATCATTCCTAAAATTATCTTTACACAACTACTGATTTCGCAAATAATTTATTTTATCTAATAATAACTTCACAAATTTTCATTTCGTATCGTATAATTTGTCAAATAGGTTATTTTATAACGATATCAAATAGTCAACTAACGTATCACCTACCAACGTTTGGTATATTACTTTGTCACTGGTTTTATTTTATTTAAGTAAAATATATTAAATCGCCGTTACCTATTAAAAGACTCAGCCCTTTTAAGGACGTTCGGGCGGACAGACAGACTTACTGACGGAGAGTATGAATAGGCTTACAATAGGTGTAGGTTAGGTTAGACATACGTCAAGGCGCGAAGCGCCTCAAGTATGCGGAATAGGAGGTCTGCGAAGCGGAGCTCCGTCGACAGCGTCCAGAAATTGGGGTTGAGGATAATAATTTTCAACACATTTGCTCGAAAATTTTAGAAGTCCGGCTTAGAAGTCCAATTCAGAAATCAATAAGCAAGGAGCAATAAACTTACGGAGTTCGAGTATAAATTTCATACCTACCGCCCTGCATTTCGTTACGCAGAAAGTAATTTTTACCGAACAATGTTTACCAATTCACGTTTTGTAAAACAACCGACTTTAAAAACGATTTATTTGTGAAATGAACATTTTTAAAATAACAATTTGTCTTTCCATATGTTTATCAAGTGTCAAAGTTTCTAAATGTATAGTTGTCGAGTAATTATTTATAAAATGAGCATTTTTTGCAACAACATGTTTGTGAAATGAATAGTATAGGAATCGTCGGTTGTGAAATGAACTTTTGTTAAACAAGTTTCGACAAAACATTAGTGAACCCATAAACGCAAATTAGCTGCATGTTGGCCGGGTATGACATTCAAAAATAAGGCTCTTGGCAAAAATTGTGATAAGTATTACTGTCATGGATGAGAATTTAGTCACCAAGTGAGATTAAAAAATCGGCTTATCAGAACACCATGTACAGTGTACACAAAACATGAAAACAGTAAAGTTGTACAACAGTTATTAATTCTCATTAGTGCATCACGAGGCGCGCTGCCACACCTTTACCATACCATACAATCTTATAGTACAGCCAATAATCTCTGTTCTACATCTACACTTTATAAAAATACATTTAAGTATTTAAATGTTGGACAAAATTTCGATCACTGTATCGGGATAGAAGGAAAAAGTTCATCTATTTGTATGGAAACCTTGCGTGTAACATTTCGCGTAGGTATTTTGACATAACTAGTGTTATTTAGTGGGGAAATATCTCGACTAACAGCCCCAACTTTTTTCGTTGTGTTTGAATAATTTTATTGATGTGGGTTGATGTTGTTATGGGCCAAAAATATAATAACTGAGACCTTTCCATGATATGTAACTAAAGTAGGTACGTGAATTATATTTTGGGTCAGCGATTCTCAAACTGGAGTTCGCGAGCCTGTCGTTGGGTGTTTACGAACAGAGAATTGGCCGAAAAACAGCGAAAGCATTGGTAGATATGCATCGACGATCGCTTGATTACTTATTTTAAAGGGACATGTGGCCATTGCCTTACCAACACCATGGACTTCAGGTAAGCGCTTGAAAACGTCCCAACCAAACAACCACTACATTATCATGATACTCGGGATTTAATCGCGTAAAAAACTTTTATATTTTAATTTGAATTTAAATACCTCGACGTTTCGGATGCGACGTTGCGTCCATGAAAAAACTAATAAAAAAGACCAAGTGCGGGTAGTTCGAGGAACCCGTGCAGCTAGGAGATGTTGATACCCGCCTCTTCAGTCCTTTCGAGACTATGGACGCAACGTCGCGTCCGAAACGTCGAGGTATTTAAATTCAAATTTAAATATAAAAGTTTTTTACGCGATTAAGTCCCGAGTATCATGATAATGTGTGAAAATCGCGAAAGTTTAAATCAATACAAACAACCACTAATTTGAAAAAAGACCACTAAGTAATGTAGCGTAAGTCAGTCTTAATTTGGTCGAACGAGAGCGCTATAACGCACGGCTGTCTTCGAAAGATGCCGTGTTGTACTGGGACACATTTTTCGAGAATTTTGTACTAGACCCGAAGTCTATGGTGTTAGTAAGTCAATGCCTGTGGCAATTATTGTCGAGCCGTATAGCTTATAGGGGTCCGCAATGAAAGTTTGGGAATGCCTGCCGCCTGTAGGTGTAATAGGTGGGAAGGAACGTTAAATATCAAACAGGTTGTTTTAGTTAAGGC
The DNA here is from genome assembly GCA_963691665.1 of Clepsis dumicolana. NCBI lineage: Eukaryota > Metazoa > Arthropoda > Insecta > Lepidoptera > Tortricidae > Clepsis > Clepsis dumicolana. The sequence goes on along the minus strand of OY829515.1, from coordinate 13,117,522 downwards.
ATAATATATTAAACTGTACCAGTAATGGTACAGCTTAATTTAACAGAAAGCACGATTAGATTATTTAGTCATCATTCAATATAAAATTAAATCATAAACTGTACACCAAGTTTACATTAAGTTAGGAGAATTTGTACTGAATTTGTCAAGAGCATACAAGTAAAATAACATTCCTAAATACTTAAAAATAATAATTGGATTAAAATTGAATAAAGTAATAAAGATCCATGAAAACATTATAAAATACTATCAAATTTGTTGTCTGCTAGGGATCGTCATAATGATTTTGTATGTTGTTATCATAAAATACAAAAAAAAAAAATATAAACGTACGTAAAAGAGCATTCACTGCCTATTAAAATTTGCTGAATAAAATTTTGATTTTGGATTTGAAGTTAATGCCTATTCAATCAATTATAAACGTTATTGTAGTAAACTAGCTTGAACTAAACTAGTTTTAGTTAAGTTAAACTAACACGTCATCCTCTTTAATGGAGATAAGTCGGCCGCGCATTTTCGGGTTGTGACTTCCCCTGCTTTATTTATTATTATTAATGCAACAAACGTAGTAAAACGTTAAACATTGATCACGTCGAACTAAACACAAACTAAAAAAAACTTCTTTTAAATGAATCCAATACTCTTTGAATAAATCGCTGTACTCTGTGCAAGAATACTTACAGCGTAACTATTTGTATTATTATTATTATGGTTTTTGTCATTTAGTTAGTTTTTATTTTATTTCTTATTCCATTATTGATATTTGTTTAGTCTTTTTTTAATCCTAATTTTTGAAATTTGAAATATTACGGGGACATTGTCCCACTTTGAATTCAACTGTTTCGTATTTTTTATTATTTATTAATTGATGACGACCTTTTTGTGAATGAAGTATATTTTAATATGTCCAATAATACGTGTAATTTTCAAATGGAAATAAATTAATCTAATCTGTGGGTGTAATATTCATTTGCCTTTGACTTAAAGACATTTTTTTGCTGGTACAGAATCTTGCGTAATTTATTACCACCGTGATATTCGCCAATCCTACCGCTAAGACCGTGTTGTGTTTCGGCGTGAAGGGTCTTTTCCTCGACACCACACGCAATATTCCAAGTCTATCATCAAAATAGCCTTCCATCAGCCATGTTCCTATTTTGGATAATTACTCATAGACAGTGGTGATTGTAGTGAAAATAAATTGATCACTCATAAGTCGAGTTTAAGTCGACTGGCGTCTCTGCTTTTTATCAGGCGGGATTGCAGTCAAACGCGAGGGCATAATTTACAAAAACATGCATGTTCGCGTCTCTCTAGTTTCACAAAAAAAGACAATCATGGACTTTTATAGTTTTTAGGGTTCAAACCTTTAGGTTAATCAAACCTTTTGTTATTGCTTGAATAACCTAACCCGGCTTGTGGAGACCGTGAGGCGAGAAACGCCCAAGGGGAAGACCACAGATGCGTTGGTACGACGATATCAAGAGACTAGCGGGAACAAAGTGGTCGGAAACTGCTCAGAACCGGGAAAAATGGCATAAACTGAAAGAGACCTATACCTTGCAGGTTGAAAATGGCTAAAGAAGAAGAAGAAAAAGAACCTAACCAACTTCGAAAAGTTGAAAAACCCCCGACATCGTCAAAGTTCAATATTTCAAAAACGGGTGGAACGAATTTATTGAAACTTAGCTAAGAACCACGTCGATTAAAAAGACGCATTGAAATCGGTCCATCTGTTTGGGAGCTTTGATGCCACAGATAGATACACGGATACACAGACACACATCGTCGGGGGTTAAAAAACATAAGCACGTCCACGGGGTGATTAAAATTCATCCGCCCATGGTGTTCGGAGCTCACGCAAAAATAATTACCACCATGTTGAATGAGACCTGGCTGTAACGGCCAACCCTTTTGTCAGGTGACAGTAATTATTATATTTGTATTCAGATGTGGGTGACCTTTGTATACCTAAATAGAACCCTTCAAGTCGACCTTTGCCGTTGTAACCATGTTGGCGACTGGCAAGAGATGTTGTCTTTGGCTCTGTAGTTCCATATTTGAAAGAAAAGAAAGAAAGAAAGAAAGAAATATCTATTGCCACAAAAAAAAATCGAAACACAACAAAACATAATACAGTGCACAATATATAAGACGCATTTCAAAATTACAGTTCAAATAATAATTAATTATTATTATTATTTGAACCTTGCTCCTGACAGTGCACTGCACTGTTTATGTCATCTTCAGTTGCGCTGTCATGGTTTGAAGGATCGATAGCTGTAGTGTTCTTAATATCGTAACAGTTTACCTAAATGAATCCATTTTGAACCATAGCAGAAATGTGTACTAATAAACTTGTCATCAAAGTGTGATGTCAAAAATATAATATATTCAAATCTCTTCTATTTGAGTTGTAAAAAAATTACAGATAAATATGAACAATAAATTATCATTTATTAAGCAATTCTGTTGTAAGATTTTGCTGTCCAACATTACCTGGAAGAAATCGCCCTGAAATGCACGGCTAAAGTTCCTTGTGAACTTTACGAATGCGCTTTTAAAAGTTGGTAAAACTAAATAGCGCAAACAATACTCATCTTTATTTAGGTACTTTTGTGGTGTTATATCAATTGAAGTGACAAAATGAGTAAGATAACGGCACTCCAAACGTGGATTACAGCTTGTGAAATATGAAGTTAAGACCTATTGAGACCTATCACAAATATTTCCCGATACACTAAGCCCGAAGCTTAATAAAAGCGATATTAACGATAAAATATGCGAAAGGTCGGTAATGAAAGGGAAACATGTTTTTTGCGCAGATACCTCACTAATTGTTGGAAAACTGGTTTTCATACCTCACTTTTTGCGTTGTACGTAGTTGAAAAAAGATAGAAGACAAAAGAGGACGGAGGAGGCCGAGGATAGATTGTTTAGAACCAATAAAAAAAGAAGATAGACGTTGTGTGGTATCAGGAGGTGAACGAACTCGCACCGATGGAAAGAAAGTGATACGCTTAAATCATATGGGTGGAAAAAGCACACTCTACTAATAAGGCGACTATTTATTCGGTTCTGAACTATTTTAAATAGATTATGAACTTTTACATCAAATTTATCTAATATTTCAGCCAGAAACATCGACAGAAATACCAAATACCCTAAGCAAAAATAAAATAATGGATTAGATTTCTTTCTTAGCTATTAAGCCATCAGAAATCTTCATAATTTATTACAAAATATCGCGTAGATATTAACGCTGTTAGACAACGGTGCGGGCAGGTAACAAATTATACACAAGCTAGCGTAATTTTAGACTGACGTAGAAATTAACAAAGTAAGCCGAGATTACTCCATATTGCTGACATCATGTTCCCATTGTTGGGTTGCAACGTTATTGAAATATTATGAAATAGGTTAGCATACGTGTTAAGCGGTCATAAAACTTTTTATTCACTGAAGTCTGAATACTTATGGAATAATGAGGTTCATTTTTCATTGTGTTGGAGCCTGAAAAATTGATTTGATGTCAAAAGAAATAGATGCTGCTGAACATGGAACCTCATGTTTTCTTATGTCGGTTAAGAACAGAGATTAAATTTCTCTACCGAATTATAAATGACAAGTTTAATTATTTTGTCAGTAGCATGTTTTTGTAAAAAAAAGTAATAAATAGAGACTCACCTCCCCAACACGAATGCCCGTAACTAAGGCAGGAACCTGAAAAAATAAAGAATAAACAATTGTCATAAATAAGAAAAATGTATGTTTTTTTACGTAATTTAGATCTGTCAGATTATCTTTGCTTTTTAAACATACCTACATATACCTAAACACAAATTATTTAAACATAAAATGTAATAAGTTAAGATAATACCTAAGTGGTTTTTAAAATGAAATACCGTGGTTAAAGAGTCGAGTCGCCTACACCATTTATAACAATTAAGTATATGACATACATATAAAAAAGAGGTAGGTATTTGTCTACAGCACGCCAAAATATAGCGTAGAAAAGGCTACAATTGTAGCCTCTTTGGCCTCAGTCGCTCTTGAATAAGGTTCAAACTTGCGCGCAAATGTCAAAATGTTCGGAACATGTTTTTCGATAGTCTTGTGAGCATTTATGACGTATCTTAACATACAATGTCATTGAAAATGACGTAATAGTTGGCACTTTCAATCTTATGTCAGTAGTAGGTGACAGAGGGTGTCAACTATTGGGCATTAGGGTGTCAAGCATGCTTTAAGAATGATAATAAATAATAATAAATACCATGGGACAATTTGACACCATTGACCTAGTCCCAAACTAGGCAAAGCCTGTACTATGGGTACTAGACAACGGATAAACATACTTATATAGATAAATACATACTTATATACATATTAAACATCCAAGACCTGAGAACAAACATTCATATTCATCATACAAACATCTGCCCCGACCGGGATTTGAACCCGGGACTTCAAACTTCATAGTCAGGGTCTCTAACCACTAGGCTATCCGGCCGTCATGAATGAAGGTGATGACCGTGGCTGTCTTTAAGTCATTAGGCTATCTGCAAAAATATAATGAAACTATTGACATGACTAATGAAACTACATGCATAGAATAGAAAAACTTATAATTAGATACTACCGACCGCATGCAAAAGAAAGAGTAGGTAATAGATATTACTTTTTGCTCACTTGCGAATAATTAATAGTAGTTTATGCAACTGCTACATAATGAGTGTTTTAAGGCCTAATTATGTGGAGTTGCATACATTACTTTATCCACACACATATTATAAGTACTCTAAGATGGGTTCAGAAGCCGAAGGCATATATCATACCCATACCTGTCACGAATTGATTGTTTTTTTTAATCATAGACAAACATACCGAGCTGACGTTTCGTAAACTGTTTTTTTTTTTGGAAAAAAAAAAACACATTATTAATTATACATGTCGGATTGAACTCGACTTATATACGTGAGTGATTCGTTTTATTTCACTATGACTGTAAATTACGTTGGTTGTCAAATTCGATATCGAAAAGTCATTACGACATCGAATTTGATGTCGTAATGACTATTACTTTACTGCTGGACCTGCTGGTCGTGGTGGTTGGCGGCGGAGGCGACGATGTACTGCAATGCTGGTCATTTTCTACGGTTTCTGAACGCATTATAGAGGACTTATGATATGTGTGTAGAAAAAAACTAGTGAAGGTTGAGTTTAACGTAAAATGTACAAGACTGAACTAAGATTACAAAACTGTTAAAGAGATGACGGCCAAGAAAATGTTCTAATATTTGTCAAGAATATCAGGCCTATTTCACCATCTTTGCAATTGTCAGTTTGATATGACAATTCCAACTACGTTTCTTTGACAATATGAAGCGCACTAAAACAAAAGCTATTCAAGTCAGCAGTTGACACCGAATTATCATTGAAAACTGACAATTGTAAAGTTGGTGAAATAGGGGCCAGCTGATAAAAATTTCACTAATCGTCACATTGACAGGTGAGTGAAAATAAGCCTTGACGTTTCTAGTAAAGCAATTTCTTGGTCTACTATTCATACAAAGACTCTTGCAATGATGGGACACAAAAGAAATAAAAATAGAGCTAGCTACGATAGGTAAGTACATACATGCAACAGTCTTACCCAAAAAGATGAAAGTATTCCAAGAGTGCTTGAAATGCAGTGTTAGAAGAGACTGTGAAGTATTATTTAGAAATAAAATTTGGAGCAGTGTAATTTTAATTGTAAGCACGAAGCCTTTTGTCACACGTGCTTTGTTACTAAAAGGAAAATGAAGCAGGAATTAGTCATCCTGTGTTTATAAGATAAACGTGTTTGTTCTACCTAATTGGTTTATCCTAAAGAGGTTTACACTACCCCTGTTTATACTTAGCAAACCATTGTAAAAACATCAATTTTAAGGCGGACTTTTCAATTTTTTTTAGGTTTATTTGTTTATATTTCGTGTCCGTATCGCAAAATCGCCGATCTCTAAAGATTCAATACGTTTTCAGTTAAAACCCGTTTTTCTAATACTCGTAAATCAAGCTATTTTGCCGACTGTACTTTTTGTTGACTCTACTTGTATTCTCATCCAACTCACATATCTATACCAAATTTCAAGCCGATGCCATTAACCGTTCATGAGTTCCCTCCTGCGGAAACGATCCTGGCCAGACCACCACAATTTCACAACTCAGATCATGGTATTGTCACCGGACTTACACAAGAAAGTATACCAAATGTCATCTCATTGTGGATTTTAAAACTGCAGACCTCTATGGTGTAATTTGTGTGGCACTTCTTTCAATACAAAAAAAAACATTCCGACGAATTGAGAACCTCCTCCTTTTTTCTGAAGTCGGTTAAACATACGGCCACGCAAATTGCACCAGAAATCTCCAGTTTGAAATACTTTGAAAATTCAATCCTCAATCGGTTGAGGGTAAGCTTTAAAATTCAGTTGCATGATTCGACCAGAACACCAGTGCAAGTTAAATAAAATCTTCTAAAAAGAAGAAAACCTCCCTTATCTATATCACGCGTCTTTGCAGTATCACTTATGCCGTTGAAAATACATTGGCGCGGACTAGACGCACTAATGGTTTAAAAGAAGTAAACAGTTTATTTACTCGCATGTTCGAGATTGCATTGGATGCATTAGGAGGAGTGTCTGCAATAATCCAATACTAGGCCATCTAGACTGGGTGAGGTGCAGTAGTGAGATATTGCTCGCGAGGCCGAGCACTTAGGTGAGCTGATTACAGTCATGAAAGCTTGTTCATAGGTGGTGTGTATCATTATGCCTTACAGATAAAGGGGTGGCGTTTGTGTATAACGTAAAGTACTGTGTTTTATTAGTTGTCCTTATTGCATTGTCTTATTTGAACAGGCTTGAGTTGGATGAGTGTAATAAGCAGGTATTTGAGGAAGAACTCGAAAGTTGTTTTTGTGATTGTGATTGACGTGGCGGCGTCGTAAAATTCAACCGCGAAGTACCTTACTGCAAGTGGATCACCATTCATCATCACACATATATTTTAGTGTAATTACGAAATTTTGTGATAATATATGATGTTTTAGACAAATTCCTAACTATTCCTAAAAGGGTTAGCAACACACCTGTGATGCTCTTCGTATTTCGGATTTCCTTCGGTGATTGCTTTCCATTAGGTGACATGTAAGCTCGTTTGTCCCTCTAATATTAAAAAAAAAATGGAAATTGACACACACTGACCGACCGGAATTGACACTCGAGTTTAAAAAAAAACAACCAACTTAAAATTTAAAACAGAAACCCGACTGCAATTCTGGGAAACAATATACCCTATGTTCCTATGCGTAAGACGAATCCAATGACACCTCACGTTGCAATCCGTCAAACGGTTGAGGCTGTAGAGAGTGCCAAAGAATTAGACATACATATATACCTACGCTCAAAAAAGAACACATACTGTGATTTAAGATGCTCACGCCCAACCAAATAAGTCAAACAACGTTTATACTACACTTAGAGATGTCACGCCCCAGAAAAGGGTTCCCATAGTCCCCAATGACTGCCATAAATGTCGCGGCATTTAGCTAATACAATTCCGAATTCAATTTTTCCAACAAGCCGTTACAATCACAGATGGAGTGAAAATACATAAACATCCGATCGTGCCAACTTAAGGGCGTAAATCCGCGCGCACGCAAGATTTCCCAACGGGCGCGCTAAACGCAATATGACGAATGTTCGATCTGTGGAATGGTGATGCGTTAAAAAGGCGTTTGGGGAGTTACGTTTTTTAAACGGTTTTTGTTGGCTACGGAACCCTATCCTTGGCCGGTTTTTTGCCATGGTTCTTCCATAACGTGACTACCAAAATCAGGTAAAATTTACCTTCTGTTGACAACAGTGTATAGAGGGTGCGTTTTAATAAACCGTCAAGAATTCAGCAGCCAGGGGTTGAATAAATAACCCAAGTTTTAGTGAACACCTCTGTAAGCATTTTATTTCGAAAAAAAAAACAAAGAATCGTTCTCCCATACTTTCATTGTAACACGTGCATTTTCGTCACTGACAAGTTGAATTCGAAAGGTGACTACCCCATTTGTCCAACCAAATTATTAAATTACTTTTATTGTTAGGTGGTGGCACTCTGGGACCTGAAATAAAACATTTTTCTTTCTTTCTTTCAAACATCGTTAGTGGAAGGCTCTACCTTTGTACAATATTGTGAAATGATTAGTTTTGTAACCACGGTTGTAATAACAACAATTATAATGCTACAATTTTCCTATCAGAAATACTGCTAGACATGAGAAGAAATTTAGTTTTTCTCGAAATCCATTTAACAAAGGAACGTTGAGAAAAAAAACCTAAGCCCCCCTATTTTTCCGTTTGTAACCATGCTACTGCTGCATTTATCCGAAAAATATGAAATTTTACAATCTTTCTCACAAAATAATGAACAACAACTTGGTTTTCTTACTTTTTTTAAATTCATTCATTTCATGCTATTCTGAAATATTTCGCCCAAATTCCTGGGTTCCTACCGCCCCCCATTTTGGTCCAACCTGTACTAAATTCAGCCAAGAGCACTTTTACCAGAAAACTAGTTTAACAAAGCCTTACTCAGAACGCATTTACATACCATCAGATATCGTAGCACCTTAACAGTGAACTTCGCAAAACCTATTTATTTTAAACGCAATTAATTCTTAGAACCTTCGTTCTTCCGTTAAGCCAAATGAATGGGTTAATGCTTCATGCATTTAATAATAATTTTAACGATCGCGTGTTCGTATGGAGTGACAATTTTCCCTTGAGGCTAACAAGCACTGCGAACAAGCGCAGAGTAGAGAATGAATATAGAGGCAGCCATTTTGTAATGAAATAAAGTGAGCGGTAATAATTTGCATCGGTCAGTTTTTGAAAAATATGTACACACGTGACATGTCATGTATAAAAAGCGATGGATTTTTTTTTATACACATTAGGCTGGCGTTTGACCACAATCACGCCTGATGGTAAGCGAAGATGATTTCTCATAAACATACCTACTATAATTATATTTACAGATTTATTATTGTTTCTCTTCAAATGATAGACGTTAAGATTGACTTGAATACTTATTAGCATTATGTACACGCATATGACATAAAACTATCTGATCTCTATAGTTAAGTACATGCTATGAAGTTAGGATGACATTAATGAAATGATTACTGATTTTCACGGCAGTCTAGTACAATCAATCTTATTTTTATCAGGCAATTAATAGGCACGAAAGAACTTTCAAATAAAATAACGATGTGATATCTATAAACAAACATAATCACATCAAAAATTTTAAACATTTATGTGCCCCTCATAATTACGCCAACGCCAGAATGATCATTCTAAATGACATGTAAAGCATCTACTCTACTTGTCCAGCCTATTTTGAAATATGTACAGTGACATTTGACATTGACAGTCGCGTCCGTGCAGACAGCCAATCAAAGCCATGCGTTCGTTGACATACCTCCGCGCTGACTGCGCCAACCGTTGATCTTTTCAATGAGACCCGCCGACTTGCTACCTATTCTGTTAATTCTCTGCTCTGTGGACGATACAAGCACATTATTAACTGGCAACATTATAAAAGTTTTTCCATAGGCTTGCATTTGACGACGATCACACAAGGAGTGTTTGTTATCAGACCCCCTACTACGAAGTGCTAAATTCGAACTTCGAATCGTGCCGTCCCGCTCAAGCTAATATTATTTAATACGAGAGTGAGCGGGACGATACGATATGAACTTTGATTTTCGAATTTCGTAGTAATCCCTCAGACAAGTGTTGTAGTGGCGTGAAGTATGGTCACTTGTTAAAATATAAATTTGAAGATTGCCAGTTGTTGTTATGTTCATTTGTCTTTGCAACGACCAAGACGTATTTAGTAAGCTTTGGACATAATTCTTCGAAACTAAATAGTTATCAAAGAGAACATTTATGAAATAAACATTGTAAAAGGTATAATAGCGCATTTTTATAACATTATACATTGTGGAAAGATCCAGCTGCCTCCCGCTGAAGGCAAAATGAAATGAGACAAACCTGCCTCATGCGGTGCAATCGGTTTTAAATTACCATTGACAGTGATGAAAACTTCTTTAGCTCATATTGTTATTTGTCACTGGACAATAAAGATCTACAGCTGTAAGTCTATAAAATAAGTACTTATAAGCAAAAAAATGCTATACTAAACACGTTTAATTTCTGGGAATGTGTCAACGCAATCACAGGAATACCACCTCGCGTACTTAATGAGTCATATTCTCGCCATTAAATAGTAACCCATTATTCGCATGAAAGAGATAGTAGATGCAATAAATAGCTGGATTACTTGGTGGAAATCTAGAACTGTGTTTCTCGCGTTTAATGGTGCCCTACATAGTAAAAAAAGTCTGAATTAGCAAAAAAGGTGACGTAAGCTTTAATAGTTTGTTAAGTACTCTGTGCCAATGTGCATGCGCCTGGCCTGCCTTAACATTCTACGTTACAATTTCCTAGTTGCTAACAATGTGATATATTTATTACACGAACTTGCTTAGTCCTTGCACCTTTGAAGGCAATTGCCTGTGAATAAGTTTGCTCAATTAAAAAGGTTAAGACGTTTAGTTTCGTTTAAAAAAATGTTAAATAATATTTCCGTTTCAACTCCCGACGCGAAGGGGTGCAGAGGGATATTATAACTTTGACGTCTTCCTAATATTACTGTAAGTAAGGTTTTAAAATGTCCCAGTGCCGGACCCTGCCCTAATAGTCGACACCTTCAATAATAACGGTAGGCTTTTGTATGAGTTTATGTATTGTCTCTCGATATTTATGATTATGAACTCACTTTTTGTCGATCCCCAGTGAACTATTCCTCACCACCACTCAAAAGTTGGCTGGTAGAGATCCCTTAAAGGGAAGTCCGCCTTTGTATTCAAATTTGATTGTTGTAACTTGTGTTTTCATCCTGTTTTTTTATACAATAAAGTGTTTACTTACTTACAATTTATTTATTCAGACAACAAAGATCCATTTTTATTAGTACTTTAGTAGTTTAAAAGTATTCATACTTCATAAGTGACATTGTATTATTGATTAAATGTTGCATTAGATAGCACTGACTGGGAGCAATGTTAATTTATAGCAACAAAGGTGACAGGCGGGGTGTCAGTTATTGGAATCTAGGTGTCAAACACAACGTTTACTTTTCATACCAGCATTGCGAAACAGAATGCTGGCAGCATTTTTGTGACCATGCTGCAAGGAGAGCTCTTTTCTGAATTTAATTACTTTTAGTTTATTTTAAACTTACTTGACCCCAGAATCTCATCAATTGTCATTGTTCAATAACAAATATCACATGCAGAATCTGCGCTTTGTATTTATATACGACATTTTTTATTGAGTTTACATACCCAGGACTACGAATTTCGCACTTCGTAGTATAGGGACTACGAAGTGCGAAATTCGAACTTCGTATAGTGCCGTCCCGCTCACGCTAACATTATTTAATATGAGAGTGAGCGGGACGATACGATACGAACTTCGATTTTTGAATTTCGTAGTAGTCCCCCAGTAGCCGTGCGAATACAATCGACACGAAAAATTACGTTAATTTGCGATTTATGACAAGCGGATTTCATAGCAATTTGCGTTCACAGCCCACACAAGCATTTAAATAATTTTATGTGTTGTGTGGACACGTATAATTACTTTATCTAGCATAACTTTTGTTGTTAGGAGAAAGACAATTCGAAATCAAGATGTGAAAGGTCTAACGCCTGACTAACTAGCTTTATTTAATTTTGACGACCGGATAGCCTATATAGTGGTTAGAGACCCTGACTATGAAACTCGAGGTCCCGGGTTCGATGTTCGTTCGTGGCAGAGGTTTGTATGATGAATACGAATGTTCTTGGGTCTTGAATGTTTAATGTAGGTGCCTATTATAAGTACGTATTAGAGTTGCAAAAGTGCTTGGTCGATGCAACTTGTGACCAAAGGGCTGGCAGTTTTCTCTCTCAAAGAATCAGCATCGCTATTCAGCGAGACAACGCTGTCAGCCTTTTGGGCACCATGCCACGGGGGCCTTATTTAGTTTTAAGTGTTAGTTTAATTAGTTTTAGCTTGGATTTAATATCATTGTAAATTGCTTTTATTAAGTATATAAAAACTGCTAGGTAGTATGTATTTATCTACATAAGTATGTTTATCCGTTGTCTAGTACCCATAGTACAAACAGGCTTTGCCTAGTTTGGGACTAGGTCAATTGGTGTCAGTTGTCCCATGATATTTATTTATATTTATTTGTATCGTTTCCTTCAAACCTAGAGACCTAGACACTTAGGAAGACTTGCACTGACCTGGATTAGACTCTAAACCGGGGTTAACTTGACATATTTGTGTCATCTGTCTACCTCAGGTCGGTACAGGTCGGCCTTACTCATAATGTTTTATTTACTTCTTCCTAAGACAACTAATAATAAATTCTATGTCCTTAGTTTCAGATTGCGCCTCGGGCCCGTTGACAATTCCAAGAAACTTTATTCCATTCGACCTCCTTCAAATTCTTTTTATTAACTTTGACGCTTTTCCGACACTTATTTTCATCTAATTTCGATAACTTATTATTTCGAACACGTCAGGAATAGGAAATAAACCCACAACGTATTATTTTTGATACATCACTGCGGAATAAATGATTCTCATCTATTGGTCACTGTTCAATTCAACGGGAACTTTGTGACTGTGAGACGATTGTCTTTAACTGTTTGGTAACACTTTTGTAGGGATTGGATATTGATAGTTATGAGTTATGATAAAGTCCCATTACACAGCCTCAGCGATTAAATTTGACGAATAAAAACATGCGTTTGCTTTTTCTGTTGAAGATACAGTTTAGAGTTTTAGGCAGTGTGCGGTATATTAGTTGTTGCCCGTGACTTCGTCTGCGTAGAATTCAGTTGTCAGTATCCCCCGGGAATTATGCAATTCCAAGGTATACCTAAAAGATAGTATACGCCCAAGCCCTCTTTAGTGCCAAGTTTCTTGCGGCGCATTCTACTTGGCAATCATGGTCTTTCCGAAAGCGCTGGTAGACTCAAAAAATGATGTGTAAAAGAGCATTCAACTGCCTATTTGCTGAATAAAGTTTTGAATTCTGAATTTTTAAATTTTGAATATTCGAATCTTTATTGAAATTGTTTTAAGTGAGATAATAGCAGTTTCAACTTAGTTACGTGGAAGATAACTGGAATATGATTGAGTAACAAACATCCATACACCTAAACCAGTGGTTCTGAAGCTGGAGGGTAATTACTCCAGAAGGGGTAAAACTGTGTTTCTTGAGGGGTAATAAACAAAATACTACCAAGCATGATAGAGACGAGACAGTATGAGAGAGTCACGCTCTTCTTGTTTTAAAGGGATCGGCAATATGCTTAATGTTTTCAGGGTTACTTAAAATTAAAAAAAGGTTAGGAACCACTGAATCTAAACATACAAATTTTTCTACACATAATATTTATACTAGTAGGATAAGAATTTTTACCAACATTAAACAGACAGAAAGTTGTAAACTCCATTTCCAAAAACTAAAAATCTTGACATTAACTTCCTTACATAATATATTGGAGACAAGTAAATTAATAAGGAAATATAAACACCTTTTTCTTAATCAACATCCAACAAATCTGCACCCTATTAACTTCCGCCCAAGAAACAAATTGCCTCTGCCAAATTCTAAACTAAAGCTACATAGTTCTGGCCCATATGCCATGTGCATTAAAATATATAACCCTTTACCGAAAATCATAAAAAATGAAACTAGGGACAACATATTTATCAAGAACCTTAATAAATATCTGCTGCACAAAAACGTTTTTTCGAATTAAAACATTAGATTCCAAAAAGAGACACCTACTGTTACCAATTTTAATATATTTGTTAATTCTTAGTAAATATACTGCGGTGCCCTGCAGGGTTTCATGGCTGAACTTTTTTAAGTATATAAATAAGATCTTTGTAACCTGTGAAAAGCATGTAATAAATGAATTATGAATTAAGTCTACTTTAAAAGACGCAGTCACAAATGTGGGTAAACATTGAAGCCTTTTTGAGGTGTTTGTCGCTCGTTCAAACCTTTCAGACCGTAAAAAATGAGAGTCAATAATCTTCAATAGGCAGACTGTCTTAGGTTCTTTTAGTAACTGCTAAAAGCGTTATGGAAACTATGTCCTTACATCTGCTGTGAAGCGGTTATTTTCTTGCAGAATCGAAGTATGTTCTGATCCTTTTCTTAATTCTAATTGTGGTTTTCTGATAGCGATTGCTCTGTAGCGATGAGACCACCTATTGCTACCGGTAATTTTCTTTGTGCCTATTTTCTGTTTGTTTGTTGTATGTGACGTTCAATAAAGATTTATATGATATCGTATGTAGTTCATTGTGAATAATCGGCTTTAGGGTGCAAAAGTATAATTTTCGATTCGAATTAAATTAAGCCTTTGATTGCGCTCTGCGATTTCATTAAAATAGTAATTGATTCTAGAAACGCAACTATATTTTAAAGATATTTTTTGAACTGATGTACAGGGTTCGTTTTAGAGATTTTGTCTTCTGACACCTGTTAGTTATGGTATGAAACCATGATTTGAAAAAAATAAATAGCAGCGTAATTTCAAAGCAAAGCAACAGAGAATAAAAGTTATTCCTCAAAATACTAACACGGCATAACAAGCCTTTTTTAATGCTACAGTCATAAGAATAAATATGTATATGCTATGACAGTCTACTGTATAATGTTTACATTGAAATACACCAGCAACAGGCCTCGTCAACTAGCTTAACCTAAATTACAAAACATCATCAGCAACATGCTTCGTCAAAAGACCCTAACCTAAAACCCCCCGCCCCGCATTGTACCCGTCTACTGTATTATAATGGTAAAACTAATTTTAAAATAAGTAACTAAAATAAAATCAAGTAAGTAAATATTAAATAATAAAGTAAAGTGAGCAATTAAAGTAATAGGGCTTTCCATGAACTCTTACACAAGAAATAGGTCTACCTAATACGCACTCAAGATAACAGTCATACTCGTAAACAAAACGTTATCAAATTATTATGTTGATAAAAATAAACGTTTCTTGTTCAATTACCCGCGGCGTTTTCGCGGAAAATCAAATACATATTTTTATAATTATGTTCAATAATGCCGCGGGTTTCTCGATTGTACGGGCATTAACTAATGAAATCAAACAATGAAAATAATTTAGTGTAAGTTCCGAGCAACTTTTTTCTACGAATTTGCGTTTATAATTAATATTAGTTTTGGTCCGTAGACAAATTTATCTGTAGTTATAATTCCTTTTGCGTTACGCTTGCACTTCCTTAATGAGGTACAGTAGAAGTCATAAATAGGTATGTTTACGCTTTAGTACCTTGTCACTTTAATCGCTGTGTCAATTTCATTATGACAGTTTAAACATGACGGTACTAAAGTGTAAACATATCTATGACTGCGACTATAGGTACCTCATCTCTCTATATTCAGGTGCGTAATTGAAAAGGTAAAAACTGAAGCCTTTCAGGGTCACTTTCTGTTGTCTGTCTGTATCTATGTCTGTCAATCCCAACTAAATCAAAAGTTATACCTACGGTACTTCCTCATTGACCGAGTATCATGTAAAAATCCGAAAAACGTTAAGTATAGAACCCTCGGTGCGCGAGTCTGACTTTTTTCATTGCCCTCACTTTTTTCTCACTAGAAAGAGATTTTCCTCTTCCTCTTTGAATATATAAACTAGCTCTTTTCTATTTTCCTTTTTTAACAGTAGTATTTTCGAAAACTGTAGAAATATAGTTTTTCTCTTATATCTAAGAGCGTACTATCGCGATATCAGTTGACTCGAAGTCTGGTCATAAATCGGCCAATGTTTGCTAAAGATATTAACAGCATCTTTTAATGGTCTATATAAAAATGGTAAATATTTACTTTGAGTGACCCGAACATCTAGAACACACACACATCTAAACTAAACTTAACTTAAACTTTAGCAAACCAAGATTTGAGTCATGAATAATAGTTGTTTGCAATTAATGCAATATCCAGTGATAGAAGATCGCCAATTTTTAATCTATGGTATAACACTATCTCCACTCCTGATCTTATCCGGCCCGCCGTTTTGTGTGATTGAGTGACATAATAATTATAATAGTTATAATTCCTTTTGCGTTACGCTTGCACTTCCTTAATGAGGTACATACAGAAGTCATAAATAGGTATGTTTACGCTTTAGTACCTTGTCACTTTAATCGCTGTGACAATTTCATTATGACAGTTTAAACATGACGGTACTAAAGTGTAAACATATCTATGACTGCGACTATAGGTACCTCATCTCTCTATTTTCAGGTGCGTAACTCAAAAGGTAAAGTGACATTCAATCATCGGAACATCCTATAATATTAGTATGATGTTCTTTGGCGGTGCTATCTCTCTGGATATGCCTCTGCGTAACGGTATATCTGGCAGCACCAAGGCCCAACTAGAAAAATGCGAGTTAAATATTACGGCTAGCAAATAGTTTGTAGGCATATTTAAATTTTGTTTCTACTTTGTCTGCACACAAGACCATTTCTACTCTGAGGACCTAATCTAGACAAACATACAACGTCTTCCGGGATCCTGACGGACTCATTCATAGCAAAGATAGGATCATCTGGGTAAGGGTTTTAACATGAGCAGAACTGGACCGTTCTCTCTTAAATAGTTGTAGTGATTAGTAATGTTTAAAATACACAATGGCAACATACCCTTTTGCCTCGTAGAAAATGTTTACCTAAATATTTGGATGAATGATTGTTGGTCATAATATTTTTACAGCTGAGACTGAAATTCTTTCGGAAAATCTTTTATATGGGCTACGAAGAATGGGTTGGGTTAGGGCAGATTTCTTTTGTAACTTATTTGAAAAGTAGATAAGTAAGTAAGTATTTTCGGTATCATCATCATCATCATCATCATCATCATCATCATGTCAGCCGAAAGACGTCCACTGCTGGATATAGGGCCTCCCCCGCGGCTCTCCACTCAGACCGGTCTTGTGCTTTCCGCATCCACCGCGGTCCGCGATCTTACCTTCACCTCCTTTATTTCGCTTTCAGTATACTTAATTTCAATTATGATAAACAATAGTTCGACCAAACATTACATTTTAGGACAATCGATATGACTATGCGAGACAATATACTTAGACAAAATTGAAATATCCTAATGGCTTTAATGCATGATTACTGAAACGACCTTCGAGATCAATCTACCCGTGACTACTCAAAACGACCGTGAAATTCGTGAAAGAAAGTTAATTTTGACACTTTTGGGATTTATTAAAACAAAACCTTTTGAAACTTTGAGTAAATAACTGTTTAGACTAAAAAAACTAGAGCACAAGCAAGTACTTGCATTGGTATTATTTTATGTAACATAAAAACTCTCATTTCTCAATTACATACTAGCATTAATTAAATGTTTTTATTATTATTTATTTATTCAATTATTTATTATTTACCTTCAAACAACGACAGAACGCTCTAGAATATGTCCGTTTACGTTTACACCAAACGAACTCGACAGGTGGCTGGTTTATGCGAGTAAATTTCAGTTTTCTTTTTCCCTGTTCTGCTTTATAAAGCAAACAGGTCTAAAGTCATAGCAATTATTTTGGGTGAATTATATTGTTAATAAACTCACCGAAACATACACAGAAAAACCAGAAAAAATACCAACCCCGGGAATCGAACCCGGAACCTCGACACTCCGGGTCGCGTGCCCACCCAATCCAATTGAAAAAAATCCAAGATTTTCCAATTGAGATCATATTTTGGGTGAGCTTTTTGTTTTTGCTTTTTGGATTATTGAACTGTCTAGTTATTCGGGCTGAAACAAAAAAAATAATGATCGATCTAAATTCCCTCAGTTTTTAGGGTTCTGTACCTCAAAACTAAAAATCGGAACCCTTGTAGGATCACTTTGTTGTCCGTCAGTCTGACTGTCTGTCAAGGCCCTTTTTCTCTGGAACGCGTGGAGGTAGCATGCTGAAATTAATACCAAATACTCAAACCGGCGGTCCCTTGAAGCTGTGAAAAAATCATCCTTCTAAGTCAACGCAATCAAAAGATACAGTCATTAAAAAGGCTATTGCCATACAAATTTCCGAAATCCGAAAACCTAAAGGGTACTTCCAGTTGTAATAGAAACTTGAAATTTGGTATGAAGGTAGCTCTTACAGCACAACCACTCAAAAAATTTACAAAATCTTCAATTTTTATGTCTGTCCGTAGATTTCAGTGACCAATATAAGTTGACCCCACACTGCGTACATTTTGCTTAGGAGCAGGGCTCTGCTAACACTGGGGAAAAGCGTTAAAATCTTTCTACGGAGTCTTCGTGCGCGAGTTCGACTCGCACTTGTCCAGTTTTTTTAGAAAACTTCGGCCCACGAGCAAAGCTACCCACGAAACAATTCCAAAACTAAAGACGCGACATTAAAACACCTCTTCCCGATCCTTCGTTGTCCCTTTCATAAGCAAAGCGTGAAATGCGACAGTGGGCTGCCATTCGTCATTTCAGCCTGCGTCACCCAATAATACGTAAGGTATTTTTCAGGAGTAAATGAGATTTTCGAAGATTTGGGTGGCTGAGCCGCCGTAATCACTGCTAAGCCTTTATTTGATACAGTCATTTTCTTGCGTTAATGCTTTGTTCTATATGTTTTGTGGATCAAGCCAGGAGATGTATTGCGTCGTGTTATGATTATGACATTTGCGGGTGAATAATGTAGACAAGATTATGTGATATGGAATATAATACAATATCCTTTTTTGCCCATTATTGTGATTCGGGAGTCATCCGTCACTATTTCATAGGGACGTCGTAGTGTGCGTTTTTTATATGGATAGGTAGTTACTTGAATTTCGTTTCTTCTCAAAAATCATAACAAAGTTGGAAATATGTTTACTTAACATTTAACTTAAATGTTGAGGTTAGCGTTTGTAGTTACGCATTGCAGTATGTACTTATGTGTTGTCACTTTAACCATGAGTAGGTACACAAAGGAAAAATATATTTTTAAGTCTTGTACAGTGTTGCAAGCTCTTGTTGGTATTAGGTATATTAACATATTTAAATTATATGTCGTGGATCCAGACGTCGAGTCAGTACCTCTATATGTCTGATCATTATCACTTTATCACTCTGAGCTTGTGTTATCCGAAATAAGTTTTTATTTTTGTCTTATTTCATCTTCACTTGATTACAAGTGGGTTGGGTACCTACAAAGTAATATCAGGGAAACGGCGTGGGAGTGGGTAGTCTTTTTGTATGCTCAAATAGTTATTATTTAATATGTGAGTTTACGTTTTTTATAGGCCAGATGACCCATACAACCAAAGTCGTTGAATTACTCGCGTTGTTTCGCTCGCTCCTGTTTCTCTAACGTGATCATTTTAATATACACTTCACAGCCAATATGAAGCGCGCTAAGACAAAATGTTTTTATGCCAGCGATGTACACCGAGCTGTCATTGCCAACTGACACTTGTTACCAACCTAGTCTCTAATTTAAAGTTCTGGGGATCGATTTTTGAATCTCACTTGGTGAAAATTCTCACCCATGACAATGATATCACTATTTGCCAAAAGCCATATTTTTGAATGTCATATCCGTCTACTAACATGCAGCTAATTTGCGTTTCTGTCGTAGATAAGCGAGCCAACGTAGTGGATTTAGGTTAGCTGTCACTGCCAGTGGTCAAGAAATCACTCAGTGATCTCGTTCACAAATAAATCGCTTACTTACTTATTTACTTACGAGCGGGTGAGGGCATTCGTATTTGATATCATGGGCATGTGAATTTTAGTCACCGGCGAGATTAAAAAATACGAACTTTTTAGGAATCAGTGAATTTAGTCACCAAGCGAGTTTCAAAAATCGATCCCCTGATGTAACTTCGGTCTACCCTCTTTTTCAATGCTGCGCCCTTCCGGGTTTCATTATGTTTGTGTTGACATGTGAATTGCATCAAATAAATGAATGAATGAATGAACGTTGGTGGAATAGGGCCTTGCTGACAAAAAGATCTCTTTCAGTACAACACTATTCTCACTATTCAAGCTGCTTCATTTATAGTGAAAAAAAGGCATCACTCACGTATGTCGGTCGAGTAGGTACAGCCAGAATAATCCGTAGTCGGTAGTCCTTCCTCTGGCAGCACACGATTCGACGGTAGCGGAACGCAAATCCGAAATGATTGATTAGTCCGAAACATTTCTGGTTATACCCGACTGAGATACGTCAGTGATCCGTTTATTTCACTATGATTTAATCTCACGGTGTTTGGGTAGCAAAATGTGAGAAAGTTAAATACTTTGAAAAGTTCAAACTAGTGGTAAATAAATAGTTACCTTACCCAATCCCAATCAATTTCAAGGAAAAATTGAAGTATTCTTACTAACGGTGGGAATCCTCTTTTTATGGTGGTCATAATCGTGAAAGTTGCATTATATTCGCCGAGGCTAGCTTTGTTCGTATTAGTTCTATAAAGTCATCGTAAGCTAGTTTGCTGCTTGTCGTAACACAAGCTTTGTATAACTCGTTAAGTTAAATGCAAATTAGCCAAAAAAATATTTGAAAAGAAAAATAAGATTAGATGGTAAGATTTGGCAAATAAAAGAACTTTTAAAACTTGTAAAAAATAACATATCCAAGCCCCTTCTTACGAAATGTGTTTTCATGTTTTTGTGTTACTTTTTATTTTCAGAAACTGAACATTGGAAATCGTGTCAAAATATTACTTGAGCAAATGGTACCTACCATGTGGAACTTCAATCTTATGATTTTTTACTAAAAATGTGTGTAACTAGGTATTTGAACCGGCAGCTATTTCTCATAAAGAGGGAACGCTGCCAGCATCTTTGGTATCATGCCCAAGGGGACTTTTTTTTTTAAATGTTTTAATAAGTATTTATTTTACTGTTTTAGTTAAGTTTAATTTTAGTTTTTATTTATACAGTTTGTAGGTGTCGTTTACTGTAATTTTCTTCATAAATAAACTTATATTTGTACCTTTGAACTTAATTAACTATCCTTATGTTCACCAGAAGAATGAGAAGACTCGAGGAGAGATGCTGCGTGGGAGCGCCGCTGGGACAGTAACCGCTGGCTCCAACAACGGGGAACCGGGCTGAATGAACGTCCATCACGACCGACAGCCCGAATGACCCAGCCGGCCGTCCCCACACATCATCATCAACTATTTAAACACTAAAAACGTAGCTCTGTCCTCTATCTTTGCCTAATTTTTTATATTTTGATATTATGTATTTCTATGATGCTTAAGAACGTAGTGTGTACCTGACACGCACTCCGCAAGGCTAAATAAATATATGTGTACCTGACACGCACTCCGCAAGGCTAAATAAATATATGTGTACCTGACACGCACTCGGCAAGGCTAAATAAATATATGTGTACCTGACACGCACACCGCAAGGCTAAATAAATATATGTGTACCTGACACGCACTCCGCAAGGCTAAATAAATATATGTGTACCTGACACGCACTCCGCAAGGCTAAATAAATATTGTGTGTACCTGACACACACTCCGCAAGGCATATGACCAGTACGAATGCCAGGACCTGTGCCGCGCCCGAAGCTCTTTGCGGTCGTCTGCAATCACTCTTCAGCATTTTGCGAGGTTTCGGTTTGCTCTGCAACCAAAAATAAGTATGAAATAATAATAAATAAAATCATGGGACAAATTGACACAAATTAGCCTAGTCCCAAACTAGGCAAAGCCTGTACTATGGGTACTAGACAATGGATAAACATACTTATACACATAAATACATACTTATATACATATTAAATATCCAAGACCCGAGAACGAATATTTGTATTCATCATACAAACATCTGGCCCGACCGGGATTCGAACCCGGGACCTCGAGATTCATAGTCAGGGTCTCTAACCACTAGGCTATTCGGTCGTCAGATAGATATTCGATGTAGCAATTACTGAGGGTCGAGTACGAATATTCGAATCCTGCGTTACGTAACGTTATCGCATCGAAATACAAAATTTTTGTTCCAAATACGCTCACTGGTGGGCGCTGTTCCAAACGTCATACAAGTTTCTCGATAACGTTAATACTCGATTACGCAGGATTCGAATATTCTTACACGGGCCTCTGATCGGATGTCTATGTGGCGCTAAGGTCACCATAATTATGTTTCTGTAATTATTAATGAGTTCTATCGCGAGTCAAAAATCCGCTATCTAGCGGCTATCGCAGGTCTGTCGTTCTCCACCAATGAGAGACAAGCTACTGGCCTACTACGATTGGTGGAAATTGAAAGATATACCTCACTCGACAACAATGATCGTAGCGGATTTTCGACTCGCAATTGCCCTCATTGTGAGCTTTCATTCCATCAAACAATGTCAGCACCTATCAAGCTTAAGGTTTTAAATAACAAGATAGCAGGAAAACTTCGCCTTATTCATACATTTTACATTTAAAGTGCCTCAATAAAATCTGTTTTCAATACTCCTAAAGATGTTTATCAAAGAAAGGTAAAATCAGGGCTCTAAATTATTAATCATAAAATTGAATTAATCGTGGATCGCTCTTGAATATGCTAATGAATGTATTTCTGATTTTCCTTAAAACAGCACTACAATGTTTTAATTAGGAGGGCTATGTTGTTTCTAGATGTTTACAATATTTTCTTCATTTTGTTAAATGTAGTTTTTGGTTTTCTGCTCTGCTCTTAGTACATACCTACCTATATAATCATCTTGCAGTGTTTTTTTTTAAATGGCTTGGCAATATTAAATCGTGGCTACTATTTTCTCCGCTGAGATCTTTTTATGATTAATGGCTTTTTCTAATTAAAAAATTCTCTGACTTCCAGTCGTTCTGCTGTCTGTGTAAAACTCACTTTGATTATGTTGACGTGAAAAAAGATTCCGATATCAAATACGACTACAAGCAGTTTATAATACCTACAAAAATTCCACGAGACATCACAATTCTAAACTCAATAAAAAGTTGCATATTTTACGTATTACTGTGTTTCTTTATGCAATTTTCTGTTTATTTTTTGGTAACTATATAAAATAATAATATTCAATCTAATTTTCACAACTAAGTCAACCAAAAGCTGTGGTCGTCATGTGTTTCTAAAGGCGGTTTTACTTTTTGTCAAAAGATTTTGTACAATGAAGTTGTAAAAAAATGCAATAAATAATAGGTACTTGAATACGAGTACTTACTATGTGCGAAATTCACCACGATAATTACAATAAAAATAAAACCTACACACACTTGTCAAACAATTCAGTGGTCTTACATGAGACCTGTAGCCTGACCCCTCTTTGAAAATAGGCCTATACCCTGAAGTGGGATGCACACATACTAGAGATAATTACTTCCCATCCACAAATGACGACCGGATAGCCTAGTGGTTGGAGACCCTGACCATAAGATTGAGGTCCCGGGTTCGATCCCCGGTCGGGGCAGATATTTGTTTATGAATACTAATGTTTGTTATCGGGTCTTGGACGTTTAATATGTATATACTCGTAAGTATGTTTATTCGTTATTGTCTAGTACCAATAGTATAGGCTTTGCCCTGTTTGGGACTAGGTCAATTGGTGTCAATTGTCCCATGATATTTTATTTAAATTCATGAGTAATATCGAACTCATCGTACTTTTGTTTCCGGTTTGGTTAATACTTTAATACCTATCCGTTGAAACAAGCAGGTTAATGATCGAAGCCTTTTAAACAACAATGTGCTACAAAATGGCCGTTCCGTTTGCTGAAACTTGGTGTTTGATAAAGTATTAGTAGATTAGTGCTCGGCCATAAAATTTTAGGCTTTAGTTTCTGTTGTCCGAAATAAACGCATTTTATTTTATTTTATTTATTTACCATTATTTTAGAGGATTATTTAACGTTTTTTTTCTGAGGTTTTTTTTTGAAGGCGGTTTTACCTTTTTGTTAAAACATTTTTATTTCACAATTTTACGTTGATTTAACATTTTCAGAATTATCCTTCAACTCCTAACCGCTAAGGAGTTGTACCTTCCATCATCAGCTCATCATCATGTGATGATGACTACCAGACGCAAATACTTGAATAACCTTAGAAAACATATGAAACACATAGTACGTGCCTGTAAAATTTGAGGGTTGCCCTCGATTTCCCTAGGATCCCATCATCAGATCATGACTTGGTGATAATGGGACCACCTCAGGAGTATACCCTTTTGAATAAAAAAAGAATTTTGCAAATCGGTCTACAATCGACGGAGTAATCGATGAACATACATTAAAAAAAAAATATACAGTGGAACGTAGAACTTCCTCCTTTTTGAAGTCGGTTAATAAAGTCAAAGTCATTATCGTCGTCTTGCAGCTCGTAGTTACTTATTATTTGACGACCAATCCTACTTTTCTTTATACGACAGGAAGGCAAACGAGCAAATTGCTCATGATAGTAAGTGATCACCACTGTCCATAGACACCAACCCCGGGGTTTGCAGATGCGTTGCCATCCTAGAGAGCTAGAATGAAATGCCTCTTGTGCCTGTGATTTCCTCGGCTGCTTAGCAGCAGGATTAGCGAGTAAGATGGTGGTAGCGATCCGGACAGGTCTCGCACAAGGTCTTACCACCCGTGAAGTGGTCAATAAACATAGAATGCATGATTACTTGAGGTTATTCAAAATAGTAAAGGGTACACAGTTTTCTGAAAATGCCCTTATATCAATGAATGAATGTGAATGTTTGGTATTTCGTGAGGTGATTTTGGCAAGGGCCAAAATCACCTCACGAAATTATTGGACGCCCCCTTATTACATCTAAACTGGAGTGGTGTTCCACTGCTGAGCCAAGGCCTCTAGTTTTTCTCTATCTGGTTGAACTAATTCCTGAACAAGGAAGACGACTGTCTGCGGTTCTTAGTCTAATTAGTTCAAATAGTTCTCAGTCCCTAGCGTCCATACGGTTTGTTAGAACTTAGCCAATTGCTAAGCCTCCTTCGAAGATATTTAATGAAGTAAGATAATTGGCTTGGATTATGGTCTAACATTGACACAGAAAAAAAACATCCAGATTATTATTATGGTATACTGAGGGGCACAATTAGTGGCCCGCCCTATTTTTTTACTATTTATTGTAAAAGCATTCATTTATAATAATAAAATGGACTCAATTACAATCTGTTAATTACAAAAGAGCACACACAAAAAAATACAAGAACAGGGATTTGAGTGTGAAGTTTCAAGTGTGATAACTTAAAGCATTTTTGAATTTTTCGATATCACGGTTTCTTACGCGCAATAATAACATGTTACTCTGATCCTAAGTAACTACGACAGAATACTGATTGAGCATTTTTTTTATAATTACTAATTGTAAAGTCTAATCTTAATTTAGACACAACCTACGTCGTGCTATTTAAAACCCCAGCACCCTGTATCTAAAACAAGGCTTTTCATTCACATCCACCTCTTGTCGCGGCCGGCTACGGACATGCAAATGCATTGTCGAGATAAACGCTACTTCATGTAGCTGCAAGTCACAGGAGGTAGAGTTTTTATTGCTTAAGCGTAAAAGCGCTCAGTAAACCAATTGTTAAAACAAGTAGCTGCAAAAAATTTTTTTTTTCTTTTTCTTGACGGTAGTAGCATTGTCATGCAACCGTATCCATTCAGTTGGAAGTGGGTTAAATTCAACTTACAAGATTTGATTACACACAGACATTCACTTGGACATGTGAAAGTGAACAAAAGTAGGTATGTTGTCTTTGTATTTTCTGCTGATTGATATTAACATTTTTTTGCAAAAACAGAATAGTTTATTGTTTATATTTAAAAAATCTGTTGCGTATGTCACCCCGTCTTCCTTTTTAAAAACACCACAGAAATTACTGAATCATAGTCTTTTTTAAAAGTAAAGTCACTAAACCGTGGTTTAATTACGCTCCGTAGCTGATTCTCATAAACGCCACTGCAGAAAACATCAAGTTGCGGTCCCCGCTACCGCTCATACCTCGCGCCCTATCTTCTTTACCTATTATGATCTTTTATTCTTTTTGTTTCGTGGAGATGTGCTTTGATAAAAGACAGTATCTCTCTGATTTACTTTCTCGCGCAATTGTTTTATTTCTAGAATTTATTTTAATCTTGAAACTTCAAGAGTATTTCGCTCGCTCTTAGAAAACATTTTGCGTTTCAAACTTAGGCATTACTTGTTTAGTTTTATTACATTCGTATAAGTTTTTCCTGGAGTACCTAGATGCCTTTAGCTTCTATTTTGTCAAGGCCAGGAAGAAATTTGGTAACTTATAATTTATCTTAATTATTATTAATTATAATTATCATGGACACATCGACAGTCACGTTGGTGTAATATAGGTGTCAGAGTTTTCTGTAAATAAGCTTACTGTGTCAAAATTAATTATTTTGTACAAGCGACTTATTCACATGATAAAATAGTGGGAATTTTTATCAAACATTGTATGGGCAAGCAAAATGTGTTGCTCCACCTGTGATAATGTTGTCCTAGCGAGTGACAGTTGACAAATAACAATGACAGTTTTATGAAATAAGGCGTTTGTTCTTGGTTCCTTACGTCAACAAGAAGAGGACACTTTATTGTATTGAGTAACTCTGAGGAACCTTTTCACAATCATAAGGTCATAACAATATAACTTTAACCCGCAAGTAAAAGCAAAGGAATTCTTAAAATAAGTCAAACAACGAGTTTAAAAAAAAACAGACTTTTTGGCTTTTATTATTTTTATACAGTTGTTTAGAAAAAAAAAACAGTATTTTTAACATGAAAATATTTTTTTTAAGTAAGTTAGGTAGGTATCAACATTCTCCAAATTAATAACAAACTTGAAGGAGGCTATGACAAAGTAAATTCAAAGTAGAAGATGCTAAGAATAATTAAATGTTAATAAACACTTGTTAATTCAATTAATAAAGATAGGCACATTACTAAGAAGGAATTTTTAATCATAGTTTCAATTTGTTTGTTCCAAAATTATTCTTGTTAATCCTAAATTAAAGTCGTACGGGTTATTTTTAATAATGAGAATAACCGACATTAAAAACATAAAAAATCAAAGGGACTTATGTCCATACAACCAATCTTTCAGATTACAAGGAATAAGTGTTTCCAGACAGAAAAAAATATCGCTAGATAACACAAGTTATAATTTATTACTTATTTAGCCAATACTTATCCACAGTCAGCAGCAATAGTTGCTAAGCAACCGAAGCGCTCACAATGATGAAACATATAAATTGTTGCATACAAAAATCCGAGATACATTAGTTTGGCATTGGTGTTTTAGCAAAATTAAGGCTTAAAATGAAAATCTCTGTTATGTACC
This sequence comes from Clepsis dumicolana, assembly GCA_963691665.1. Lineage (NCBI taxonomy): Eukaryota > Metazoa > Arthropoda > Insecta > Lepidoptera > Tortricidae > Clepsis > Clepsis dumicolana. The sequence goes on along the minus strand of OY829515.1, from coordinate 13,090,010 downwards.
AGATAATATAACATTAAAAATGACGATTTGAGCACTGTTAAGCGTAACTAATGTATCTCAACTTACGTTACTCACGCCTTACACGGCAGATAGAGCCGTGCTTAGATCGTTGTGAGCGCTTCGGTTGCTTAGCAACTATTGCTACTGACTGTACCACGCGTTCAGAGATTTATCAGATGTATGAATGAAACAGTGTACCTATGCTTTTTGTGTCAAACTTAAATGCGCCTGGTGTGAGTTCAGTCACTTGTACTAACGGGAATGTGTCCCACGGCCTGGAAAACTTTAGAGAAACATTCGAGTTTGAAACGTATTAAAAATTCTTATACGCTCTTGGAGATAGCGGGACGATGTGGAGCGTTTTTGGCCAGACTGGCGAGATTTAGCTGAAACCAGAGACGAGTGGAAGAAGAAGGGAGAGGCCTTTGCCCAGCAGTGGGACACCGTATAGGCTATAAAAAAAAAACTCTCTTAATCCGTACATCTTTTTAGTGAAAAAAAAAACCGGGTTTGTAGATAAATAAGCGAGTCATTTAGAAACAGTAAAGTCATATCCACATTTCATAACAGTCGTTATGCACACTAGTCAAACAATTAATAAGTAGGTATCTAGTACATTTATGACACATGTGGTGATTAAATGGCACTAGCTGGCTAAACAAATACTGTAATCAAACGACACAGAAAGTATGAATTGCCTTTAGTAATGAATGCGTTAGTTTCTCTGACATTTGCTGTTCTGTATTTAACTTTATCTACGTAGATATGCGTTCAGAAACCGTAGGTAATGACCATCATTACGACAGAAAATTTTCGTCTTCAAAAATTTATACAATTTAAAGATAGCCCTCAATAAAATAACGAAACGTCAGCTCGCTTCTCGCTCGGCTTCTGAACCTATCTTTGAGTACCTACTTATAATGTGTATAGATAAAGTAATGTATGCAACTCTACGTAACTGGGCCTTGAAACACTTGTGTGATCCAAATATGAAACACAGCTTCGCCTCGTTTCATAAAAACACACGCGTGTTATAAGGACCCTCATTATTTAACAGTTGCATAAACTACTATTACATAATATTATATTCTCACTAATATTATAGGTAGACTGGCCGACCGTAGGCCATTCAATATAAAATGTGAAATCTGACGGCCGAATAGTCTAGTGGTTAGATACCCTGACTATGAAGCTTGAGGTTCCGGGTTCAAATCCCGGTCAGGGCAGATGTTTGTAAGATGAATACGAATGTTTGTTCTCGGGTCTTGGATGTTTAATATGTATATAAGTATGTTTATCCGTTGTCTGGTACCCATAGTACAGGCTTTCCCTAGGTCAATTGGTGTCGAATTGTCCCATGATATTTATTTATTTATGTATGAGCAAAAATATTAACTTATCTATAGCCGACTTGGTTACACACTTAACTTACTAGAGTTATTTTTACACTAGAATAAGTCAACTAAGAGTTAGTGGGTTAACTGTGTAACGTAAATCAGTATAGATCTAACATTTTAATTCCTAAGTAACAAAAGGCCTACAAAAGAGCGGTTTAAGTCACCAAAGGTCTTAAATTATAAAGCTTTGTTCTCACCTCGGCGCTTTGTGGCGTTAAGAGCAAGATAGACTAGGTGTAGGATTTCCGTAAATCCGTCACGTCTTCGCCACTTCATTTTAGACGCACAATGACTAGAATTAGAACTATTATAGCTGTAGTGTCTCTGTTTCAGTTTGCACCAAAATTCATTTCTATGTTCGGATGTCCGACTGATCCCCTCAGCAGGTTGCAGTTCTCAACCGACTCTCGGGAAATTTTGTAAGTGTGTCGATTCGTTTTTTTTTAAATAAATTAATGAAGAGACACGTTGAGAGGCTAAAATTCTTCATTATTCATCTACAGGTCGAATTTCTCAAGCGATTCTCGTGAAATTTTGTGAGCAGGTTCGATAATTATACCTAATTATCTAAATTATAGGTTTTTATTGATTTTTTTTATAAAAAAAATTAACTGGCACTGTGGTAGTTTAATGGATTGATCAATGGTCCATGAAGCAAAAGGTTATTAGTTCATACCCAGGCTCGCACCTCTGGGTTTTCAGTTTTATAGGCGAAATTACAGTGTAGATTATCAGTGAAGTTAGCGAGGGTGTTTATTTTTTTACAAGTAATGGATTAAATTAATTTGCTCCTCCGCGAAGTAGTGCAGTATAGTCATGCAAAATAGCCTCGTCTGCGCTGAGTATTTATTTTCATGCAATGAATTAAAAATAAAATAATCAACGCAAACGCTACTAAGCCCACAACCAAAACTACCACCACCAGTAAATAGTACCGAATTATTATTATTATTATACAGTGCGGTATTATTTTACATTTAATTGATTATTTTATTTTTAATTTTAGTTGATTGTTTTATTTTTAATTCATTGCATGAAAATAAATACTCAGCGCAGACGAGGCTATTTTGCATGACTAAACTGCACTACTTCGCGGAGGAGCAAATTAATTTAATCCGTTACTTGTAACATGGACCTCCGTAAAGTTACGCCTGAATCAATACATTATTTATTTTTTTCTCATAAAAATTATTAGTTTGTAACAATTTTTAAATTTTAAGAATAAAAACATCGAACGATTTCAAGCCTCAACACAAATGTAATGTTAGCTTATTGTAGGCTTATTGGGAGTCATATCTGTGTGTTAAAAAAAAAAGAATTTTGAAAATCGGTCTACAATTGACGGAGTAATCGATGAACATACATAAAAAAAAATACATGCAGTGGAACGTAGAACCTCCTCCTTTTTTGAAGTCGGTTAAAAATAGCAATTTTAAAATGGCATCATACCTGTTAAGCCAGAAGCGTATGTATCAGTGCAATATGTACTAGGTACGGGAGATATTCATAGAAGCTCGCAAAGTAATATCACAATTACTTAGTTCACTGGTTCGACACGCTAACATATCCGATGGCATTTCTTATCATTTACCTACGTTTCGTTTTTGCAACCTCGTTACAAGCTTGCGTTTCCTTGATCTGCAATATTTTTTTTTTTAATTAATAACGTTAAAAATGAGTTTGTTGATTTTATTTGTCGCGGTTGGCAACACACAAAAACTCTCAAAAATATGGCTGATGGCAAATATGTATATATATTTTTAATTATTATCTAGATTAAATAAATTACTTTTCCTGAATAAAGTTGGGTGGTGATTTTTTTTAGTTGTTTTTTAGTAATGGCTGGTAAGACATCACAAAAGTTTTAAGAACATGGCCAATGAGAAATCTTAAAGACGAAGGAATAAAGGGTGCACCCAGAAGTTTAAAAGGGTGTATTTTTATCGCACGAAAAATTTGCATATATCTCAGGATATTTAAGAAAAAAAAGAAGATTTTATCGAAAATAATAGCCACATTAAATTATCATTAAATTGTTTACCTGAATTTTACCGACAAGACCTGTAATTTTAGCATCTACCAACTGTTTCAATGCTTAGCGGTTGCAGAGGGTGATACCTAATGTAAATAAATTAGTGTGCCTAATAAAAAAAAAAAAACGGCCAAGTGCGCGTCGGACTCGCGCACGAGGGTTCCGTAGAAAGTTTTTAACGCTTTTCCCTGGTGTTTTAAGAAGTCCAGTGATAGCAGAGCCCTGCTCCTAAGCAAAATGTACGCAGTGTGGGGTCAACTTATATTGGTCTGCGAAATCTACAGACAGACATAAAATTTTAAGATTTTGAGACTTTTTGGGGTGGTTGTGCTATATGAGCTACCTTCATACCACATTTCAAGTTTCTAGGACAACTGGAAATACCCTTTAGGTTTTTGGATTTCGGCAATTTGTATGGAAATAGCCTTTTTAATGACTGTATCTTTTGATTGCGTTGACTTAGAAGGTTGATTTTTTCACAGCTTCAAGGGACCGCAGGCTTGAGTACTTGATATTAATTTCAGCGTGCTACCACCACGCATTCCAGAGAAAAAGGGTCTTGACAGACAGACAGACAGACAGACAGGCGGACAACAAAATGATCCTATAAGGGTTCCGTTTTTTCCTTTTGAGGTACGGAATCGTAAAAAACAGTGCGTCAATTCGTTTTGCTTTCTTAACCGACTTTAAAAAAAGGAGGAGGCTCAAATCAGGTGGTTTTCATTGGGTAATAAAACTTAATAAACCTCCATCATTACCTATAATAAACCGAACTGAGAACTTAATTTTTGTCTGAAAGAATTCGCTCCCGCCCGAGGTAGCCCCACAATTTAACAAAATCTCTTTGGTAATTATAACATTCTTTACATTTTGTAGTTCTTGTTTGAAGGATAAAAGGGATTGATGCAATTTTCACCAGTCATTTTCGTTTGATTTATTCGTAATAGAGTAACGCTTATGTTTGTACTTTAGGAAGGTACCGTTATTCTCAATGATATTACATATAAAAAGAGCTAGATATGTCATCAGCACGCAGAAAATGAAGCGCGAAAAAGGCTACAAATTGTAGCCTCTTTAACCACAATCTCTCTCAAATAAGGTTCAAACTCGCGAGCAAATGTCAAAATGTTCGGAACATGTTTTTCGGTTGTCTTGTGAGCATAATGACGTATCTTTACTCATAATATTATCATTGGTTATGCTGCCATAGTTTCATTTTGTACTGAAAAATATGTGCGTTGTGGATTACGAGTATACCGATTCAACGGAATTAGGGGACGCCTATATTAAGCATTAATTCTACGAAACGTCAAAGTAACTTTGTAAATCAAGAAACTTTATCTTTGTGTGCATAAAGTTTTACATTTAATTGTTACCGCTGCTTTGTGAGACACATAATAATAACATGATGAAAATGATTATGGTTAAGAGCACAGAACCATATTAGGATAGAAGGAAAGAGCACATCGATTTGTATGGGAACCGAACGTGTATTCATATTTATATTCATTTAATCATGTTCATTACATATATGGTGTTAGATCAACAGGCGGTAGGTACATGACACCCTGTTAGGGTATAAAATGTCAAGAATGCTTATGTCTATGTTAATGCTAATAGGTATTGTACACATTCATTAATTATACGGATTATGCATAGTTATTAAACAAGGTCAATAAAATAAAATAATTCAAATGAAACAAATGATACAATTCTGTGTAGATTATAATGTCATGCAAGTATAAAATATATATATATTTATTATATTATATTGTGTGTAGCATTTTGCGTAGGTATTTGGTCGTCACGAGTGTAATTTAGTGAGGAAATACCTTGATTAACAGCTTCAACTTTTTAGTGGTGATTGAGCAGTTAATTGTCGAACAAGAAGGTATTTTGTTCTTAAAGCCTGACGTCGCACGTGGAAAGTTGGTCTTAGGTTTTTTTTTGCAGCACGCAAGGTATACACTCGTTCCTTCTATCTCGATAAAGAACAGTTCTGTGGTTAAGATGCAACTTTCGCAACAAGTTTTAACATGACAGTTTTTGGGATATTTCCGTAATTTCTTATTGGACCACAGATAATTTACGAAGCATTTGCTTAAATCGATTTTATGACTAAATGAGCAAAATGTGTGACCAACTTTTGTGAGGAAAACCATCGACTTTTAAACATAAAAGACTGGCCACGCACCTCTTTAGCGCTAACAAAATGCGGCCTTCACTCATTAGCTGTCATTACACTGACATGTCAAACTTCAAGGGAATATACCACAGACAAATATACCATCTGGATAATGTACGACTACTGACCTGCTAATTCATGTCCACAAAATAACAAGTAGTCGCATGATAACAATGACCTGCTAATTCTCGAACAAAAATAACAGGTCGTTCTTCATTGATCGAGCGAGCGAAGCGTCAACGTTTCAAATTGGACAAAAATTCTTTCGTATGTCTGTCCAGCTGTTCTCCTCTACGGTGTAAAATGTTGTGAACAGGCTCGATAATTATAGTTTTTTTGGAAAAAAAAAATTAGCTCACGAGGTCTACAGCTCACAGAGCCACTACTGATAATATTTTACGTATAAGAGATGAGAAAGCTCACAGAGTGGCAAGTGGAATGGAAGGCAAGTGTTTCATAACTGTTTCAAAGGTAAAAATATAAAATAACGGAAAAAATACAAAAAAGATATTTCAGTGTCGTCATTGGCCAGATAATGCACAGTCTAAATCGGTAGATCTAAAAACTGGAGAACCAGTGGAAATAGATGGAATAGGTAGTCAGTCTCTGTAATAGTTTTATTCAATTTACCAGGATCGAACAAAGCTATAGTAAAATAAAAATAGAAAACAAATATTCTATGAAAGTTAACCAGGAGTTTTTCTTTCCAAATTTCTACTCGGGTCGTGATTTATCAGGTTGGGAAATTAATGGCCCTATGTTATTTGGCCATAATATTAGAGGTAGGAATTTATCAGGTGGGGAAATAAATTGTTGGCCCTGAATTATTTGGCTATAATATTATAATTTTAAATGCATGGTTTTCTTTACAAATAATGAGTATTTTATTCATTTACGTATTGAATGTGATTCCTTGTGCTTTGTTTTTCTTTTTCGTGTTGTTTGTACAGTTCAAAAATGTGTAAAACTGTTGAAATTGGGCAAGTCAAGGAGATGTCACCTGAGCGGCGGCCGTTGGCGACTAAGTCATCGAATCACCTAATCACCTATATTGCTTGTCCGCGCGCGGTGAAGGGGTGGCACATCCGTCTATTTTTGGTACATCAATGAGGAAAACTAAAGTGTCATTCTATGGAACCTTCTAACTATGTAAACAAACCGCCATAGTAAATTCAACATTCAGAGACAATTTCAGTATGGCGGTTTGTTTATATAGTTAGCAAGTTCCATAGAATGATACTATGGTGTAAAATATTTTAACAAAGCTGCAAGCCAAATTGTGTTGGGGAGTCGTATAAGTCTTGCTATAGTACTTAGTAGTGGGCAGAACAATCAACACATCATTGACTGAAGGCTGCTTTAGACATATTTAAATTGTTACTTAAAACTATCAAGGCTGCATATTAGTTATAACATGGTTTCTGAAGTAGGTTATAATTTTGGATTATCAAAAATGTTAGGTAGGTACACGAAAATCTTCGAAAACATGACTTTAAAAACATGTGTTCCTAAAGGATATGTTTTTGTACCAATTAAAAGCGAGACGCTTGGATATTCGTAAGTTACATTTGCGCTTATATTGTCTAACAGCTGGATAAATGCCTTCTATCATATCTTCTTATCTGTAAACTATTTTACTTTCATACTTTGTCACATCAACGTATTTCAAAATGTAATAATAATAATGAAAGTAAGGGCTGAAAAGCGAAAACTAACAACTGCAACTTGGCAAAGTTGGAAAACTCTCGACATTTTCTTTACAAAGACCAATACTCCAAAAACGGCTGGGCTGGGATTGCAGTAGCTTTGTAGGTCCGTTTAGAAGGTACGGTGCCACAGGCAGACATACATAAATACCGGATGTAATAACTAGTCGTCGGGGGTTAAAAACTAGTGATTTCTAGTAGAAGAAACTTAGAGGATGGACATAGGTTTATTTGTTTTAAAATACATGTACGAGTATGTACCTAATGAAAGTGAATGAATTAGAAATTTGAATTGATATGATTATGTTTTTTGAAACAAAATAAACTTGTTGAAATGAAATTATTCGTATCATGCCAATTTAAAGAGTTACTTGTTAGTTTCCTTTGCGGTCGGTGGGCAGTTAAAAAACGTGCATTATTCCATTAAACCTCTTTTCAATTAAAATGTTGCGGACTTCTGATTCGCGACTTTTTATAGGATACTTAGTACCCATTAAGGAAAATAAGTTTTTGCAATTAACTTTACGTATTATGTTTTAGTTTTTTCAAGAAACGGATTTCTGTTAAAATATCATTGAACTTACAATTTTATACCTCCGAAGAGAAGATACTTTAAAATAAAGAAAATTACTTCTACAACGGCGCGCAAAAGTATTATGACATTGTTTTCTGAATTTTAATAAAGGTTACTAAATGACTATTAAAATATTCCCGAAAATACAGGTTTTTTAAACAATTTAAAATGTTCCCATTCCAATTTATTAACCATGTACTCCTATCCTAAACCACTACGCATCCAAACACATTCGAAAAATAAAATTAAAAAAAACTTACGTTCAGGTTCAAACCCGCAGTGTATCCAGCCAGCACTGTTCGCGGTAAAGAGGTGTCTACTTGATACGCAAGTCAGCGGTCGCTTATATAGCCGCGATGCCAAGCGGCCAGTGTTTCAGATCTCCGTGTCGTGTACGCGGGACTTTGTAATAATTTTTGGGAAGTACCTGTGACGTCAGTTCATGTTATAACTTTTTTTTCTGTAGTCATGGCATGGGATTTTGGCTATCTATTTTATCTATAACTACGACATAGTGATATTTTACTGACACTTACATTCAATGAAAAGCACACCGAGTGCTTTATTATTTTGATCGCTAAAAGGTATTTTTTTTACTTCATCAACACCTGCGTTATGATTGAGTGCTAACGCCAACTTAAAATCACAAAACTGAAACTTTAATTAGGTACCAACAATCAAATTTTAGTAAATATTTATTTTATAATTAGTTTGTACTTAAGCAGACAATTCAGACATAGGATATAGGAATTATATTACACCGGTTCCATATATGAAATTATTTCGGATTATCCGTTAGTTTCTTATAGTTTCGGTTACGAATATTAGATTTTTAAGGAGTTGTAAGAATGAAATACCGGGATTTGAACACGGAGTATCTAGTTTCATGTTCGGATAACTAACCACTGAGCTACCTATCTGGTCGTTATTGTACATTTCATTTTATTTTCTTTTTTTAGTTGAATTTTTCTTTTTTCTTTTTGTAAACTTCTTAATATTTTCGTCATCTAAAATGTAAGTAATCTACTTTCCAAGAAGTATGTAATGACTATCCAATATCCATCTACTAACGTGTAGGTATACCTATGTATCTGTCATTGATTAGAAAATACATAAAGTTTCCACATGAAATATTGAAGCTACTATAATTTTAATAAAAAAAACTTTGAAACTAGGCAGCACTAGCTTGAAAAAATATGATACGCGAGTTATTCGCAATTTTTACTCATTAATTCCATACAAAAAGGGAAGCAACAAACTGTTTGTTTGTTCGTTGTTTCTGTTCTGCTAACTCGTTAATTTTCCACGTTGGTTTTTTTGTAAATTATGCGTAAAAATTGAGTTTACCGGTTTTCATGAATTCATTACACATCAGAAACATAAATACGCATTTTGCGGAAAAATAACAACGCGTCAAAAGAAAGAATTAAGTATCTAATCAAATAAGTGGTTTAAGAACCACTTTTGTTTTTTTTTTTTTTAGGGTATTTTGTGTACGTATATACTTTGTCCGCTACTGGGCAGGTAAAAGCATGTACATTTTTTTTTGAGTAATTTATAAGATTCTTACATGTTTTAAAAACCTTAGGCGGTTTAAGTAATAGTTGGCAACATAGCAATTTTTTTTTTTATTTCGCATTCACTGTTTACTTTTTTTTAGACCGATTTTACAGACCTCCAGTTAAAATAAACCTAAGGAGTTTTGTGACAATATAATTACATTTTCGTAAGATTTGATTAAAAAAAGCAAATGTCAAAATAACCATGTGCCCAAAAACATCATTGACACACACAAGTGTTAACATATTTTGCTTAATTCACGAGACAGAGAAATGTTGTTACTCTCTAACTGTTCAGTATGAAATCGAGTTAACTTCGGTTTTGCTGACGGAAGTAAACTTAACTTTGTGCTTCGGAATTGCCTTCATTCATGAATTCCTTTGACTTATGTGATTTAAGGGGTTCATCATCAAATTGCTGACACGCGTTTCATAGCTGTTTCATTTCATAGCATTTTCATTTCTTCGGAAGCTATTTTCCGACTTACTTTCTTAACCTTTTGATTTAAAAACTAACCCAACCTATACAACAAACAATAAAATTATAATGGAAGTATCCTGATTTTAGCAGAAAATGGCTTTGAATGAAATGAAACAGTTATGAAAAGTTTGTTGACCGTTCAAGGCACTCCGGATTTAAGGAGAAGTATTTAGTTTATGTATGACTAGCTGTTACCCGCGACTTCGTCTGCGCAGAATTCGTTTATTGCTATACCGTGGAAACTAAGTAGGGATATAAGTTCTGTATAACAATTAACTGTCCATTATCCCATGCGTTTAGGTCTATTTAATTTGAAAAGCCATTCTCAAGAATGATGGCCTGGAAGCCTAGATACTGTCTTTGGATTCTTTACATTACAGGGGGGCTATGGCCACTGAGAAATCTGCTAACTGCAGCGCCAGCGTAGTGATTTATTTTTGTTACTTACTTAACGTACAGAATTTATTTTGGCTGGCTGCGCCCCCCGAGCCCCTCCTCCTTTCTTCCGGTGACATAGTGGTTCGCTACTTACCAATAGCTCGGGGGAAATAGTAGTGTTTGTGTGCTTTTTATGGCGGGGGGCTGCGCCCCCCGAGCCCCCCTCTTTCCTTCATACGGCGTAGTGATTCCCTCATCAATGGCTTGGAGGAATGAGTAGTGTCTGTGTGCTTTTAATGGCGGGGGCTGCGCCCCCCGATCCCCCCCTCTTTCCTTCCGGCCACGTAATAAATAAATAAATAAAATAAATAAATATCATGGGACAAATTGACACCAATTGACCTAGTCCCAAACTAGGCAAAGCCTGTACTATGGGTACTAGACAACGGATAAACATACTTATATAGATAAATACATACTTATATACATAATAATATTAAACATCCAAGACCCGAGAACAAACATTCGTATTCATCATACAAACATCTGCCCCGACCGGGATTCGAACCCGGGACCTCAAGCTTCATAGTCAGGGTTGCTAACCACTAGGCCATCCGGTCGTTCAAATGGTTCGCTACTTATCAATGGCTTGGAGGAATGAGTAGTGTTTGTGTTCTTTTTATGGCGGGGGGCTGCGCCTGCTGCTGCAGCTGCTGCTCTTTACTTGCTGTAGGTGAGTGGTCCGCTACTAATGAATATTCTGGAGGCAGTACCTTTTTACATTTCTTGTTAATAAATAATTGCACTCTGGATCGGATTTACAATTTCGGCTACACGATTACAGCATCAAGACTAAACAGTGGCATCAATAATACTCGTATTGTGTGTTGGAATAAGATCTTATGTTTTTATTTGTATAACAGTGAATTTTAAATGAATAAATGACATTATGCTGTTTTACTATATTCTTTCTTTCTTAAGTCTCTAAAAATAGCTAAATATCCATTAAAAAGAGATTCAATTGATCGTCTTAGCTGCAGAACCGTTTCACTACAAATGTCATATTGACATAACCATACATCCGACAAAGAATTCAATATGAAATGTATTAAGAGAAGGTTCCACGAAATTGCGCGAACTGAATCGTTGTTGATCGTATGACTGTGGAACCGTATCACTGCGAATATGACATTGACGTACCATACATCTGCCAAAGATATCATTGTAAATTTTGTTGTGAAAATGTTCCTCGGGGGTACGCGATTCCATTTTCTCAAATTATCGTTATCCCGCGGGATTTTTGCTGTTTTCCGGGGTAAAAAGTAGCCTATGTCATTCTCGGATGTTCAAGCTACCTTTTTGTCAAGTTTCACCATGATCGGTAGGGCGGTTTTTGCGTGAAGAGGTAACAGACAGACAGAGAGACAGAGAGACCGAGTTACTTTCGCATTTATAATATTAAGTTAGGATTAGGATTGTCAAATAAATCCTAACTAATATTACAAATGCGAAAGTATCTCTGTCTTTCTTTCGGTCTGTTTGTTACCTCTTAATGGAAAAACCGCTGCACCAATGTAGATGGAAATTTGGCAAGAAGATAGTTTGAATATTGAGGAATAACATAGGCTACTTTTTATTCGGGAACATTGTTTAGTTCCCGCGGGATAGCGATAACCGATGTCTACGCAAACGAGTTTGCATGCAACAGCTAGTCAACTATAAATCTAAAAGATCAATCAAAAAAAAATCTTACGTTCAAGCTATGAACACTTTGACATGTAAAAAAATTTCTCGATTTAACTAATACCTACGTACTTGAAAATGTTAGGTGATTCTTATATGGCATACAACAGGTAATTACTTTTAATACTAGGTATAAGTAAATGCGAAAGTTAGTTTATTTGTTTGTGTATCTTATCTTATCTTATCTTCAACTCTCTCTCTCTTCTTCTTCTTGCGGATACACTTCGACCCAGCGGGATCTTTTGTGCATTTACCCCTCCTTTTCACTATTCTATCGCTTTACCCACTACCTCCATGTAGTGGATGATTTGGCGCAGCGGTAGTGCCTTAAAGTCTCCTGGTTCGGGGTAGCCGTTGCCGAAGAGATTCATTCTTGATCTGGCGAGGGCCTCACATTCACACAACACGTGTTCCATTGTTTCGACCTCTTCGCCGCACATTCTACATTCTTCATTGTCATAGAGTCCCATCTTCGCCAATTGGTATTTGGTCCCGAAGTGACCTGTGAACACCCCAATTACATATCGGAGTTGTCTTCTGCTGAGGTTCCAATGTTTCTTGGTCCAGCCTGGGTTAACGTTTTCTATGAAACGCTTCGAGTGTTTGACTCCTGCCAGAGCTTTCCACTCTTGTCGGTATTTGGCTCTGGTGTGGTCATTTATAGCGGTTCTGATGGTTCCTTGTGATAGTCCCGTCCCACATATGGTTAGGGTCCAGTATATATATGTTTGTGTATCACTCTTTCAACTACTTTTCATAATTGAACGAGAGGAAGGCTATGGGCTACATTTTATTTTAGAAAATTGCGTTGTTGCGTTGTAACGGTAATCGAATTCTACGCAGTCGAAGTCGCAGGTAACAGCTAGTAACAAATGAACCAAACTAATTATTATTAAAAACGAAAACTAAACGTTATTCGTCCAACTATAAGATAAATTGAATCCGCTGTTTCCAAAAGTTCATAAATCATCATGACTACGCTTGTATTTTGCACTTAGCTCTTAAAGAATAAGGTCTTAAACGCATTAGCTCCCTCAATGGCAATAATGCGTTTTAGGGGTAAACAGGTTGTTTAATTTTAATACTACGTTATTTTTCCTACATTTTAAAGTATGTGCATTTTCTTTGTGGGCTGCTTATGAAACGAGTCAGATAATTATTTCAACTCGCTGGATATGAATACAGAAAATTACTTGTTGAAGAGGTCATTCTAGTTAGTAATACGCACAGTTTAAAAAAAACCATTGAAGAGCGAGTCGGACTCGGGCATCGAGGGTTCCCAGCCATCATTGACCGAGAGACCACGAAGCGCGAGCTAAGCGTCTCCCCTTCAGCTTGGGCAAAAATAATTTCGTATGTCCACCTGTCCGGCTGTTTTCCACTACAGATTTTTTGTCGATTCGGTTTTTGAAAAAAAGAAAAATGCAATATTCATAAAACATTCCGACGAATTGAGAACCTCCCCCTTTTTTGAAGTCGGTTAAAAATGAGCTTACGACGTGTCGTGTAATATTTTTTATCTACACACATATCATAAGTCCTCTATAATGAGTTCAGAAACCGTAGAAAATAACCAGCATTTCAGTACGCCGTCGATTTCTTGCCGACAGCGCGAGCCCCAGCACCACCCAAAATCACCAGCAGTAAAGTAATAGTCATTACGACATCGAATTCGATATCGTAATGACTTTTCGATATCGAATTCAATGTTTCAAATTTGAAAACCAACTTAATTTACAATCATAGTGAAATAAAACGGATCACTCACGTATGTAAGTCGAGTTCAGTCCGACATGTATAAATAATAATGTGATATTATTGTTTTTTTACAATAAAAAAAAACAATTAACGAAACGTCAGCTCGGTATGTTTGTCTATGATTAAAAAAAAATTGTCAATTTCGTGCAAGGTATGGGTATGATATATGCCTTCGGCTTCTGAACCCATCTTAGAGTACTAATAATATGTGTGTAGATAAAGTAATGTATGCAACTCCACATAATTAGGCCTTAAACCGCTCGTGTGATCCTATTATGAAACTCAGCTTCGCCTCGTTTCATAAAAACACACTCGGGTTTTAAGGACCCTCATTATGTAGCAGTTGCATAAACTACTATTACAGTCTTTACTTACAGTCCTTTCTATGCAGGAAGGGCAGACATACGGACAGCGGTATCTCTTGTCCAATGGTGAAACTAATGTGAATGTGATTTCTGAAAAACCGTACTATGTACTCAAATACATATTAAACATCGACTCGAGAGACTTCATATTCATCATACAAATATCTATTATATTTTTCATAAACTCACCGGCTGTCCAGCCGTGGTGTAGGGGAAAGGTACACGACCCGGAGTGTCGAGGATCCGGGTTCGATTCCCGGGGTTGGAATTTTTCTGGTTTTTTTCTGTGTATTCATGTTTCAGTGAGTTTATAAAAAATATAATTGATATTCACGGGAAAACCGTAAAAATAAAAATTGGGAGAAAAAATACAAAAAGATACTCGTACTGAGATCATACAAATATCTGCCCTGACCGGCGAACGAACCCGGGACCTCGATCTTAGTAGTCAGCTTTTCCAACCACTAGCCACTAGGCCATCGGGTCATCGAGGTTGAATTGATCATAGTGACAAATTTCAGAAGTCTTACTTGCTTAAAAAGCACTGACTGAATCACTATGAAGGCTTTTTTGACCTCGTGTGCAGTCATTTCGCGCGACACCGCACTGTGGTAATGAAAAACCATATTAGGGGCATGCAGAATAACAACACGAGAACGGGTCTATAGTTTCTCCCATATAGTTTAAAGTCATAATGTAATAATTCTTGTCATAATTTATTTATTATAAAATAAACCTAACCTAAACTATGGAGTTCTACAGGATGGCCATTAAAAAATTCCTGAAATTTTCACGGTCTCAGAGAAAACGAGAGTTATGACTAGTGATAGATTATGACAAACATTACATTATGACTAAAATTTTTCGACGAAACAAAGGGTCCACGAGAACACGCTTTAGGTGCAAGAAAAACTAAACAATTGACAATCTTAAAATGTAACTTTAGATTTTTTTTTTATCCTCCGTCCTGACATAATTATGTAAAGTCCTCGGAGAAATATAATATGCCGAGCAAGGGCCAGGCCTGTAAAGCTCACTTTCTCGAAGTGTGCACTTTCTCTATAAGTGCACTTTCTGCGAAATGTGCACTCCCAAAATGTGCACTTGTCAAACGGGGGTACTTTCTCAAAAGGTGCGCTATTTCAAAAAGCGCATCTTACTAGCTAATCCTGCCGCTAAGCAGCAGTGCTTGTACTGTTGTGTTCCGGCGTGGAGAGTAAGACAGCCGGCGTAATTACGGGCACAAGAGGCATTTCATCTTAGCTCTCTAGGTTGGCAACGCATCTGCAAACCCTCCGGGGTTGCGGGTGACTATGGGCATTGGTGATCACTTATTATCAGGTGACCCACTTGCTCGTTTGCCTTCCTCGTCGTATAAAAAAAACGTACACTTTCCCAATTGGGGCACTTTCTCGAACCATCACCACAAGGTCACACGAGTTTTTGTCAGGACAGGTGAAGATCATGAATCATGATGGCAATGTTAACGTTTTTTGTCTGATCTCTAGAACCAACCTAAGTATACCTATTGGGAAGTACACTTTTAGAGACAGCGTAGATTGATAGATAGATGAATAAAAAACTTTATTCGACAAATATGACTATGACAAATGCAGCAAAACAAATATCTTACAAGCTATACACACACGGAAATTTCCCACCCTTCTGAGAAAATGCACTTTTTGAGAAAGTGTGCCCATTGGGTAGTGCCCTTTTACAGACAGCATACCTTCCAAGAAAGTCATCCTTCTGAAGAAGTTTAGAGATAGTAAATATTTAGGGAAATTGAGCTTTACAAGCCTGACCCCCGAGTACTTTTTCCGCTAGTTCCTAAGTTATTTAAATAAGAGAATAAGTATTTGTCCTGCCCTAAAATTTGTTTCCTTTACGTACTCGTCATTTCAACCAGCCAGAGCGTCCTGATGATACCCTATCAAAATATGGCAGCCCTAAGTATATAAACAAATAAATTTAATAGCTCTTTGAATTAGGTACATTATAAAACTTAAAACTAAAATTTAAAATACTAAATACTTACTAACTAAAACTAAACTAAAGGTAAAAAATCTCTCCCAGATCGCCGCCAATGGGAAGGGTGCCCAGAAGGCTGGCAGCATTGCCACGTTGTATGGCAATGCTAATTCGCTGAGCGAAGTATTGGCCAGCCCTCTGGTCACGGGAGGCCTCTATAAAGCGCGCCGAGAGATCTTTATACAAATGGCGCGCGCTAGGCCCCCTAGTCCCCAGAGTTTCGACCCCAAACGCCTCAAATATATGTAACTAGCTCTAAGTGAACTATATTTGCGGCGTTTTAGGTCTTGCACCGACCCATCTTTCAAGGACCCAAAATGTTGCTGGCTCTGCCACGGCCTCAGCAGAAGACCTAAAACGCCGCAAATATAGTTCACAAATAAATTAATAATAAATATAATGGGACAGTTGACACCAATTGACCTAGTCCCAGACTAGGCAAAGCCTGTGCTATGGGTACTAGACAACGGATAAACACACTTATTTAAATGAATAGATACTTATATACATATTAAACATCCAAGACTCGAGAACAAACATATGCTGTTCTGTGTATGTTTGTTCCAGTTGCTCTTTATAAAACTAAAGGCACTGAACAATCATTTGCCATCTCATTTCAATGCCATCGTAAAAAATAAAGAAATAGCCGACTAATGGTGGGACGCGAGCATTTTTATAACTCTTAATATAAAATTATGAATATGAGCACTAAAGTACGACAATGACAGCCATTCGGACATGTAATAGCTAGCCTTATTAACCCTAGCTTTACGGTCTACCCACGGGCAGTTACAGGGTTAAAAGGGTTGTATAAAATGAATAACACTACGCTAGACGTTTTCTCTAAGATTCCTCTGAGATTAGGGTTGACAAGTTGTCATTTTCGCCCACGATTATGGGATTTAATATGTATAATTAACATTTCTCGATTGTTGTGATTGAAGGAAAGAGAGGAAGGTCGAATTAGGCGAAGCTACATGGAACCTCAGAATACAGAATTTATAAACCAGAAGCCGCGTTAGTTATAAGCGCACGACGCGGAGTGAGTCCATTTTTTATTGATTTCGCTACCCGTTTATACTTGAAATTTAAATTATTCGGTTATTTATAAGCCCAACGGCATTTCTGTATGTAAGAACGACACGAGAAGGGATTAATTAGTATAGTCGTTCGTACAACACGTCACGACACGCTGCATGCTCGGAGATGACTATGCGAAACTACTCTGTTTAAGAGTAGTTTTAGTTGCCTCACTTTTAGGCGCGCTCGCGGGTTCTGGTTTGTTCTATATTCTGCTGGGCATGAACCAGATAAAAGGCCGGTTTCGTGTCATATCAGGAGGTCAAGGAATTGACATGTAGAAGAGATGATTGGAAGGCACACCACCGGTAAGAGTATTTTAACTCTTAAGTTTGATGATGATGATGGTTATTGTCTGGTACTCGTAACACAAGCTTTGCTTAGTCTGGAAACAGGTCAATTTGTGTCAATTTGTTAGACGATATTTATGTATTTGCAAAAAAAAGCGTCGAAACATCCTCATGTTCCTCGAATCCTCGAATGTCCTCACATTGCGTAGGTAATGATTTGATGATTGAATCAGGCGTTACTTTGCGAAGGTCCATATTTATGAACTAAAAACAATGCCACTACTTCCACTACTGCTTAATGGAAGTGGTGGCATGTTGAGCGGTTGTTGTTGTGCTTCGTTAATGGTCTCGTGGAGAGTGCCGAAACGCGTCAGCGTTTAGTTTAGTGGTGGTGGTGATAGTTGGGTCTGTGTGGCATGTGTTTATTAGTGTAGCAGTGGAGGCGGAGGTGTTGCATGGAAACATACATTTGCCGCACTGACATAACTATTTGTCATTAGTGGTCGCGGGTGAGCAAAGTAATTGTTTTTAGTCCATAATGACTTTCAATTTAATTTTACTAATATTTTAAACTGTATTTTATTACAGTCGATTAAGCTTAGTCAAAGTTACATTAAGTAATTAAAAACTTGACGTACGTAGCTTGACATTGTCTTTTCATTGTTGTTTTAAGAAGGCTAGCTTCGCGCGCGTTTGTGAAGCACCCTTAAGTGACACTTCAAGGATGCTTCGTGAACGCTTCAGATGGACGATGTAAAGACAGAGTAGGTATAATAATGCATTCATAAGACAAAATGAAAACGGGATATTGACCACGATTACCTTAATTATAGGTTTGATGAGCTCCCGATATTTCGATGCAGTTTTATGACCACGGCAAAAATTGGGAGCTCATCAAACCTACAAGGTAATCGCGGTCAATAACCCGTTTTCATTATGCATCATCATCATCATCATCGTCAGCCCACAGCAGTCCACTGCTGGACATAGGCCTCTTCCATGGCGCGCCATAACACTCTGTCTTCGGCCCCTCGCATCCATCCGCCACCAGCAACCCTCTTAAAGTCGCCCGTCCATCGTGTCTCAGGATTCCCTACGTCGAATTTATAACACCCCTCTTTTTGCGTACACAACCTCACCATAGACGAGACCGGGAGACAAGCTGTCGGTAGGCCTCCAACAAGATGGAGCGATGACCTAATAAAGATTGCGGGACCACGGTGGATGCGGAAAGCACAAGACCGGTCTGAGTGGAGAGCCTTAGGAGAGGCCTATATGCAGCAGTGGAAGTCTTTCGGCTGACATGATGATGATGGTGAACGTATTGTTTCCTCCCCCAGTCAATCCCCCTTTAATACAGACATGGTTCAGACACAAACGGGAGTTGTGCAAGTTGTACAATTTATACCAACTTTAAACTTCAACGGTTGTTAGCTGTGTCATAATTGATTGTCTGTGATTAAATTTAGGCTTAGCTCTCGCGTGTTACATCGTCTACGTAACGTCGTTATTCCTCGGGAACTGTGGATCTGGCTTGGATATAGAGTACTTCGTAATATTATTCCAATAAGGTTGCCTGGTAGAGATCACTCTGTAACGATACGGCCATCCATTGCTACCTTTCGTTTTCTTCGTATTTTTTTTTCTCTTTTGTTTATCATGTGGTGTTCAATAAAGAGATCTTGTACTTATTGCATTGTATTAACCTAGAGTCTTTCGGACCCACATAATTATTAAGCGACAAGGTATAAAAGTATAAAACTTTAACGTATTAGGTACAAAATTAACTTTATTACATTAGAGGTATAAGACGTTAAATGTCCTTAAAGGTCTATCTGTCTTTCTCCACCAGTGAGAGGCAAGCTACTGGTCTTTGATTGGTGGAAATTGACTTTTAATAAAATTATGATGCACTTTTAATTAAGAAGACGTTTAGGATTTCAAACATTTTTGCTGATATATGTCAAAACTATTTATAGCAGAGCTTTGGCAGAGATCTGTAAATCTGAATATGAGTCTTATGTGTATATTATATATTAAATTGCTTTTGGAAACAGGAGAAATCAACATAAGGAAAATAAAATTTTATGATGTAACTTGGGTAGTAGTTTCTTACGTTCGATATTACCAAAGCATGTTTTTTTTTGTAAATTTAATTTAATTTAATAAAATTAAAGTTAATTGCTAATCAGTGCAACGTACACTAACTAAACGCGAGTTTGGGCAGTTTAGTTCCAATCACATCCCAGCGTACCCGAGACAGAACCCACGCTTAGGGTTCGTTGCAAGTAATAGCGAGAATGTGATTTTATTTTTAACCATCGACGCAAAAAGAAGGGTGTTGTACGTTTAACTGCTATGTGTGTGTCTGAGGCACCGTAGTTCTTGAACAGATAAGCCTATAAGCAGGTTTTATAGTGGTGATTCTTAACTATTTAGATAAGTTTCATAAAAATCGGTATTGCCGTTTTTAACCCCCGAGGAAAAAGAGGGTTGTTATAAGTTTGACATGTGTATCTGTGTATCTGTCTGTGGCATCATAGCTCCCAAATGGATGGACCGATTTCGATATGCGGTTTTTTTTTATTCGAAAGCTAGTTTAATCGAGATGGTTCTTAGCTAAGGTTCATTAAAATCGGTTCACCGGTTTTTGAAATATTGAACTTTGAAATGACAATGTCGGGAGTTTTTCAACTTTTCTAAGTTGGTTAGGTTATTGATAATTATATTTAAGCTTTGAAATAAAAATTTCGGGGATTTTCCGACTTTTCTAAGTTGGTTGGGTTGTTCATAATTTACTTCCACCTATTGTTATTCTGTCTTTTTAGGTCTACGTAGTCCATATGGCAAAACCGGAACCCTTATAGTGTCGTCATGTCCATCTGTCTTTCTGTCCGCGTTTTAGCTTAGAGATCGTTGTTTTCTTTCATATAGGAGGGGGCAAATGAGCAGGCGGGTCACCTAATGTAAAGCAATCACTGCCGCCCATAGACACCTGCAACACGGGGGGAATCACTACTACTAAATACTGTGTACTGGATAGCTGTAATTTTGCATGGATACTTATTAATTAGGCCAACAAAGTGGCAGAATAAAATCTTGAAATCTGTAAATTGGTATCTTCTACACGTAAAGTGGGCACGATTTTTTTTTCAAGTACCTTATAGAGTGGGATATCGTTGGATAGGTTTATTTTTAAATTTCCGCCGTAACCAACCCCCGCCCCGCCCCTCGTAAAGGGCCTATATATGCGCTATAAAATGAGTTGCCATTAAAAACGGCGAGTGTTTAATCTAACAGTTTATGGTGGGGATAACGGCTCGGGAGTTTGGATGAGAGCTTACATCACGCCCCATGGATGACACTTAGTTTGATCGAAGAAAAACAGAGAGTCGAGCACGACTTTACGAAAGCTGCGTAACGTTACGGTTATCGTATCGAGATCGAGAAACCTCATACTAAATTTTAGTTCCAAATACGCTTACGGGGTAGCCGCTGTTCCAAACGTCATACAAACTCGACAACGTTTACTATTCGATTTTACGTGACGCAGCATTCGTAAAGTCGTGCTCGACCCTCAGTACCGTGACTGACTGACTGACTGAATACAACGCAAAGCCTGAGCCTTTAGACCTAGAGACTTAAAAGGCAAACATGTACCTTGAGTATCCTAGAGGTGCACTAAGAAGGGATTTTTAGGAATTCGGAATTATGCGTGTGGTGGGACCTTGTGCAAGGTCCGTCCGGATCGCTACCACCATCTTACTCGCTAATCCTGCCGCTAAGCAGCAGTGCTCGCACTTTTTTTTATACAACGAGGAAGGCAAACGAGCAAGTGGGTCCTGATGGTAAGCGATCACCACTGCCCATAAACACCCGCAACCCCGGAAAGTTTGCAGATGCGTTGCCAACCTAGAGAGCTAAGATAAATGCCTCTTGTGCCCGTAATTACACCGGCTGTTTTACTCTCCACACCGGAACACAACAGTGCAAGCACTGCTGCTTAGCGGCAGAATGCCATGGAAACAAAACGTCAAACTGCAAAGTTACTACGTATAAAAGCTAGTAATAAGACATTAAAGTGCATATTTGCATGTCTTGCACGTTTTTTAAACCTTTAATACTTTCTTGCATGTTTGCTTGTAAGCTTTAATACTTTCTTGTATGCTTGCTTGCATGATTGCTTGCGTGCCTGCTTTCATTCCTGCTTGAATGCTTACATGCTTGATCCCATGCATGCTGGATAATATGCTGGATGCTCCATAATAACATCACGATGTCTGATAATTATAAACAAAATTATCATGTCGTGACAATTACCTACCGAAGTTCTACAATTTATCATGATTTATCCGGCCTACCACGAATTACATTCTAATTATAATTTCTTATTTTTAGCTCGTTTACGTATAACGCCATCTATGTTTTTCAGGTTAAAACTACACGACGCATTATGTAACTATCTGCACACCCAGCGAAACAACCTCAGATATTCTGTTTACGAAGCATCAACGCCATCTATCGACGCACTGTCGTAGCAAGTGCTACGACCGTAGAGCTGCTACGAACTTCCGTAGCACCGGTTGCTCAAACAAAATCTACGAGAGTTTGTGAAGTTATTGCAATTTTATAATAACAGATGGCGTTAGTGTAAGGATTAACATTGTGTGCTGAGGGTTAGGATTTTATTAAGTTTGACACGTATTTTGGTGTAGGTACAGTCAGCAGCAAATGTAGCTAAGCAACCGACGCTTTCACAATGATCTAAACACGGCTCTATTGTTATAGACATAAGAGCTTGTGCAGATCATTGTGACAGCTTCGGTTGCTCAGGTATTCCTGCTGCTGACTGTATCTATGTATCTGCTTGTGGCATCAAAGCTCCCAAACGAATGGATCGATTTGGACGCGACTTTTTCTAATCTAAAGCTAGTTTCATTGAAACGGTTCCTTCTTAGTTAAGTTAGATACATCAAAATCGATTTAGCCGTTTTTGAAACAACGAACTTTTAAATCAAAATGTCAGGTTTCACAGATTTTCTAATATAGAACTTACAAATTAACCAGTTATCGGGAAAAAAAGTTTATAACCAAATCCCACCCCCTCGCGATTTTATATCATCATCATCAGCAGCCTATTTACGCCCCACTGCTAAGCACAGGCCTCCTCTCACAACGAGAAGGCTTGGGCTATAGTTCCCATGTGGGCCTCGATATGGGATTACACCATTGAATCTGATTTCTGTGAACTCTAAAAACGAGCAGAAGAGAGAGAGATCAACTTCACGCTTGAGATGTTCATAGATGTGCACGTGCATTTAAGGCGGAGCTCTTTTGACGTTAAGATATTTTTAACTATCTATTGTATATTTTTTAGCGAAGTCACGGAGTGGCACATAATAATACACTCACATCAACCGTGATAGTGGATTACATCATAGAATTCCCCCGAATTGGAAGTAGTTATTTGTTACACAAGGGTGCAAAGTTGTATTTTACTCGCTAGTGTGGAGTTGAAATACAAGCAAGCGAAAGGATTCTATAGTTGAACCACGAGCGAAGCGAGTAGTTCTAAAATAGAATCCTGAGCGTAGCGAGTGTTTCAACACACGAGAAGTAAAATACATTTTGCACCCGTGTGCAACACAAAACTTTTCACCTCACTGTAGGGAGGAAAGCTCAACATGCAAAAAAACAGCTCATAAAAATAGATCTTCATCACTGGAATCACTAATTTTTTCATGATATTATAACAGAAAACTCAGAAGTTGTGTATTTTTACGTAAGTCGGAGTCGGTGGGAAAAAATTTGTTGAGAATGTTGACATTTCTGACGATGCGTTTTGAAATTACATCGACTCAACTTGTGCGTTCAGAATTATATTCAACATCATTATAAAAAAACAAATGTTTCTTATAAAATTTTAAGGCCCATTAAATAAAGCTAAATTTTGTTCTTTTTATTCAATTCTCAAACCATTTATCATTTATTTAATGATAATTAATATCGAACGAACCATTATCATGAGCGTTTTACGTTTTGTTATCTGTCAAAAGCTACTTAAACACGCTCCACTCCAAGGTCAAATTACTTTCCCCACTAGTGGATAAAATGCGATTTTACCCGCTTGTACTAAAGGATAAAGGACGGCTTTCCGAGTTAGTGAGGGGAAAACATTCTTGAATACTGCGACAACAGTTAGTGTGAGCCTTTACAAAGTGATGTGATTAGTGCAATATGATTCGTCATTATTTTACATGTAACAATACAATACAGTCAGGAGGTTCCTCTCTCTGTCGCCCTGACCACCGGTAGCTTAGGCCCCGCCTCGCTGCCGGTGGCACCCTAGGTTGGGTTTTTATAATGTTTTTATATTTTGTATTAATATTGTTTTATTACTTTTTATATGAATATTGTGAAAACCTAGCCTAAGATTGTAATAAATATACAAGAATAATAATTATAATGATTAGTGCAGATAGTAAGTGTGTTACCGCACTTTTGACTCTCTCCTCGGCCCTCCCTTTGCGTTACCCTTATAAAAGTTTTGGTACCGAAAATTTAGAATTCTAAGTAACGTCGCCTTAATTTGAGCTAAAGAAGAACCTCATTAAAACTGCATCTCGCATGCGGTGGCTTTAAAAAGCCCCAGTGCGGCGGCTATTCTGGGGCAGTCGATATTTGTCGAGTGACTTTATTTTCCTTTTTCACGCTTCTGTACCTCGAAAGGAAAAATCGTTTCACTGTCCGTCTGTCTGTCAATCACAAGCAGATAAAAGTAGCACTCGTCGCAAAGTTGTAGTGTAGTAATAGCGTAATTATAAGTATACGCGTCTATGTGTGTAACCTAGTATATAAGGAACGTTTATAATTAATAAAGAGAGTTAACCTACGGCATTCGGACCTATCGTTTGTCTCCTCTACGCCTAACACCACAAAGTAAAAAAAACCCGTGTGATCCCCGTTCTGGATCCTATCTGGTGCAAAGGATTTCCTTAGCTGTTCAGCGGGGAATCGCGGCCAGCGTTATGGGAACTTTTGCACCGAATACGGTTCATGGCGGAGATTCAAAAAAAATCTGTGTTGTTGTTTTTATAATAATTATAACATTATTTTGATGAAGCCTGTGGCGGATGACATTTCTCCTATATTTAACGAAGCCTGTTGCTGATTTATCTCTGTGTTCTTCTCATTGTTTGTGTATTAATTCAATAAAATGTAATGTTCACACGTAAAAAAACCGTATATTTGGAGCACTGCACTTTATGGATGTGAAACGTGGACATTGACACAGAGAGATGGGGAAAAATTGGAAGCTTTTGAGATGTGCTGCTGGAGGAGAATGAAAGGCATAAGTTGGATGGAACGGAAGACCAATGAGGAAGTACTGTCAATGGTTAATGAGAGGAGAACAATCCTGAATACCATAGAGAATAGGCGCGGGAAAATGATCGGACATTTGATACGACAATTTTATAAGACCATTTTAGAAGGAAAAATTGAAGGACAGAGAGGAAGAGGTCGGCCTAGGTGAAGCTAAATGGACCAGATAAAGGGGAAGGTCGGTGTCGTGTCGTATCAGGAGGTCAAGGAACTGGCTTACAGGAGAGATGATTGGAATAAACTCCCCCGACAAGAGTGTAACTCTTAACTTTGATGATGATGATGAAAAAAAAACCTGATTTAAAGTCATGAAATGTCGCGAAAAAAGGTTTCACAATTCAGGTCAAGGAAAAATCCGAAAAATGGAGCCGTCGGTGCGCGAGTAGCGCTTGGCCGATTTTTTACGAGTTATGGAGAATGCCCATGGCGAAAATATGATACCTATAACAATTACCGTTTATGACCCCACTTGTCCTGATTATCGTCGTATTAGTAAGTGGTTTATGACTTCCATTAGGGTGCTAAGCGCTTTGTAATTGGTTATTTCAACTCAAATATAGTCTATTCATCATCATCATCATGTCGGCCGAAAGACGTCCACTGCTGGATATAGGCCTCCCCCAAGGCTCTCCACTCTGACCGGTCTTGTGCGTTCCGCATCCACCGGGGTCCCGCAATCTTTACTAGGTCGTCGCTCCATCTTGTTGGAGGCCCACCGATAGCTCGTCTCCCGGTCCGTGGACGCCATCTCAGCTATTAAAATAATGTTATTATAAAACTCTAGTGTTATAGCTGAAAATGGGGATAAATATAATGGACTGTATAATGATAAAGGCACTGTTTATGAGATATTAAATAATGTAATAACAACTTAAATCTTTCGCTTTGATACAATACCAGAAGACAACTACAAGACAACGAACAGAACAATGACATAAGCAAAAAACTGCAACAAAAAAACCATAAAGAAAGTGTATCAAAAAAAGGTTAGCTTTAGGTTTGCGACATTTAGCTTGTTTCTTTTAAATAAATAATAATATAACTCTAACTTCACAATAAACAAGAACTTGGGTAATAAACGGATTTAAATTCGCGTCTTTCATGTGGAAATGACAAAACTTAAGTGTCCATAGCATTATCTTTTAGTTATGCTATATCATCATCATCATCAACAGCCCACTGCTGGACATAGGCCTCTTCCATGGCGCGCCACAACACTGCCTTCGCCCTCTCGCATCCATCCGCCGCCACCAACCCTCTTAACATTTGAACGCCAACGACGCATACAAAAGTTGTCATCCACACGCCAAGTTGGCATAACGTCAACGCGGAGTTAAACCTTAGCATAATGTCCGTAGGTCGCATTTACACTGTGCAGCCGGACGCCTATAAGCGTTGGTGGCGTCGTCTCGCGCTCGGCTCGCGACGCCTTTAGGCGTTCTTAGCGTTTAAAGGGTTAAGGTCGTCCGTCCATCGTGCCTCAGGACGCCCCACACTACTTTTTTCCGTTACATCAGAATGTATTATTATCATGACGAAGTGGCAATTAGGTAATTATAGATAAATGTAATTTAAAAAATGGTCATGTTTCATCCTGCGTAAAATATCGTTCGCTTACATAATACCATCTCTCAGGTCACAGACAGCCACACTCATGTTTGAAATGTAAAGAAGGATTCTTTTGCCATTCCGGATTCAGCCCGGCGCCTCGGCTGATTGGGCATAGAACTTGAATTTCGAAAACAAGTTTAAAGAGTTTTTTTCTGGTGAATTAAGTTCGTCTGTAGAATTAGATGTCCAGCTGAGAGGTTTTTTGAGTGATTTTGTGAATTTTAATTATAATTATAATTTATCTGTGGCTGTGTATTTAGTGTATTTTTTTTTTAAGAAAAAAACTACTTTGTGTCAAGTTTCTTACGGCGCATTCTTCTTGACAATCATGGTCTTTCCGAAAACGTTGGGAGACTCAAAAAATTACGTGCAAAAGAGCTTATGACTGCCTATATACCTACTGAATAAAATTTTGATCTGATTGCAGTCGTCAAAACTGCACGCTAACTGCCCATGGGCAGTTAGCAGTTGGCAGTTATAATGTAGTCGGAATGGAGCCTGTTTGTAACGGCCCTTAGAAGTGTTGGAAGAGTTATTTAATTACGAAGCTTGCTAAGTCAAATATAACTACAGTTTGGCAAAATCGAAAAACCCGCACATTTTTATTTTAAAGTCCAATATCTCAAAAACGCCTGAACCAATTTTAATGAAACTTAGTACCTAGTACCTCAATAGTTTTCTATCGAAAAAAAAACTGTATTTACAGCGGTATATCCATTTGCACGCACACATGAAACTTATAAAACCCGTGTGTTGTGCGTCGGGGGTTCAAACTAACGAAGCATACCGAATACGTCACAAAATGCACGAAGTGGCACAACGTGGCACAAAGTGGCATTAATTTGTGTCTTCGCTGGCACGCTGCCAGCAGTACACTGGGGCACGTGGCTTCCCAGTGACATGTGCCAAGTTAAAAAATAAGTAGGTATAAAAAGTTAACTGTTTTGGATAAGTGTTTGTTTGTTTAGTTAATTTCGTATTTTGTGGAATCAGAAATGATATCCGCAGTAGAAATAAAGTTACCGACATAGCCCGAAGAATTGCGAAACTTAAGTGGCAGTGGGCAGGGCACATTGCTCGCAGGACTGATGGCCGATGGGGTCAGAAGGTTTTCGAATGGCGTCCACGGACCGGGAGACGAGCTGTTGGTAGGCCCCCAACAAGATGGAGCGACGACCTAGCAAAGATTGCGGGACCGCGGTGGATGCGGAAAGCACAAGACCGGTCTTAGTGGAGAGCCGCGGGGGAGGCCTATGTCCAGCAGTGGACGTCTTTCGGTTGACATGATGATGATGATGTTGATATGTATTTTGTGGGGTTTATTGGCCGAGCGAACGAAGTGAACGAAGCGTCTCGGTTTCAGCTTGGATTAAATTTCTTTCGTATGTCCCGCTGTCCGTCTGTCCGTCTGTTCTTTTCTTCAGATCGCATTTCACAACTAATTCTCGTGAAATTTTGTGAGCAGGTTCGCTAAATTATGAAGAATTTTTCGTGAATTTATTTGTTGATTTTTGTTAAAGAAAAAAACAAAAATGTTTAAATATGAAACGATCTTCGTGAAATTTTGTGATCGGGTTCGGTAATTATATAGGACTAGCTTGCGCCCGCGGCTTCGCTCCAGTGGCAGAACTCTCTATCCCGTGGGAATTTCGTAAAACCTGCCTTAACTCGGGCGTACATTATAAAAGGAACCTCTATGCCAAATTTCTAGGTCCAGGGGTTTGGGCTGTGCGTTGATCAGTCAGTCAGTCAGTAAGTCAGTCAGGACTTGTCTTTTTATATACTTATATAGATTTTTACTGTCCTTTAGATTTCGAAAATGAGGTCGCAATGTCTACATATCGCAGACAGAGCCACTAATTATCCTGTCTTTATTAAGCCCTAGATGTGATACACACTCTCAAGAGACGAATGCTCTGGCCATGTGTACACTCTCTACTTACGAGTACCTACAAAGTGGGTTACTGTAGTAAAAAAGCTTTCAACTTTGAAACTTCCAAAAGGTGTTATTCTTATTCAGAAACAGTAATGTTCTGCCTTTCACTGCTGGAACTACGAGCAGGAACTGAGGGTCGAACACGACTTAACGAAAGCTGCGTAACGTTACGGTTATCGTATCGAGATCGAGAAACCTCATACTAAATTTTAGTTCCAAGTACGCTCACGGGCGGGCGCTGTTCCAAACGAACGTTTACTATTCGATTTTACGTTACGCAGCATTCGTAAAGTCGTGCTCGACCCTCTGCCTTTCACTACTGGAACTACGAGCAGGAACTGTCGTATTACCTCGCTCCATTAGGGAGGCATTTCCGGAGGAAACTGAAATACATAATTTTCCGGAGCGAGATTTACTTGGCTTCTTGCTAGCGCGAAAAGCATAATAAAACTGGAAACATTTTGCGCATGTCTACATAAGTATTTTTAACCCCCGACTATAAAGAGGGGTGTTATACGTTTGACCTGTGTATCTGTGTACAGCTCGCAAGCGGATGTACCGTTTTTTCTAATTGAAAGCTAGTTTAATCGAGATGGTTCTTAGCTAAGTTTCATTAAAATCGATTCACCCATTTTTGAAATATTGAACTTTGAAATAACAATGGCGGGGGGTTTTTCAACTTTTCTAAGTTGGTTATGTTTTTAACCTACGACGAAAATGTTATTAGTAAGTAAATAAGTAAACGGTTTATTGTACAGAAAATACAGAAATAAATACAAGTTACAAACAGTGAGAAGTACAAAGTAGCAGTTAACTTTAATGTGTGGTTCCTGAATAGTAAAACCATTGTTTTCAGTGCATGAGTATTTTCTTGTAGGACCTTATCAATTCAAACATTATAACGACCTAATCAGCTTACCACCCTACGCAATCCGCTTGTTTCACTGCGACACAGTCCAACGCTTATCAATTTCAATAGGCGGATCATATCCTTTGTCACAGCATCCATTGTCTCTTATCAATAGTTAATCAGAACTGCGGTGAAACGGCCAACAAGCAATCAGCAATCATTGCCCATTGATTTCCAATAATTGGTCATCGCGGGCCAAGCCGGTTTGGAACTAATCCTCTAGTAATTAGAACGCACAGAACTATATCGGAATAGAAAGAAAGAGCGGCGTATGAGCCTCATTCATAAACCGCATCGAAATCGGTCCATCTGTTTGGGAGCTATGGTGCCACAGGAAGATACACAGATACACAGACACACGGCCACACAGATACACAGGTCACACTTATAACACCCCTCTTTTTCGTCGGGGTTTAAAAAAATATGTTTTGTCTTCTTCTTACTAACGGAAATGTCAATGTTACAAAAAAGGACAAACGGACTTCAACGGCATTTTAGTTAAAATAGGTTTATGAATAACAGGGTTAGTATCTTTTGTGCCAATATGAAGGGCTGAGAATGAACTAAAAAACAATTACTTTGCTCACCCGCGACCACTAATGACAAATAGTTATATCTGTGCGGCAAATGTATGTTTCCATGCAACACCTCCGCCTCCGACGCGTTCCGGCACTCTCCACGAGGCCATTTACGAAGCACAACAACAACCGCTCAACATGCCACCACTTCCACTACTGACATATGTAAACCATGTACTCAACTTAGTTAATGACAATACCAACGTACCCACTAATATTTTATAAATTCCAAACTACCCTTTTATGTAAGTCCTAAACTACCCTTTTTTTTAAAAATATTTCCAAACTACCCTTTTTATTTTTATTTTTAATTTACGCCAGGTACCCCGTTATTTTTAACCGAGTACGGTAAAAAGAGAAGTCAGAGAGGGCTGAGAATCTCATTACCCGTTTCAGCTCGCGACCGATTTCCGCGTGTATCGGCAGATTTTAAAAACAAAATACCTCGTTATTCAACAATTAGCTGTTCAAACACCACCACAAAGGTTGGAGCTGTTAATCAAGGTGGGTGGGTTCTGGTGGGTGGGTGAGGTCTTAGTGGATGAGCCGCTTGATTAAGCTACTCATAGATGGCGCTGAGGTCATATAATCAGCCCACAGCAGTCCACTGCTGGACATAGGCCTCCTCCATGGCGCGCCACAACACTCTGTCTTCGGCCCCTCGCATCCATCCGCCGCCAGCAACCCTATTGAGGTCGTCCGTCCATCGTGCCTCAGGACGCCCCACACTACGTTTCCCCGTTCGTGGTCTCCATTCGAGGACTCGTTTGCTCCACCGTTCATCGTTCCTACGACATACGTGGCCAGCCCAACGCCATTTCAACGAACTAATTCTTTGAGCAATGTCGGTGACTTTAGTTCTTTGTCGGATAATGTGATTGCGGATTTTATCCTTCAAAGAAACCCCTAACATTGCTCTCTCCATAGCTCGCTGAGTGACCCGGAATTTACGCTGCGGCTGATTGGCGCTGAGGTGAAATCTTTCAAATAAAATATGACACAATGCATTGAAAAATTCGTTAGGTGCAGCAAAGTTAAGCATGGCTTAATTGGTGGAGCGTGGTACGGATTACCGAGGTTGCTGGTTCATGTCCAGCTGCTTAACTATTTTTTCTTTGCATTGTCATTGTATGTTGTATTTCCCCACTAAATTACACTCGTGACGTCGAAATACCACCTCATCTCTCAATCTAATCCCCTTTACTCACGTTCTGACACAGAACTATATCGGGATAGAAGGATCTATTTGTATGAGAACCGAGCGTCTAACTCTTTCCTTCTATCCCGATATAGTTCTGTGTCAGAACGTGAGTAAAGGGGATTAGATTGAGAGATGAGGTGGTTTTAGGAAAAGGAGCTTGCCACATTGTGGTGCTGTACCCTATGTAAGTATGTGCCTATTGTATAACAATATAACTATCTCTATAATTCCATCCTATCCTAATCCTAATCCTAACTAATATTATAAATGCGAAAGTAACTCTGTCTCTCTGTCTCTCTAACAGTCTGTTTGTTATCTCTTCACGGGAAAACCGCTGCACCAATCTAGATGAAGTTTGGTAAGAAGATAGTTCGAATATTGAGGAATAACATATTAGGCTACTTTTAATTCCGGAAAATTATATAGTTCCCGCGGGATAGCGATAAGCGAAATCTACGCGGACGAAGTCGCGGGCAACAGCTAGTAATATTATAAATGTGAAAGTAACTTTGTCTCTCTGTCGGTTTGTTACCGTTGTCGGTCTGTGTGTTGGTAGTTCGATCGCTGAGGAAAAATAAAGACTACTTTTCTTATCCCGGAAAATTGTAAGACTTCCCGCGGGATAGTGATAACATTAGTATATTCTTCAGTTGCTTCCCGCGGGATAGCGATAACATTAGTATATTCTTCAGCTGCTTCCCGTGGGATAGCGATAACATTAGTATATTCTTCAGTTGTGGTAAAGAATATTAATTAACTAGTTGCTGCCTTAAATGCTTTTCGTGTAAGCCAATAGTTACAAGGAAACCGTTAGCTGTGTTTATTTTAAAACAGATTTCATTTGCGACAAGGTTGTGAAGGACTTGCGAGTACCCCAAAGAGAGCATAGTTAATAAGGTAATAATGATATTAAAGTATGCCCTCTGTCTCTATAAATTATGATAATGCCCTGCCATTACGGCTTGCCTCACTCTCAGGCCTGGACTGTCGTTAGGGCTTCCCAAACGACCCCAAATGAATTACTCCAGCCAACTGAAAGATGTCTCGATTTCACGACGCCAAATTAGGTTCCTATGCCTTCGAGCTATTGGGGAATTACATAATTTATTAAATCAGGGAGCCGATTCTTGAATCTCACCCGGGTGACTAAATTCACTGATTTCTAAAAAATTCGTATTTTTAAGACGCTTCCTTGAGAGGATGACCTTGAACGCTTCGCGCCTTCCTCGCCCCACCTCACTTCTACTAAACAACTTCGTTTTAGTGACGACATCTATCAAATATCGGTCTAACTTCATTTTACACAGCGTTATCACAAATAACGCGTCTTTTCGAAAAATTTTTTTTTCAAAATTCGCACTGATTACGTAAATTATTATATATATTTTTTAAATATTCTAAATAAAGGCCTGGTGTCCAGCAGTGGGACGTAAATAGGCCGATGATGATGACAGTGATGATGATGATGATTATAAAAAGGTATTTTGGTACGGATTACCGAGGTTGCTGGTTCAAGTCCAGCTGCTTAACGAATTTTTCTTTGCATTGTCATTGTATGTTGAATTTCATTCTATGAATGTTTCATAAAAATAAAAACAAAAATAATCAATATATCGATTATTTTCATTGTATTTTAATAATGTTAAACATAGAAATCCTAGCCTATTAAATTCTCTATACATTGGTGTATATCACAAGTCAAAGTAAATTATGCTTATGATCAGAATATCAGAATATCAATTGCAACTTGACTTACTTGTGATGCAGATATCATAAGTATTAAATAGGAAAAAAAATTATATGAAACGTAGAAAAACAAGTTAAGATGTTAGATACTTAATGGTTAAAGATTTATTACAGCAAAACAAACAAAAGCAAAAGAGAATAATAATAACAATAATTAAATTTAGAACCTAAAATGGAAAACGTCTCCGAGTCCGCTACCTCGGGGCAAGGTGCCCAAAAGGCTGGCGGCGTTGCCTCTTTGTATAATAATGCCTATACGTCGGCCGAGGAACGCGCCAGCCCTTTGATCACCTGTAATTTTTTTTTTTCTTAATATGTTAAAAAAATTGAGTGCATCGGGTCCCCACGGGCCAAGCGTCTCCACACCAAACGCCGCAAAACTGAAACTGTTACTAAGTTCACAGTATTTGCGGCGTTTGAGAGCCTCCGCAGGCGCAGCCGCTGCGCCCGCCTTTGGTGCCGTAACGCTGAGGTAGGACGGCGCCAAAGTATCAACGCACGTAGCGTCCCATACTAAGGGCCACGGCACCAGGGTCATGCCGTCGGGCCTCTTACCATCGTCGCGAGTGAGGCCATTCGGCTCTAGCACTGCGGGAATGTTGGTGCTGACGAGAGCCCGACGGATGGTGCCGTTGAGGCAGGCAGATACTTAATGTTTTTATTATTTAAATAATTTATAGGAAGGCTCTAAAAAGCAGCTATTTCAGCGTCTGGGTCAGGGAAGCGCCTTAATATCACCGGCGACATAAATTCTCATGCCCGCATGGGCATTTACTCGTGTTTGATAGCATTATCAAACACGAGTAAACGAGATGACTGAGTGACTTCTTGACCACTGGCAGTGACAGCTAAATTAGTATCAATGTCATGGATAAGAATTTTGTCACCAAGTGAGATTCAAAAATCGGTCCCCAGGGCGTTACTTTGCGGAGGTCCATATTTATGAACTAAAAACACATTCCTTTGCTCACCCGCGACCACAAGTTGTTGTTAGTTCACGGGGAATCACATTTGGGTAAAAGTTTGATTGTTAGTTAACTGTGATTATAAATAGTTTGATTGTTAGTGGAAAAATAACAACATTCGAAATGCGTATTTAGTTTCTAGTGTAAGGTAATAGTAGTTTATTCAACTGTTAAATAATAAGAGTCCTTAAACCACGAGTGTTTTAAGGCCTAATTATGTAGAGTTGCATACATTACTTTATCTACACATATATTATAAGTACTCTAAGGCAGGTTCAGAAGCCGAAGGCATAATAAACCTGTCACGAATTTGGCTTTTTTTTATCATAGACAAACAAATCGAGCTAACAATTTATATCCACATTTTTTTTTTAAATTGAGGCCTGTTTTTAACACCCGACGAAAAAGAGGGGTTTGGGTTTTTTTTTTAATCCAAAGGTGTAATCGAGATGGTTCTTAGCCAAGTTTTAATAAAATCGGTTCACCCGTTTCTGAAATATTGAACTTTGAAATGACAATGTCGGGGGTTTTTCAACTTTTCTAAGTTGGTTAGGTTATTAAATTGTATTGGTTTTTTGAAGACGAAAATTGATTGTCGTAATGATGGTCATTACCTACGGTTTCTATATTGGCTACGGAATCCTACAAATGTAGCTCAAACAGAGTTTCTTCGGCTTTTAGATGTAGTGGTTCTGTGAGGTGTAGACCTCGCGAGCTCACTTTACAACATTTTCTTTATTAAAAAAAAAACTATGTATATTCATCATCGAACCTGATCACCAAATTTCACATGGGCTCATTTTTGAACATAGGTATTTCGTTTAAAAAAAAAACCAAAAAACTAGATAATTAGCAAAACTGTTCATAAATTATCACGAGATTTATTAGATGAAATGTAGGTGTAATGTGACTAAATATTGAAGTACAGACTTTATTCGAAAACATCAAGTTTAGCTCTAACACATTATCTAGTATGCCTAAAGCCGGCAAGCCTAGCCCTAATTCATGTCCGTAAACCATGACCTTTAAGGGCTTAAAACTATATTTAACTAACAAAACAAACGGTGAGCGACCTTAAATATGGCTACTGCAAACAAAGATAAATGTGCTCATCGACCTTAGGTCATTTTTTACACCTGGCATAGTTGACCTGGTATTTTCAGACTACCCCACCGCCTGCTATGTTTTTCACTTCTTTTCGACAAGTTGCGATAATAAGGTAAGTTTACTTCAGATAATTTATTGAATCAGGCGTTACTTTGCGGAGTTTCATATTTATGAACTAAATACAATTACTCGCAATTTGTCGCGGGTGAGCAAAGCAATTGTTTTTAGTTCATTTACTAGCTTTAGGTAGGTAACTGACGAAATTAACCCCCGGTTCCGAAAAGGAGCGGTGTTACGAGTTTGACCTGTGTATCTGTGTATCTGTCTGTGGCATCATAGCTCCCAAACGGATAAACGGATTTCGATGCGGTCTTTTTTAATCGAAAGCTAGTCTACGAGGGCTGTTTGATAAGTACCCGTTTTCTAAATATATTAATATCACTGGCCGCAAATAAGTATACCACCTTTTTAAGCCATTTTTCAGAGGCGGGAAAATGAAAAAAAAAATGGCATTCTTTTGTTTTTTTTTTCTCATTTGACAACGATTCAGTGAAGGCATGAACTTAAAATTGTCTGTAATTAGATTCTTATTTTTGGAAGGAAAAACATGTGATGAAATAAAAGTAAGAATGCAAGCGGTTTACCATGAATGTGCTCCTTCTATGACAACCGTCAGATATTGGTATAACGAGTTTAAGCGGGGGAGAACAACCGTCTTTGATGAGGATCGCTCAGGCCGGCCAATAGAGGTGACTACAGACGATATGGTTAAGAAAATTGAAAATGTCGTTTTAGCCGACCGCCGAATTAAACTTCGAGAAATCTTGGATGCTGTAAACGTTTCAATCGAGAGGGTACAACACATATTAGAGGAAAAATTAGGTATGAAGAAAGTATCGGCGAGGTGGGTGCCGCGTTTACTCACGGAGGAGCAAAAACGGAACCGACTGACTACTTCGGAGCAGTGTTTGGCCGTGTTTAAACGTAACCCGAAGGAGTTTCTGCTTCGTTTCGTGACCGTGGACGAAACGTGGGTCCACCACTACACCCCGGAAATGAAAGAGCTGTCGAAGCAGTGAATTTTACCGGGTGAACCTGCTCCAAAGAAAGCAAAAACCGTCCCATCGGCTGGAAAGGTCATGGCGACCGTTTTTTGGGATTCGCAGGGTATTATACATATTGACTATTTAGAAAAGGGAAAAACAGTAACAGGGCAGTACTATGCCAATTTATTGGATGAATTTGACGTCGTGTTGAAGGACATACGACCCCATTTAAAAAAGAAAAAAGTACTGTTTCATCACGACAACGCCCCGGCTCATTCGTACAGAGTTGTGACGGCTAAATTAGCACAGTTACGCTACGAACTATTGTCTCACCCCCCGTATTCTCCAGATTTGGCTCCATGCGATTTCTTTTTGTTTCCCAACCTAAAAAATGGCTCAGTGGCAAGCGATTTGGATCAAATGACGAAGTCATTGCCGCCACAGAGGCCTATTTTAATGACTTTCCAAAATCATACTTTTTGGATGGTTTATTGAAGCTTGAGTATAGGTGGAACAAATGTATAGAGTTAAAAGGTGACTACGTAGAAAAATAAATGCATATATATAAAAAAATATTTTTTTCCATAAACGTGTACTTTAAAACAGCCCTCGTATAGTTCATGGTTATGGACCTCTTTACACATTAAACTGCAGTGAGGATTTATATATCACTCAAGTAATAATAACTCGTAGTCATTATTACGTGAGTGATCAGTGGCAGCGAGACGCATACCTACTGTATGCCATATATCTATGTTTTCATTTTTATGAAATCAGTTAAGTATGGCTTAATTTTTTTTCTAAACGATGAAAATCTAATGGCTTAATTAGTTTAGCCTGATACGGATTACCGAGGTTGCTGGTTCAAATCCAGCTGCTTAACTTTTTCTTCTATGCATTGTCATTGTACCTTTGTACAATTATATTATTTTGATATCAATCAACAACCCTGTTATTATCTTTGATGTCGCACGACGCCTATTCAAACGAGAGGCCAATCAATGTAGCCACATCAAACGATATAATCCCTCGATTTTTTCATAACGTTAGGATTACCCCCAATTTCACGTCTTTCAGTTCTCTGAAACGTTCGCTAGGTTCGTGACTCGGATGCTAAAGATATAGCACCAGCTCAGTTGTTTTAAGAAGTACAATTTTCTGCTATTTCTGTTTTGTAACGACAATCAGACCGTATTTCCTTTCTTCTATCCCCTTTCCTCATTAAAGGCCGGTAACGGACTAGTGACTCTCTTGGGGTTGCTGGTTCTCATGGGTGGCGGTGATCGCTTACCATCAGGTGACCCGCTTGCTCGTTTGCCTCCCTCGTTCATTTTCATTAAATTTAAGGCGGGTGACCTGCGTGATCAAGTTACGAGCATTGCCTCAAATTAATAATGAGCTGTGAAATAAATTGCAAACGAACGCTTTTGACTAAAGATCGAAACCTAGTGCCCCAGCCATTTGTAAGGCCTAATGCAGACGGAGGCGTAGCTGTATGGACGCGTACGCGACACTTTTTCGCTTGGTGCTTGGTTTTACGCCTGGTGCTTGATTTTATGCTTGGTGCTTGGTTTTACGCTTAGTGCTTGATTTTACGCATGGCGCTTGGTTTTACACATGGTGCTTGGTTTTACGCTTGGTGCTTGATTTTCCGCTTGGTGATTGGTTTTACGCTAGGTGCTTGGTTTTACTTTTGGTCCTTAGCTGTACGCTTGGTGTTTGATTTTATGCTTAGTGCTTGGATTTACACATGGTGCTTGGTTTTACGCTTTGTGCTTGGTTTTACGCTTGGTGCTTGGTTTTACGCTTGGTGCTTGATTTTACGCTTTGGGCTTGGTTTTACGTTTGGTGCTTGGTTTTACGCATCCTCCATAAAAAACCGCGAGACTGTTGGCACGTATCGGCAACGTCACGTCAACGACGCTGCGTGGTGCGTCAGAGCCTGTAAGTTTTTGCCACAAATTAAACGTCTCGATCGCGTTCGCGTTAACATCTCAATTAGGTACCTACTAAATCAGTAACGCCTCTGGAAACTTTTTTTTACGACGAGGAAGGCAAACGAGCAAGTGCCCATAGACACCCGCTACCCCGGGGGAGTTTACAGATGCATTGCCAACCGAGAGAGCTAAGATGAATGCCCCTTGTACCCGTAATTACACCGGCTGTCTTACATGATGATTGTCTTGTGTGTTTTCATAGTATTTGATACTTTAACGCGAACGCGATCGAGACGTATTTTTTGGTCTTCGTTTACACCAGAAGATCATGTTGCCAGGCCTATAATATTGTGTGTTATACGTCAGGTAACACCCATTAATATAAATATCAGGATATAGGAACATTTTGAAAGAGGAACGGTGGTTTGAGCCCGCCGGCGGGAGCGGCGCGCGGCCGGCGGCGCCCGTGCGGACGTGCTCGCGGCTCATATCTCTGAGAATACTTTGTAGTCTGACTGAATTGGAAACAAAAACGAAGTACCAAAGGGCCCGTCCATACGCTATATAAATAAGTAAGTAAGTAAGTAAACACTTTATTGTACAAAAAACAGGATAAAACACAAGTCACCACAATAACATACGTGGTTGCTATATACGTGGTGGCTATATACGTGGTAGGTCCCATAATGCTCTAGCCTGACTAAGAATTAGCAGTGATAACAAAATGAAACCCAATTGTTTTTTAATATAGGCCTCTCGAATATCGATACATTTTTTACATCTGTGAATTGATATTTTAATACCTTTTTAATAGCAGGTTGAAAATTTGTCTCCAAAAATTTTCTTGATAGGTAAAAAAATCTGACAAGTCCTGCCCCAGACAAAACTCTTCCACCCAGTTTTTACGGTGCTAAGGGAATGCGAAGAGTCCCCCTCCAAACATTATTTAATTTGGGCAGGAGATAAACCTTCTTTAAACAAAAACCTTACGCAACTTCGATACTCAGTTTTCGACATTTTGAAAAACCCCCCGACTTCCTTCACTCCATGTGGTCTAAAATAAAAAATATTGCGTCCAGGTTGACACTTTTCCGTTTAGATAACTCTAAAAACACGTATTTTAAGATGTAGTATAACACATTGCTATAAATCGGATGGAAGTATATCAGGCCAGGTCATTATGGGACAGCCTAGTATGTCTATGGTTACACAGCAAACCTAAGCGTAGAGTAAAATGTTCACCTTCGCGTCTGCATCAGACCTAACTGCATCACGTTAGGCAGAGTTCCAAGAATTGCCCCGTTAGAGCGAGCTACGAGTAACTATCAAGTGCGCTGATTGGTGCAATTTTATATTTTAAATTTAAAATGTAACGTTTCGATAACGATTTGTGGAGAAGTATCAGGCGAAGATAGAAGGCGTAGTTTTTCTCACCCGCGAACACGGGTGTAAGACTGCGACATCTAAGCGACCAATGTATGGTTTTATGCGCAGTGAAATAAACGGAACACACACTTTAAGTCGAGTTTAGCCTCAGATGTTTCGGACTAATTCGTAGTCCTTCTTCTTCCCAGAAGAAGTGCTCTCCCGAGCACGACACCGTAGCAGCGAGACGTACACTGCGCTATTCACTGTGATTGAGTCTCTACAAAGAGTACTTATTTGGAGCGACGACCTGGTAAAGATCGCGGGACCGCGGTGGATGCGGAAAGCACAAGACCGGTCTGAGTAGAGAGCCTTGGGGGAGGCCTATGTCCAGAAGTGGACGTCTTTCGGCTGACATGATGATGATGATGATGAAAGAGTACTTACAGATGAACAGCTCCATCTTTTTTGGTGGTGTTGTGGTAGTGTTTAAACACTTAATTATTAAACAATAAGACAAGAGTGAACTGCAGTCCGTGATGAGCAATAAGGTTTTCAGCCCTTATTTTTCGCAAACACTCGTTCTTTCGTTTCTTACCCGATATAATTTTATGCGACTCTACCTCGAATCTCCAATTACTCCATTGCGTCATTCTTTTTCATTTAAACGATAGCAATGCGAAATGCATTTTTGTCACACGTCAACATTATAATGAAGCAGTCTGCTATTTCAGCACGAGTTCGTTTAAAAATGAAATTGGCAAAACCAACCGACAACGAAGCCTTTCGCCGGCCATTTTGCGATTTTCTATTTAACCTGAGGACAGACCCGTGGAAGACCTAAAACATGGAAGTGCACACTTGTTTTTATTAGTATTTTAAATTGAAAAGTTATAATACTATCCAACATTAAAAATTACGCCAAAGAAATGTACCTAAGTACACTAATAACATTAACGCGGTACAAAAAAATACAAAATTATACACACGGATTACTCACAATTTATAAGTCGAGTTATATTTACCTTGACATGTTTCGGACCAATTCGTAGCCCTTTCTCTGGGTGCGTAAAAAAGGTTATCTTTTATTATTCTTGCACAGAAAAAAATTAAGAGGTGTACACTGTTATTAGTACCTAAATATTAAGTACTTTAAATAAACACTTTATTGTACAAAAACAAAACAGGATAAAAACACAACTTACAAAGAAACAAATTCGAGTACAAAGGCGGACTTATGCCTTTAAGGGATCTCTACTAGCCAACCTTAGAGTGGTGGAGAGGAATAATTTACTGTTGTTTGCGGGTTCCGTCGAATATAGTTTACTAGCTTATGCCCCGCGGCTTTGCCCCCGTGAAATATTTCAAAATGGGCTAGTTCCCTATCCCGTGGGAATTTCGAAAAATCCCTTCTTGGTGCACCTCTAGGATGCTCAAGGTATATGTTTGCCAAATTTCAAGTCTCTAGGTCCAGTGGTTTAGGCTGTGCGTTGTCTGTCAGTCAGTCAGTCAGTCAGTCACGGTACTGTTTTATAGGTATAGATTAGTTCTTTATATTTGCATGAAAAGTTTAATGTAGGTAGGTATGTACCTACCAGTGGAAAGTCTCCGCTAAAATGTCAAGTAATCTGACAGTACTTGGGAAAGTTGAAAAGCTCTCTCAATTAAGTGAGGCAGGAGACGAGTGTTTTCTTTCAATTACATGCTTAATGCCGGGGCTTTATTTCCAATTCTCTGCATAATGAGAACGATCAAGATAGATCTCGAAACTTGGCTGTTATTTTAACATTTATTTTAAACGTATGTAAAATTTGAAATTCAGTTTTATTAAAGTTGTTTTGCCGACTTTACTTTTTGAATAATCTAAAACGAGTATGAATGCCCGACACTACCTACCCTAATCGTTGACACCATCAATCCTAATTCACAGCGATATAGATGACAAACAGGGTGTCAATTATTAGAATTAAGCTGTCAAACATCTGGACGTTTACCTCACTCACCTTCGTGGCGTGTACTCCCTAAGGAAGGACTACGGATTAGTCCGAAACATGTCGGGCTATACTCGACTGACATACGTGAGTGATCCGTTTATTTCACTATCACCAAGGACCCACAATTTTTTTTTGCGATTTTTTCACGTAACAATAAAAACTTCTCTAAACCTTCACTACTAAAATATAGCCGGAATAAATTTCCAGGTACTCTCACACATTAATATTATCTTAAATGTACAGCTTCCACTCCGCACTGTTTTTCTTAGCGGATAACTTTCACTGCTCTATACTAAAACGGTGTACCTAACATTTTAGTAAGCACTGAATAGTTGTTACGACTGGGCTTATTTGTGAACTATTGCTCCCGTATCGGCCTTACAAGTCACGTCCATAAGTGTCACACCGGTATGAACACTGCTTAGGGGCCGTCCATTAATCACGTGAGGCTTGAAAGGGGGGGGGGGGAAGGGGTTTGACAAAAATCACGAAATGTCACAAGGGGGGAGGGGTGTGTGTTAAGATATCACGTGTATTTATTTTTTCATTATTTTTATGCCAATCAAAAACAACCTGCAACCTTTCTGTCTAATCATTTTGTTATAACTTGAAGGGCAGTATGATTAATTAACACACGCGTCCACTTGGTTTTTACGTATTTATTTACTTCATTTAATTTATAAATGCACCACACACACTCAGTTCCAGTCCGAACCCCAACCGGGGAAAAAGAGTAGAGGGGAATGGTGTTGCCACTAAAAACAGGCTCTAACACTCTTCCCTCCTTCACATTTTGAGTAAACTTACACTACTTTATTTAGATAATTTACAACAAATGTTACTCTAAAGTTTGACTACAATGTTGCATTTGGTTTGTATGCCTTTTCCATTTCAAGCCACCAACATCTATAAAATAGGTAACTCCGGGAATAGACTCTCCAACTATAGTTCCCAAGATCCACGGTTTAGATCCTCGCCTATAATCTCTCACTACCACCTTTTGGCCAACTGCAAATGTGACCTCTTTTTTCCCCTTGTGATATTTCATTGTTGCTTCTTGTAATTTTGAAATATCTTCCGATATAGGCGAAGGCCTAAATAGGGAGAATCTAGTCCTAAGTTCTCTGCCAAACATAAGCCGTGCAGGCGTAACCCCTGTACTCTTATGGGCAGTAGTACGATAGTCAAACAAAAATAAATTTAACGCATACTTAAAAGGATAACCTTTTTCTATATTTTTTTTTACATGTGTTTTGAAAGTGTCCACAAAACGTTCTGCGGCTCCATTAGTGGCCGGGCTGTATGATGGAGTCAGGGTATGCACCACCCCCGTTGATGAACAAAAATTTTCAAATTCTGTGCTAGTAAATGAGGTGCCATTGTCTGTCACTAAATGGACTGGGAAACCAAAACGTACATATAATTCTTTAAACCTTTGAATAGTTAAGTTAGATCCTATATTGGCCATTTCAAATGCCTCTGGCCATTTGCTGAAACTGTCCATGATGATTAATACCATTTTACCTTGAAAAGGTCCTAGGAAGTCTGCATGAAGTCTGTACCATGGTGATGGTGGT
Source organism: Clepsis dumicolana (assembly GCA_963691665.1). Classification (NCBI taxonomy): domain Eukaryota; kingdom Metazoa; phylum Arthropoda; class Insecta; order Lepidoptera; family Tortricidae; genus Clepsis; species Clepsis dumicolana. The sequence continues at coordinate 13,047,075 of OY829515.1, read as the reverse complement.
ACAGGCCAACAGTGTAATTTAGTTTTTTCCACATTTTTCCTATTCGATAAGCAAATCATACACGATTTAATCACATCATCAATGGCTTCATTTAGCTTAGGCCACCAAAAATATGACTGATTGATTGATTTCATTCTATTGCTGCCAAAATGACTAACATGTAGTTCTGATAACACTACTTCATATAGTGCTTTAGGAATTATTATCCTATGGCCCCAGAACAGACAATCTCGATCCACACTTATTTAATTTTTTCTTAAATAAAATGGTTTAAGTTCGCTATTTAAGGTCCTGTTTACTGGCCAGCCATCTTGGCAGTATCTAAGCACGGTACCCAAAATGCTATCCTTCTTTGTCTCTTTTTTTACTATTTCAAAATTCAGTGATTTTAGATTTGACTCAGTTACATTTTGAATTTGATATTCTAGGACATTACAGAAAATAGGTAAATTTATTTCAGATTCTTCTTTACCTGGTGACCGTGATAGAAAATCAGCTGGATTTCTACTTGTTTTAATGTAGCTTATTTTATATTTAAAACCTGACAAAAATATAGCATAGTGCTGAAGTCTTTTGGCAGCCATTTTCGGAATTGATTTGTAAGGTCCAAATATCCTCACCAGTGCTGCGTTATCAGTTTCTAGTTCAAACTGACGGCCATATGTATAGTTGTAGAATTTAGATATGCCAAAAATGATTGCCATGGCTTCTTTGTCCAGAGTACAGTATTTTTGTTCCCGCTTATTCAACTTTTTACTAGCGTAGGAAATAGGTTTTACAGTACCATCTGGATATTTATTTGAAATTACAGCAGCTAGACCAGTTTCAGAGGCATCGCACGTAAGTACCAGAGGTAAGTTCGGATTATAATTGTATAAGTTTTGTGCCGATGTCAGTTTTTGTTTTATAATTTCAAATGCTTTCTGACATTCCTTAGTCCATTCAAATTTGCCCTTTTGCGTACACTCATATAAGGGGGACAGTATTTTTGCCATGTCTTTCAGGAATCTAGAATAATAATTTACTTTGCCTAAAAAAGACTTGAGTAAAGTCAAGTTGTTTGGGGCCGGGATGTCAAGAAGCGGTGTCATTTTATCTTTTACAATGCTTATTTTCTCTTTACAGATTTCAAATCCAAATATATCCAAACTTTTCCTGAAAAATTTACATTTATTCACTTTTAGTTTGAATCCACAGTCTTTTAAACTTTGCAGAACCAATTCTAATGTTTTTTGCATGTCATTAAAATCAGTGCCGCACATGTAAATATTATCTATGAATACAATTACGTTTTTTATACCACTCAACTTTTTATGCATTAGTCTTTGAAAAGATCCAGGTCCAGTGTTTACTCCATATGGGAGGAATAAATATTTGTAAGTTCCAAACTCAGTTACAATAGTGGTTAGCTCTTGTGATTTCAAATCTAAAGGGGCCTGCAGGTAGGCTTCTTTAAGGTCTAATTCACAGAAATATTCACCCTCACGTAAGGTATGAAATATATCTTCAATATGTGGCAGTGGGAAGTGATCAATCTCTAACACAGGGTTCAAAGTCACTTTGTAGTCTCCGCACAGACGTACAGACCCATCGGGCTTAAGTACTGGTACAATAGGTGTACCCCATTCACTATACTTAATTGGTTCAATTCTCTTACTTTCCAGCAGCCTATTAATTTCATGTTTTACCTTGTCTTTTAATGAATAGGGTATTTGTATTACCGGTAAAAATTTTGGCTTAGCCCCCTGCTTTAATTTTAATGTTATTTTCTCTCCTTTAAAATTTCCCCAGCCAGGTGTGAATACTTCTGCAAATTTCTCCTGAATTATGGTCACAGGATCTGAAATTTTATTTACATTAATAGGGTCTTTACACAATGAGAGTGGCCAATATCCAAATATATTTAATAGATCTCGACCTAAAATCCTGGGTTTATCATTATTCACCACAAAAATATCCATATTTTTTGTTATATTCATGAATGTTATTGGGATATTTTTTAATATACCTAATGGTCTAGACACACTTTGGTCATAATTTTTAAACACTATATTTGTTTTTGACATTTCTGTATTTGGGTACAAGTAATCTTTATCTTTAATGGTAATAACAGTAGCTTCAGATCCAGTGTCTAACTCAAATTTAACGTTTTTTCCTTGCAAACTTAAGTCTAAAAAATGAGGGGGTACCTTTGTGGCTCCTGTGTTTTTATGCAAATATAAATTGTATTTGTCTTCTTCGTCCTTTAAAAACAGTTTGTGTAGTGATCTTTCCCCCTCGGGAGAATTTGGCTTTTCACCTGTCAACTGGTCACTGTTTTCTTCTTCCAGCTCGATCTGCCGTGTACTTCTTCTACTGCACATTCTGTAAATATGCCCTTGTTTTCCACACTCTGAGCAAAACTTGTAGCGAAGGGAACATTTAGCTAGTAGGTGGTTGGTCTTTCCACAGCAAAAACATTTTGTAGAGGGATTTTCTCTGGTTGTTGTATAGTTTTTAAACTTTGTACTGCCTCTGGGCCCTGGATTCTGGTACCTGTTTACTTTAAACATGTCACCCGTCGATCTTTTATTTGTTTCTTCCAATTCACTTGTATGTTTCAATACTTCCTCCATGGATTTAGCTATAGTTAGTAATTCTTGTAAGTTAATATCTGCACTTTTGAGCAATTCAAATTTGATTTCTTTAGCTGCTACCCCGTCAATATTTTTTTCTTTTATTTGGTCTTCTGGATCCTTAAACTTGCATTTCCTGGCAAGTTTTTTTGAACTCCAAAACGTAGTCACCAATGTTTTCGTCTATTTTTTGGTTCCTTTTTCTAAATTCTGCTCGGGTAATGCAATTGTTAGACACTTTCACATAATGATTTCGTAGCAATTTAGTCAGTTCCTCATATGATTTTGTTGCCGGTTTTTCCGGTGCACAAAGATAGGTTAAGTCTTCCATTACTGACGGACTCAACTTAGTAACCAATAAAGACACTTTTTTTTCTTTGGACACATCATTTAGACTGATAAGTGATTCCAGTTGTTGTTCGAATATGTCGTAATTTCCTCCGAAGAATACCTGAACGTCATTGTATGCCATTGTTATTTTGGTCTTAATCTTAATCTCGTTCTGTAATTTTGCGTTCTCGCCCGCTGATGTCGAAACAGTACTTTTTTCAAGTTCCCCTGATGCAACTATTTGTGTTAACTTCTTACGCAAATCTTCTACTCTGTCGCCCTCTGTTGATATGTTTAATGCCGAGAATATGTTAAGTAGCTGTTCCTTGTTAAGGTGATAAATCCAGGACGTCTCTTTATTTCGTATATTTTGCAGATGTTCGTTCACGATTTCTATTATTTAATTATTGTTATTATTTTTTTTTTTTTATCGAGGTTGTTCAAGACACTATTCAATCTGATCGAATTGTCATCAGCAAGTGGCTGTTTGTTCTGTCGTACCTTAGTTCTTTTGCCTCGTAGGTTCACCTTACAAATTTTAATTTTCGAAATGGAGGTATTCTTCAAAATCAATTAATTTAGAACAACTTGCACATTTACTTGTAAGGTTCCGTTATCTCGTCGCCAAAACTGTTATAACTTGAAGGGCAGTATGATTAATTAACACACGCGTCTTCTTGGTTTTTACGTATTTATTTACTTCATTTAATTTATAAATGCACCACACACACTCAGTTCCAGTCCGAACCCCAACCGGGGAAAAAGAGTAGAGGGGAATGGCGTTGCCACTAAAAACAGGCTCTAACACATTTTTAATTTCAGAATAGAATAAAATTATACTTAATTATATATATAATTATACCTGTATTTATGATAATATTCTAAAATATTCCAAAAAAATTGACGACCGGATAGCCTAGTGGTTAGAGACCCTAACTATGAAGCTTGAGGTCCCGGGTTCAAATCCCGGTCGGGGCAGATGTTTATATGATGAATATGAATGTTTGTTCTCGGGTCTTGGATGTTTAATATGTATATAAGTATGTATTTATCTATATAAGTATGTTTATCCGTTGTCTAGTACCCATAGTACAGGCTTTGCCGAGTTTGGGACTAGGTCAATTGGTGTCAAATTGTCCCATGATATTTATTATTATTCCCGTATATTTATTATAATCTTAGGCTAGGTTTTCACAATATTCATATAAAAAGTAATAAAACAACATTAATACAAAATATAAAAACATTATAAAAACCTAACCTAGGGTGCCACCGGCAGCGAGGCGGGGCCTAAGCTACCGGTGGTCAGGGCGACAGAGAGAGGAACCTCCTGACTATCCGAGCCGTGTCCAGGAGTACCGCCTTCTGTATCTGACCCTTGACCCAACCATCTAGCGAGAGCCTTTTAAGGTGATGGTCAAGGCTCTTCGCTATTAGACCGTTCGCCGAAACGACTATCGGGACAGTGATCGTCGAATCAACAGGCCACATGGCGGTAACCTCGTGAGCCAAGTCAAGGTACTTGCTGACTTTGTCCTTCTCGGCCTTCACGAGGTTCACGTCATGGGGGATCGTGATGTCGACGAGCACTGCCTGGCGCTTCGATCGATCTATCAGCACGATATCAGGTTTATTGGCGACAATAGTCCTGTCCGTGATGATAGATCGATCCCAGTAGAGCGTGACACGACCATTTTCTAGAACTGGTGCAGGTGTGTACTTATAGTACGGCACTTCGAAGTCCACAAGACCGAATGAAAGAGCAAGTTGCTGGTGAATAATCCTGGCTACAAGGTTATGTCTGTGCAAGTACTCGCCGTTAGCAAGACTAGAACAGCCAGAGATAATATGCCTGAGTGACTCCCCGGGACGGCGGCATGCCCGACAGATGTCGACCGTACCGTCCTTCAGGATATACCTACGGTAGTTATTAGTCATGATAACTTCGTCCGCAATTGCACAGGCAAAACCTTCGGTTTCCCCGAAGAGGTCCCCGAAGCGTAGCCAGTTCACCGACGCGAGGAGGTCTACATCGGGCCCCATGAGGGCCTTATAGAACCGCCCGTGTAGCTCCTTACTCTCCCATTCAGTCTTGCGGTCCTCGGTGCTCCATACCTTAGGTCTGCGCCAGTTCTCTTTTGCCAAGGCGAGAGGAGTGAAGGATTTGTCCACCGCCACTACATCGCGATGCATCCCACACTCGTTGTTCAGGAAAAATTCCCTAAGACTGCACACCTCACGGTTGTGGAGGTCCTGGGCATTTAAAAAACCACGACCTCCACATTTCCGTGGAATGTACAGTCTCATAACAGACGAGCGCGGGTGTAGCATGCGATGCGCAGTGAGCAATGAACGAACCCTTCGATCCAGGGCATTCAGCTCAGTCTGATTCCATCTTAGTATGCCAAAGGAGTATATGAGCAGGGGCATCACCCAGGAGTTGAAGGCGCGCACCTTGTTGCCACCCGACAAAAGACTATTGAGTACTTTTGCCAGGCGGCCAAAGAATCGCTCCCTCACCGTCTGTTTGATATCCCTACCTTCAATACCCAAGGACTGTGACATACCAAGATATTTATAGGTTTCAGTTTCGGAGACAGATCTGAGGGACATTGTCTCAGAAAGTTGTAAATTCGGTGAATTTACAACTTTTCCCCGCTGTACATGTATGACTGCACACTTGTCTACACCAAACTCCATTTTGATGGCATTACTGAAGACTTCTGTTGTTTTCAGTAACTCCAACAAGTTCTTGTTGTTTGGTGCAAATAGCTTAAGGTCATCCATATAAAGTAGATGAGAAATGACCTCACCCCCTCTCCGGAGCCGACAACCTAGTCCTGAATCCGTCAGCAGAGTACTGAGCGGATTCAGTGCTAGGCAGAACCATAATGGACTTAGACTGTCACCCTGGAAGATCCCTCGTTCAATCCTTATAAAGTCCTGCGGACCAGAGGGGCCATCGCTACCTCCCGGTTGACGAAGGACTGTGATCCACTGCCCCATGCACGTGCTTAAGAAGGTTCTTAAAGTTGCATCAACTTTATACAGCTCTAAGATCCTCCTTAGCCATGAGTGAGGCACCGAATCATAGGCTTTCTTGTAGTCAATCCAGGCAGCGGAGAGGGTCCCTCTATTCTGCCGGACTCGTTGGCAAATGGTCATGTCTATGAGGAGGAGCTCTTTAGTACCACGGGACCCAACCCTGCATCCATTTTGAGCGGGGGCCAAGATGTTGTTTGCAACGATGTGCGCGTTAATTTTTGCTCTCAAAATGGATGTAAGGAGTTTGTACAGTGTGGGTAAACACGTGATGGGTCTGTAGTTTTTCGCTTCCGTGGTACTACCGGACTTATAGAGCAGGAAGGTGATACCAGTTGTTAAAAGAGGTGGTAGGGAATCTAGCTCGAGGGCTTGCTGGAATTGAGTTGCCAAACGTTCGTGTGAGCATCGAAACCGCTTCAGCCAGAAGTTGTGCAATCCATCCGGACCAGGACTTTTCCAGTTCTGGGTCGTTCGGATAGCACAACTAACGTCCTCGGGGCTGATGGTAACAGCGTCCATAGGTTCGATAGACTCACACTCACGTTCAACAACATTCATCCATTCGCCCTCGGTGTGTTCGACGGGTGCCGACCAGATACTACGCCAGAAGTTAATCATAGCAGTAGCATCCGGCAGTTGTCCGACAGACACACACTGGTCGGTTCCCTCCCACTTCCGATATACCTTCCTTTGGTCACTCTAGAAAAGGCGATTCTGCTGGAATCGGTCCACACGCTCTCTGTAGCGACGAATACGGCTTGCCCACGCATAGACTTTCTGCTTCAGAAAGTCAATGCGCTCCGTGACACAGGTCATATAATCACAGGGCCTGATACCAGTCCCCGCGAAGGCCTGGTTCACAAAGCGCATGACTCGGGGGCGGCTATTGCCCCCCCTGAAACAGATCAGCTTTGCAATGAGAGTCCGAAACGAGCCGATACACCGCTCAATCCGCACTTGCCATGTAGGGACACCATCAGCGGTCCTAGGTGCACGATCAGCGTCCGGAAACTTGATACGAGCAACACGGCACGCTGCGATGGCCCCGCAGTACATGATTGAGTGTGTATCAGTTAAATCTTCGCTAGCCCGTATGTACGGGTCTAGTAAAGCGTCAAGGGCTCCCATTAGCGCTAGATTACGCCTATTCGTGGGCAAGCGCGGTAATCGTGGCCTAGAATCGCGTGTTATTATTATTATTATTATTAAATTAAGATTTTTTGTAGATACTAAAAATACACGTGATGTTTGGGATAGTCTTAAATCGTGATACATGGTGAGGTATCACCAAGGGGTCGGGGAGGTTAAAAAATATTTAAAAAAACATCACATGATTAATGGAACAGCCCCTTACCTGTCCTCTCCCGCTGACGCTATTCGTGTCAAAAAAAATATGTATTTTTTTCATGTGTATATCCATAAATTACTTTGAGCTATGTATTGATTTCTATTATATTCCGATCTCAAAAAAAAAATTACACACAAAACATAAAAATAAAAATTCGTCAAATACATAAACAAAACATGGCATAAATTTCCCCTGGTAAATGACCGGGCCAGGTCGGGTTGGCTTTTGTTCTGCGCTTAAATCCTGCCTATGGGGGAATGAGGGAGCAATAGAATATTGGGCGAAATGTTTAAAAAAATTGCGTTACGTAAAAATCGCGAAGAAAGTATACAAAAATTTTCATGAAATGAGGTAAATTTTTCAAAAATTTAAAACGTAAGAAAACCTAGTTATTTTTCATTATTTTATATGGAAGGTTATAAAATTTCATATTTTTCAGATAATAAATGCAGCAGTAGCATGGTTACAAGCGGAAAAATAGAGATGACTTTCGATTTTCTTTTTCTCTACTTGCCTTTTCGTTAAAACGAATTTCAACTTAAACCAAGTTACTTCTGTATTTAGCAGATTATGACATATTCTTCTGATAGGAAAATTATAACATTATAATGTATAACATGGTAAAAAGAACATTTGACAAAAATTTACAAAGGTGGAGCCTTCCATAGATGAAACAGGCCACTAATAATGATGGTGGTGAAGAACCCAAGTTACCCAGGACTATGTCTGCATAGAATTCGTTTATCGTTATCCCGCGGGAACTATGCAAAGGCTTGCCTCCAAATGTATGTGCAACGAGAAGTTGTATTGGTTGTCGCGTTGCAAAATGAGTTATGGTAATTAGAACAAAGTTCTGCGTGAATAACTGAGTAAACAGTTTCGGCTAGCTTAGTTTTGGGTTCTGTCCCAGCGGTCAAAAGACCACAGAAATGATAGCCCAGCGTCTTTACGTTTAAAAGTACTGTAAATGTTTTTTTGGTCTCGAATCGAATTGAATATTGTATTGTTATTAATAATTAAGTTCAATGCAAAGTTTTTAATGCCTACCTTATAAGGAATGAAACTTGTATCCATAATAAGTGTCGACGTTTTTCCAATATCAGTTTTAATAACATTGATATTTGATATTACCAAGGAGGATAGTATACGGAGTGTCAAAGCCCATACTTCGAATCGTTCCCCGCAGTCATGTTAAAATTCAGGCAATTTCTAGATGGCGCCAAGGTCGTAGCCAGCAGGTCAAATAATAACAAAATAGCGGTTCTAATGTGTCACTCAAGCAAGGTAGATGGCGCTGAATGTAAATAAGAACGATTCAAAGTATGGGCTTTGTCAATCCGTTTACTTTCCATGATCCTTTGATTACATGTCACACCGTACGGTACGGTGAACGGTGCTTTTGAGTTACGAATAGAAGGTGATGGTCGATCTCAGTAGGAGTATCTTTTTGTATTTTTTCTCCCAATTTTTTATTTTTACGAAAGATACTCCTACTGAGATCATGAATTGATTGCTTTAGTGCGCCATCTCGTTGTTGAGCCTGGGTAAACTGATAAGTTTCGAAAGGGTGCGTTGTTTTCGGTTTACGAAGTAATCGCATAGATGGCGCTAGTCACTGCAAAAAGTGATAAAAACAAGCTAAGATTTGAATACATGGAAAAAATTCGGCCTTTCCTCTATGTCCAATCGTGGTGTAGGGGAAAAGCACACGACCCGGAGTGTCGAGGATCCGGGTTCGATTCCCGGGGTTGGCATTTTTCTGGTTTTTTTCTGTGTATTCATGTTTCAGTGAGTTTATAAAAAATATATAGGTGATGGTCGAGTCTGTGTGACATGTGTTGATTCGTGTGGCAGAGGACGGGAGTGTTGCATGAAAACGTACATTTGTCGCAAAGATGTAGCTATCTTACATGTATAGTCGCGTCGCATGTGAGCAAATGAATTGTTGTTAGTTTATGAATATCAATGGTAGGTACTCTGACTCAATCTCGTACATAAAGTATGACGAAATTGGAATAACCACTTTAGGTTCGCGGTCTAGAGTGGTTATTTCAATTTCGTCAAAGTTTATGTATACGAGGTTGAGTCAGAGTACCATCGATATGGATCTTCGCAAAGCAACGCCTGGCTCAATGAAGACCATGTCACATACGCGGTTTTCGCGATTCACAATCGCTTGTAGCGTTTAAGTTAAATGTGAGCGCTATCAGGGCGGCAGTTACGCGTTATCGGCGTAACGCGTAAACCACGTGTGACTGTTACGTTTTATTACTGCGTCAGGTAGTTACGAGGTAGGAGCAAACCTTATTTCGACATTTTCGCCTAGGTAAATCCAGGGTACAAGGAATATTTCAATGATAAGTATAGATACGTCACATGCTCACAAACATAATGATTTGTAGTGGGAGAGCCATACTGTAGCTATTTGCTGCCGTACGAATGGTCCAGCTTGCCCGGGGAAGTACCACCCTCTCGCAGAAAAGCAACAGCACCCCTGTTGCGGTTCGTTCGGTCAGTGAGAGTGCCGCAGGCCCGATCCCCTTAAATATAGTAAGTAAGTTTAGTACGTGAGGGAGTGTTGAGGTCGGTGTCAGGTCAGGTTATTTTTAGGGTTCCGTACCTCAAAAGGAAAAAAACGGAATCCTTATAGGATCACTTTGTTGGCCGTCTGTCTGTCTGTGTGTCAAGACCCTTTTTCACTGGAACGCGTGAAGGTAGCAGGCTGAGATTAATATCAAATATTCAAGCCTGCAGTCCCTTGAAGCTGTGATAAAAATTAAACTTCTAAGTCAACGCAATCAAAAAGATTCAGTCTTTAAAAAGGTTGTTTTCTTACAAATTGCCGTACTGTGAAAACCTAAAGGGTGCTTCCAGGGACAACTTAAAACACTGGGGAAAAGCCGGGAAATCTTTGTACGAAACCTTCGTGCACGAGTCGGACTCGCACTTCTCCGGTTTTCTAGTTGTCTGCGTATTCTTGTTTCAGCTAGTATTCAAAGTATAATAATGTATAGACTATTCCAGCACTTTTAGATCAGTATTGCACTGCCATCCGCAAGTCCGAGTGTCAGGCAAACATTTCTCGTGGCCGCACTGTGTTTTGTTACGAGTAATTGCGAGTCCAACATTGACACAGTTTGTATTTGCTTGGGGATTCAAGCGGCGATCGGACGTATCAATATGAGTCCAACTTTAATGCGCTTCTGCAGTTGTTTAGGCCGTGAGAGGTATCGCGGTCACGCTTCCATGAACCTTAAAAACATCCTATGACCTTGACCTTTGCGTGGTTCGTTCGGATCGCTAACACCATCTAATCCTGCCGCTAATCCTGCCGCTAAGCAGTGCTTGCACGTTGTGTTCCGGTGTGTAGAGTAAGACAGCACAAGATGCATTATTTCGATTTATCCCTGTAGGGTGGCAACGCATCCGCAAACCCTGCGGGTGTCTATATTCAATGGTGTTCACTTACCATATGGTTACCCACTTGCTCGTTTACCTTCTTTGTCGTGTAAAAAAAAGTGCGTGCGAGTCGGACTCGAGCACGAGAGTTCCGTAGAAAGATTTTAACGCTTTTCCTCAGTGTTTTTAGAAGTCCAGTGTTAGCAGAGCCCTGGTCCTAAGCAAAATGTACGCAGTGTGGGGTCAACTTATATTGGTCTGCGAAATCTACAGACAGACATAAAAAATTAAGATTTTGAGACTTTAAGGAGTGGTCGTGCTATAAGAGCTACCTTCATACCAAATTTCAAGTTTCTAGGACAACTGGAAGTACCCTTTAGGTTTTCTCACTATAGCTATTGGTATCGAAACCACCTTTTTAATGACTGTATCTTTTGATTGCGTTGACTTAGAAAGTTGATTTTTGCACAGCTTCAAGGGACCGCAAGCTTGAGTATTCGATATTAATTTCAGCATGCTACCTTCACGCGTTCCAGAGTAAGAAGTTCTTGACAGACAGACAGACAGACAGACGTACAACAAAGTGATCCTATAAGGGTTCCGTTTTTCCTTTTGAGGTACGGAACCCTAAAGATGAGAGTTATTCGTCGTGATTTCGCTGATGACAAATGCAATTTCGCTCGTCCTTTTTCCGTGATGTTACCAAAGTCCGTGATGTTACAAAAAGGGTCCGTAGGTACGTTTGCGACCCTAGCCCGGAAAGGGTTGGATTCTCTGCATTTTACCCGAATAGTTTACAAATATAATATTTTAATGTCTGTAAGTTGTTGGAATTGGTCGTAAATTTTTGTGAAAAATGTTTTTCTGTTCTTGCCGAGGTTTTGCTTTTGTGTCTTTTAATTTGATCTTGCATTCCTATGCAAACTAGTACACGTTTCAATTTATAAGATATGTGCTGAAATTGTTGCTACAAAAAACGCATTTAACGCGTCAAAACTAAAAAAAAGCTGACTCGACTTATTTTCCCTGAAGCTTTCAAATAAAGGAACCCTCAAAACAAAATCCGACAGCGAAATGTTTAAATCAAAAAGACAATAATATGTTCCCATAAGTAACCCTTATCCTTTTCCATAATTAAAATAATTCTGCAGGATCACAATTTGAATTTTAAAGGACACCCTTTACACAATTTCGTTAATTCCCAGAAATGAGAATTAACTCGCAAATATAACTGTAACGTTTTAAGCGAAAATAGTCATTCTGGTATATTATAGTATAACGTTACGACTACTTAAAAATGGTAGACGAGTTCCTATTTAAGTATACGGCGTATCAGAAAACTACATATTTTTCCTTTAAAGTGAAACGGCTTTGAGAACTGTTTCTAATAACCCGAAGTTGGCTGAGTCGTAGGAACAGTACGCGATGCAAAATATTAACTTCCTCTCCATTACCATCCCTGCAAACGGGACCCTGTAATTTAACATTTTGAAACAAGCCAAGTCATTTCGAAACGCGAATCGGAAAAGTTGCACGAAAAAACTTTTTCAATTCATTTTGCTCACAAAATGTTGCAGTAAATTGAATTCTTCTGTTTTACTGTGCTGTTCTAAATTTATTTCAAATTCGGAAATAGATGGTGGGGGGCAAATGCGTCAAGGATTGAAAAAAGTTTGTTTTTGAAACAAATAATATACCGAATAAATATTTCAGTAAAAGTACGATCGCACGAATGTTCCTAATAAAGTGCAATTAAACTTCAAAACTGTTTGTTAATAAATATCTGTTCGTAATAAACAATTCAGTTATGTATAAATTTGATGTGTAGTTAGTGTTTTATGTTTATGAACGCTGCAAATCTACCAGCCAATGAGAGGACATAAATTTCGCTATTAAATTAAATAGACCAATCACAGGGAGTACTTTTAACACCAGCAAAGTTCTAATGCTCAAATGCAGGAAATTATCCCATTAAAGTAATGATCCTGTATTTTGACTTTTCCTTGGAAAATAAAAATACGCAATGGAATGTTAATAGTTTTCTGATGCTACATTAATTTATTTGCTGATGGATGAGAAGTTCAAAATCTAGAACGATGGTGATAGTTGCCATCAGTTAGTATTAGGTATAAGTCGGCTTACACACACTTTTTGCACCTCAAATTATCGGTTATTTTTATCGATAAAACAAATATTTTGACGAATACAGCGACACTAAATATAGTGAAACGAAGAAATAGTTTTACGAAACCCTAAAATAGTGACGTGCCACTGGGCGAAAGTTACAAAAACGCATTATTATGTTAAATATCGCGAGACCGCGGTGGATGCGGAAACCACTAGTGCCACTAGCCACTAGCCACTAGACCCTTGGTCAGGCATATGTCCAGCAGTGGACGTCTTTCGACTGAAATGATGATGATGAAGATATTAGCACATACATAAATCTTTTCCCCTCGGTAATAATCATCTCGGCCTCGCTGAGACGGCTGCGTGTTGCTTTTGTTACTTTTATAAAATTTATGTGCTTCATTATTATTGTATTACTAACACGTTATGGACCCAAGATGTCTGCTAATAAAGAATTTTATCTATTTATATTAATAAGGTCCGTGTTTGGTTTTGACTTTGTGGTCGCCTTGACTGTATTATTTTTGGGGAATATAATTTTTGTACAAAATCCGGCAGCTGATGCTGAACATTCACAAAATTTGCATGCCAGCTGCCCCAGAAGTGATTCCGGGCGTTAAGCAGCTCCCAAGTGTTTGCCTCCACCACTAATTGCCCCTCATCGGCAAAGTGAGTTTCTAACTTAACTATTAGTGATGGGAGTGATGTCGATAAAAAAAATGCGTTCCTTATCGTAAAATTTTTATTTATGTATAATAATATTTGTATTTGTTGATGGCTAAAGAAGCTGCAGGTAGGCCTCCGACATGATGGAGTAACCGACCTGGTAAAGATCACGGGTTCGCGGTGGGTGCAGAAAGCACAAGACCAGTGTGAGTGGAGAGCTTTGGGGGAGGCCGCCGTCCAGCAGTGGACGTCTTTCGGCTGACATGATGAAAACGATGATGAAAGAAATTCCGGGATTAGATAGCAAAAAAGTATTTTGACTCTATCTTCGTCGTGTTTAGCTAATCGTCCCAATGCGGTGTACGCAACCTATAATACATCCCATCAGGTGACTCACTTGCGCGTTTGCCTTCGTCGTCGTATAAAATAAATTTATTTTTAATCAAACTAATCTATTTTGTGGTGTCTTTGGACCTTGGCCTCTTTATATTTATATTTCTTTGAACTTTTAACTTGAACCTTTAACTAAAGTGGGTTTATTTCCTAAATGGGATAGCTAGCAGGACGAAGTTTAAATCAGGTTCGAATGATGTAACTAGTAGCACTTTTTAACTCCGAAAGAGCCTGGAGCTAACTTCATCTATAAAGCATTAGGCTTGGTTCAGATAGTCGAGATTTCGCACATATGAAAAAAAACCGAGCGCGAGTCAGACTTGCGCACCGAGGTTTCCGTACCATAAGTTTTCGGTTTTTTAGTAGAAGTAGCAAAGGGAGGGGCGAGAGTATTAATGTAACGAAGTACTTTAACTGATTAAGTACTGACAGAAAAAGCATAGGTTTTTTTTAAGGCGGTTTTACTTTTCAACTGCTCTTCTCCGCTCGGCTCCGCCCAGCTCCGCTTCAGTGAAGACGCACCCTAACTGGGAAACTTTTAACTACCAGCTTGACTCGGCATTCGGCTGTCAATAGTGTCCGTGGCGCTATAAGAGGCATCTTTAGCTATGCACCAGTGACCCTAAAGAAATAAATTCGGATAGAAGGAAAGAGTGCATGTACAGTCAGTGCCCTAACATAAGTATCCATTTTTACGAATAATTGGTATGGAAAAGTGGATACTTTTTGCGGGTGGTAGGACCTTGTGCGAGATCCGTCCGGATCGCTACCAGCATCTTACTCGTTAATCCTGCCGCTAAGCAGCAGTGCTTGCACTGTTGTGTTCCGGTGTGGAGAGTAAGACAGCCGGTGTAATTACGGGCACAAGAGGCATTTCATCTTAGCCCTCTAGGTTGGCAACGCATCTGCAAACCCTCCGGAGTTGTGAGTGTCTATGGGCAGTGGTGATCACTTACCATCGAGTGACCCACTTGCTCGCTTGCCTTCCTCGTTGTTTAAAAACAAAAAATACTTATGTTAGGGAACCGACCCTACGTCGCGTGACGAAAATAATGGCTAAGAACCTTATATACGCGTTCCAGGTTCTGACCGCTTTCCTCGTGAGACGTGAGGTTTTAAAAACAAAATACGTTGCTGACATTAAAATAAACATCAGGATATGCCATAATGAAATAAAAACGGATCACTCACGTATATAAGTCGAGTTTAGGCCACTGGTCGTGCGCTCCCAGAGGAAGAACTACGAATTAGTCCGAAACATATCGGGCTAAGCTTGAGTTATATACGTGAGTTATCCGTTTTTATTGCATTATGATTGAGTCTCACGGTAGTTTCATGTTGAATAATAATAATAGAATAATAATAAAAATCATTTATTGCAGGACCAAAATCCCATATTGTGTTAGTTACATCTAAAAAATATGTTAGTACAATTATTGCTATTACATTTGCATTTGAAGAATTAAAATCATAGTTAAAGTCATCAATAATAATAATACAGAGTAAAATAATAAACACGTCCACAAATATTACTTAATTATCCCTGTCGCTATTCTATCCCTATGGCCCACATCCTCAGGATGCAGTTGTTGCCGAGCGTCCGACTCGTCCATACGCTATACATTCTATGGTTGTTCAACAATAATTAACTGTTCAAATACCACCAAAAAAGTTAAAGCGGTTAATCGAGGTATTTCCTCACTAAATCACACTCGTGGCGTCCAAATACCTATGCAAAATGTAACAAGCTCGGTTCTCATACAAATCGATGAACTATTTCCTTCTATCCAGATATACTTCTGTGAGTGACCCGAATACTATTTAGAAATGTCGCGGGATCTGTCTGGTCGAGATCGAGTTAGAGAAAATAGTTTAGTAACACCGGTATACGAAGGTTAGACACGGAATAGTCGCTAGAAAAAATAATTGTTAATATCGCAGAACAGCATCGAGATAAAATTAAAGAGTTTAACGATTTGTATGAGAACGGATCGTGTAGCATTTTGCATACATAAAGAGAAAGGATGAAAGATTTCCGATGAAAGGAAATACTTACCACCATTAACAACTCCAACTATTTTGGTGGCGTTTGAACAGTTAATAATTGAACAAGGCATTTAGCTTTTAAAATTTGACGTCGCATGCGGAAAGCGCTCGAAGAGCTCTGAAGTTGGCGGCGAGCAACTAAGGTCTCAACCCGTATTTGTGGCATGCAAGGTAAACTCTTTCCTTCCATCTTGCTATTAGTTCTGTGCGCATAATATGAAATACTTTGCAGTACTTAATCTTGTTTTCTAGTATATCTCATATTCAGAGATTTAATAAATAAAATAAAATAATAAATATCATGGGACGAATTCACAAGATTTGACCTAGTCCCAAACTACTGGGTACTAGACAACGGATAAACATACTTATATAGATAAATTCATACTTATATACATATTAAACATCCAAGACCCGAGAACAAACATTCGTATTCATCATACAAACATCTGCCCCGACCGGGATTCGAACCCGGGACCTCAAGCTTCATAGTCAGGGTCTCTAAGCACTAGGCTTATTCGGCCGTAAATAATACAGAGACTTTTTACTGAGTCAGGCTTGTAAAGCTCACTTCCCCGAAATGTGCACTTTCTGCTAAATGTACTCCCAAAAGAAACCCTTGCCCAACCGGGGCACTTTCTGGAAAGATGCACTATTTCAAAAGTGAGCTTTTTCAAAAGGTACTTTTTTTTCTCGAAAGATGCACTATTTCCATCACCACAAAGTTCAGTGCTCCATTTGATTAACATCAGTGGATTACGAACGAAGTTTTTCAGCTCATCAGTTTATTTTGGACGTGAAGAGGAAAAAAACTTACCACGGAAAATTTTGACAAATTATTGATCTACACAACAAGAAGTCTCAGTATTATGTCTTTATTACTGTCTTCGATAAACAAAATATTGATTAATCTTTGGAGTCATGTCTATGTTATTGCAAGCAACAACGCCAACTTTTCTGATCATTGCTCATATTATGTGCACAGAACAATACCGAGATGGCAGGAAAGAGTTTATCGATATAAGCAACCTACCGCCACTGTCCCGTCACTATTTTAGTAATAACTGTGTTAAGGACGAAGCAGTAAAAGTCTTAAGGGCGCCGGCGCCTACGATCTACGATTCATTTGCGCGATATTGCGGAGTGATCGCTTAAAAAGGGTTCAAGACGCCTTTATTATCACCAAGGAATGCTTCAATTAAAAATAATCAAGACGACAAGAGCTGTGTGATGAGTTTGATGTGTGTGTTTACCACCTATGGAGACGCAGGTTTTTTAATGGCAAGGTAGTCGAATTGAAATGACATCATAAGAACGGGCGATATTGACCGCGATTACCTCGTGATATTACTACGCAGTTAAATGAAATTTTAAAATTATCATATCAGATTCCTAAACCATTAAACAAAAAACATGTTTTGACATTGTTTTTTTTAACCATAATATTTTCATAAAATTGAATTTATGATAATATGGTTAGTAGATATATGAAATAATAAGCAGGCTATATTAATAAAATTGCGTTATGCGTTCTTAATAATTATTTCATTCCCACCTAATACTTAGTCTGGTCTGGTTTGACCAACTAATCATCCCCATTCTACGTATGCAATTAAAAAAAATACATCTCAGGAAATTTTCCCATACAACTCGACACCACATTCAATTTTGAAGTTACTTATCTATTAGGAATAAAATATTGTCCATTGAAAAAATAAGAAGCTTCCTAGGTCGACAGTAAACGAGAATACCACTAACAATTACCCTACCCTATAAATTCCAACGCGCAATCCCAACTTTTCAATACATTTAACAGTGCTACGTAAATTGTAAGTGATGTACAGGCATCTCGGGGCCCGATCAATCGACCCTCAGGTTCTTGCGAACTGCAGTGTACCACATATAGGTTAGGTACGAAGCGGCAGGTTCAGTAGGGAGCCTTCGCCGCGCGGCATTCAGCGTCGCGCTACCACTGCTCCCGGACGCCGAATTAAAAAGGTAGGATTCCATTTTTAAATTTCATAATTTTTAAATTTCTCCAGCCAGAATTTTTTATGTGGCGTTGAAAGTCAAGGCGTTTTTTAATGGGGTTTTGGTTATGCTCGTTGGTTTTTTGACTGTTTAAAAAGTTTCTCTTTGGCAGAGTTACGGAGTAAAAAGTTTTAAGCTCGAACAGCTTTTATTAAAAATCATAGGCAAAGGGAGGATTGTTTAGTTAAGTTAATTTAATATACAAATAATCGGTACTTAAATGTAGATTTAAAATATGCGTTTCTGTTATTTATAGTAGCGTGATTTTATTTAACAAAAAAATTCATCAAACAAAATTATATTCCCAAGGTGTTAAAAAGAAAATTTTGAATGCGTAGGTACCGAATTCTGGCTTTCAAACGAATTGAAAAGCTTTTCTACACACTTGCTAGAAGAAACTTCCTTGCTCCAAGTTTGACGTATTGGCAACAAAAGCTTTCAGTGAGCTTCACAGCGTAAAAAGTTTCGCCTAAGGAAAAGGATTTGTTTTAAAAAGTCAGCTTTTCGAAGCAAGAGTTTTCTTGTTCCGATTTTAGCTTGGGAAAGTGTTAGAATTTTATTAAAACACGGCCTAGCGCACCAATTTAAGTAAACGTATAAATCTTTAATGATTCTTCAATTGAAATTGTAATTATGTTGTTAAAAGCCCATTAAATATAATTTTCAAAAGGGTTAGAATTTATTTAACTAATCCAATTATGTTTTGAGGGAAACAATCAGGGAAAGCAGAATGAATCTAAATACCAGGAATGTGTCTTGAGATAATAATATTCATATTATTGATATCGAACACCCAACTCTTATTAACTCAACCAATTTATTAGTGACTAACTTGAAAATAAATACTCGGATTTTCAGATTTTATTCTATTTTTACGACAGCTTTTTTTAAACTTACGTCAATTTATTCTTGCTGTTTCATATCAAATAATCTAAATAAGCCACTTTGAAAATAATTTATAGTAAATCGAAATACTTAGGAAAATCTAACGTTCAAAACGACGGGCCGCAGTCTCTTACGTAATTCAAGAAAAGGGCGTTATCTTCCAACTGACTTTTTAAATTCAAGTGAACATTCCGTTACATTATAATTTACACCTATAGATCCCGCAAATCCTTTTGATGACGTATTGAATTTGTATTATAAATTTGGATATTTCTTAGAACATTTTTTTTTGTAAACCCCTTGCGTTAACGAGGGATGAAATTTGTGACCAGCTTTTTGTATTATTTCGCGAAGTTTTAACTTTTATTAAAAACGTGAAACGTTAATTAATTAAAACACAAACGTTTTCTTCTTTCTCATTTTATGTGCAACCGCTGGGGAGAAAGAAGTTGTGTAGAACATGGTAAAGTTCACTTTTTTCGACAAAGATTGTAGAAACTAACTCAAATATTTTCGAGTTTTCTTTTCTTGTGACCCAAATCGCCAACTAAGGCATGGCTGGCATTGACTGGATGGAACACTGATCACTGAGTACCTTTTGTCGAAAATATTGATTGTCTACATTATACAACATAAACATGCTAAGTACAGTTGCGGGTGGTAAAACCTTGTGCAAGGTTCGTCCGGATCGTTACCGCCATCTTACTCGCTAATCCTGCCGCTAAGCAGCAGTGCTTGCACTGTTGTGTTCCGGTGTGGAGAGTAAGACAACCGGTGTAATTACGGGCACAAGAGAGATTTCATCTTAGCTCTCTGGGTTGGCAACGCATCTGCAAACCCTCCGGGGTTGCGGGTGTCTATGGGCAGTGGTGATCACTTACCATCAGGTGACCCACTTGCTCGTTTGCCTTCCTCGTCGTATAAATAAAAAAAAAACACAATTTGTCATCTTCAGTTTAGCTTTTAGCACGTTTGTCTTCTGTGCAAAACTGAAGAAAACAAATTTCGCAATTAGAATGTTTGTGTTCTAATCATCAATAAAATATTATTGTATCAATATCGTAACGTCAGAACTTAAATTTCTCTCATTCTATCTGCCCGCGTTGCTGCAGTTTTTTTTACTATTGAAATTTTCCATCTCTCGTTTTTAATTTTTTGAAACCAGCAGTACATCGAGTAACGAAGGCAGAAAGCTGTTTGAAGTTGGAGGATAAAAATACTAGTTCTACCTTTCGTGCTATTGAGTCGTTGGTAAAATAAATATTTGCCCTCCGTTGCCGAGTTCGTTTTAGTTTGTAAAAGGCAAGAACTTTCAATTTCAAAATACTTGAAATGGTAGAAATACATACAGTTTAGAATACTGCTTGAAAGTTTAAATAATTTCGACCAACTACGTCTCGTTAGACGACACAAAACGTAATGAACAGTTTAAATTAAACAATTTATTTACTATTACAATTTATTTAGGCAATAAAAGCAGTTAATATTTCACGAATTTGACAGGTTTATTGTGTGGAAATATTTCAATCTTCAAACGAGTTTTTACTAACCTTATTTCACAAGTATTAGACCAAAATAAGTCGACCAATTTAGCTCAGTTGCCAAGTGCAAGAATGACAAACTCACTAGCAAACATCCTTGTTTATCTAACCAGGTTTTTCACAATAAGCATAAAACTTAACCTGGCGTAATAAAATCAATTTATTGAACAAAATTTAACAATAAAACAGAACCGAAGCTTGTCAAACTGATTCATTTTCCAAAATGCTTTTTTTTTTTACAAAACTGTAAATGTTTCAGGATTTTTATAAAACAAACCTAACCTATAGGGTACTACAAGATAGTCCTGAAATAAATCCTGAAATATTTACAGTTTCTGAAAAAAAAAAAACATTTGGGGAATGAATCAGTCTGACAATAATTTTTTGGCCAACTGAATCTATACCACCAAAGCCACACCTATGTACTACACAGTTACATTAAACAGAAAAATACAACAACATTAATAAAATTTATAAGTCAAAAGTTAGTCAAACAACCCTCCCACGTCAAACGACCAGCGCGCTCGCCGCGTTACCCCTTATCTTACGTAATGTTAAAATTATAAAGTAAAATAAAACTATCTACTTACTAATTTGTAACACACACAGTACATTAGTTACACATATTTATTTAGAAGGATGCACGGTAACATAAGTAAGTTTCGTCATGAACTTCTTCAGACACTCTAAGCTTTCCCCACATTACAAAATGTAACACATTCCCAAATCGCTATCTTAAAATTCAGTACGTAAACCCACCTTCCGATTCTCGGACACGCTTTGAATCTGAAATCGGACGTGCTACAATTTGTAAGCGACTTGTTCGAAAATGTTCTCCTCGATTCTTCCTCACGTGTAGTATCGGTGTCTTGATGATTTTCAGTGGTAATTGAATAGATTTAAACATCACCTCTATAATCAACGATCTAGTTGGCTTCTTATTTAATATACCTATTATTTACATACCAAAAACAATTTACAATGATTAAATCCCAGCTAGAACTGATTAAAGCAAAACTTAAAACTAAATAAGGCCCCCATGGCATGGTGCCCAAAAGGCTGGCAGCGTTTACTCGCTGAATAGAGATGCTGATTCTTTGAGAGAGAAAACAGAGCCCTTTGGTCACAAGTTGCATCGACCAAGCGCTTTTGCAACTCTGAAATAAGCTTGTTAGCGCCGGGACCCCATGGACCCAAAAACCCGAACCAAACTTGTAGTTCGGACCGAGAGTCCGGTATTTAGATTTTTTTCTGTGTTCAGCTGTTTCTTCGTTAATTCTACTAAGTTTAGAGTCGCAAGCTGTAGATAAATGTCGCATTTAATCTGACATTTGAATTTCCTGTTTGGCTCCAAAAAAATTAACTGAACGCCGCTTTGCATTGGACACTGTATTTCAATTCATAGGTTTAATCCAGACATTAGCTACCACCAAATTTAATAAAACTCTTATAGAACCATTATTAGGTTTCAATTTGACTTTGACAACTACAGCAGTAATCCGACTACGTTTATTAATTGAACTTTGAACCAGATAATTCATTCAATTGTTTATGCCAATCAAATTCAACGTCAAAATGAGTTCATGGATGTCTTAAATTAGCTTTATAAGGGTCGTGTATTGGAGCTTCTTTCGCTCTTTATTCAGCGTTATACAGCAATGATTCAAGAGCTCGTTCTAATTGGACGCTGGATTTTGAATAGCTGAACACTCGAAAGCCTTTGATTTATAGACTTGAACGCAATTGGAAGGTGTGTGCTGAAATTGTTGGGAGAAGGAACGAGACTACGTTCAAATGCATTTAAGACTTTTCAAAAGAGTGACACTCAGATTTATTTAGTTTTTGAAGTCGATTTTTTATGGTTTAAAGTAAATAGCATTATTTTTTTAGTTGATAATTAACAGCCTTCTAGCTTAACCAGCTTGTTTTTTTTAATGTCTTTTTTTTTGTAACAAATGTCGAATGCGCATGTAGGTAACAAAAGATGAATTATTCTCGCAACTCCTCGAAACTCGCATTTAGGATTCTGTACACAGCGAATCTCGTCCTGACATGATTTATATTTCTGTTTAAAAGAAAAACCATTATCTTCTTATTTTGATATCTTTAATAAAAGTTTCCTTCGTTCAAATCCTGCACACAAGCCTGAAGGTCGCATCGCCGCTAACAGTGATGTATCGGCTAATTCCGCGCCGTTACAATGCGAAACGCGTTTGTGCTGAATGCGGTTGAGCCTCTTAAGGGTTGTATAGTGCGCTCCAGTTTCCAGTATTGCTTTAATATGTCGCCTAATTAAATGCAGGTCGTAGTGGTTGATGATTATAACTTTGTAAAAATTGTCTGAAGCCAGGCGTGCTGTAAATGCTGTACACTGACTGACCATTTTCATTGATCATACAAATGAACAGTAATAGAGATTATGGGTAACCACTTTTATAGCATTGGTAGCGTTACTGAAAATGTACCTTACAAAACATACAGATGTGAAAATTATACAGATAAACTATAAGATGCTCGAGAAAACGAACAAAGTGTTTTGAAGATTTGATCTAAAATAATGATCGTGTGTGTGTGCGTCAAGAAACCACCAACCAAAATGTCTTCCAATTTTTCCGGAGTCCTACTGATTGGCGAATTCGTGGATTGCTACTAGCGTGGAGCTCTAATTGAAAACCATTATTGTAGACAATACCTACCTACTACTCCGGTCCGAGTTAAAACAGTGAAATTCGTTACTCGAAGGACTGAAGATTCGGTACAATTGCTTGCACTTCGAGAATGTTTAATTATGTGAAATATTTCTCTCCTCTTCTACATTACATTCTGTCTTGTTTTGGAATGAAAAAAGCGTGAAGTAGCGTCACTATTTTAATTAAAAGATACTGCTTTTTAAATGGGATGTTAAAGCTTGCAGAAGAGCTTAATAAATGTAAACTTTAAACAGTAATGAGAGATTGACCTTTGAAACTTTAAACAATAATACTAGTCATATTATAGTAGTAAGTATTTGGGATTAATTAAGTAAAAGGCACTACTCTTGGATGAAAACAAAATTGTAATAAAAAGTCGTACAAAAAACCATAGATAAAAAATATAGAAGTCTAAATAGGTTCAAAAAGTAAAAAGTCGTGCAATCTTGCGCAGTAAGCTTTCATGGAAAAAGCAATTTTAAAATAAAAATAGTGGTGACTGTCCCAGTTAACACAGAATTAGAATAAAATTGATTACGAGTAGCAACATAACAGAATTGAAAATTTTTGAACATACGTATTTGACATTTTGTTTTTTTTTTTTTGTAAATTTTGTTTAGGTGCTCTAAATGCAGTATCTTAGACTATAATTTGGCATCTACTGATGGTCATACTGTACTTTGTCCAATGGCTTGGTGTTTCTTACCTCTTTTACATGAAACTACCAGCAAAACTCGACTTATATACGTGAGTAATCAGTTTTATTCCACTATGCTTTTTATCTGTCGAAAAACAGCTTTGTGGCTTGACGCAACATTGCTGAGTGGGACTATTTCACAATATTCCCCATTTGTCTTAGTTTTAAAATGGTTATTAAGTAAATGCTCTGCTTTTGTTTTATAATTTTTTTTTTCAAATGTAATGTTCTTTTGTTTGTATGTGTATCGAATTTGTGTGAACAAATGTCTCTATCTCTCTCTCTATTAATTACGAGTCAAGTTCCTAGATTGATTACCTTGTAATGAATGTAATCTCGGTCAGTGACAAATTCAAATAACCCCATAGTAATGTTATTAACTGCTTTACAGTTTAACCGACCAGTTTTGAACATTCTGTATGCAAATAAGGCTCTTTGAGAATTTACAAGCGTCGTTATCAGAACTTAAGGGTCCGTATTTCAACAAAAACCTGCCAAGAGCGAGTTGAACTCGTACACGAAGGGTTCCGTACAAACTTGTAGATACGAGACACTGTGTTGTGGGACAAAGTCAACTTTGCCGTTGAAAAAATTTTAACCTCATCCATCGACCAAGTTACGGCCAGTATACCAACCGCAAAAGAATTTATATTAGCAAAAAAACTGCTTTCGGATTTTCGCTTTTATTTGCTAAAACATTGCTTTTTGCGATTTTTTTTACGAATAAGATTATCAACGGGATCGAATCTATGCGTACGATTTTGATTTAGGTCTGTACTTGGGATTAACAAACTACAGACAAACAAATGGACAAAAAAGTGATCCTAATGCGGTTAATTTTGTTCTTTTCTAATACGGAACCCCAAAAAGTGAACAAAGAAGAACTAAACAATAGTTTGTCCTGAAACAATGAACCTTTAGGGATTTATAAAGCTTTTGTTAGTTTGACACAGATTTAGGTACAATGGCTGTGTAGTGCAAAAGTGTAATAGAGTATGAGATTATCAGAAGAGATACGGCATAGCAATTTTTTTGGTGGCTAGTTTGAAAAAAAAACATTTAAGATTTTGAAACTTCGTGAAAAATAATTAAAAAAGGATTTATGTCTTTTCCATTTTTGTTGAATTAAATAACAATGTGATTGCGCGCGTTGATATCTTTTGACAGATTGAAGTTAGTTCAGTTATACTTTATTCGAACAAAAAAAGTATTTAAAAACTTTGCGACCAAATTTGACCATCTAAAGAACATACCGTAGGGTAAGCATTTGAACCTTTTATGTACCGGAAAACGTTTTTTCATAACCACAAAAATCATTTGTCCTTCCAAGTAGTACCCGAATAAACAATATACTATTACATCGACAAAGATACTCCCCTGAATGTTTATTCTTATTCATGGCTAAGCATAATCGAATCCCTTATCCCTGGGCCTTGATATTTTGCATACAGTTGTGAATAAGATTGTCTCTTCTGATATGAACCCGGAACCTTAGGCGATGGGACGGCGTGACAACTAAGGGCGTTATGTTTATCAATAGATTGATCTTGTGAAATAAAGTGCTATTAGTGTTCGCCTGTTGAATTAAACAAAAACTGATATCAAAGAATCTTCGCATTTATAATTTTGTAAGGAGAACTAGCAAATTAACAGAGTGACGTAAAACTCTTACGGTGAGTTGAGTTCACCTGTGCGTTTAGTGTAGTCAACAAACAAAAAAAAAACGTCGTATGACAATATTTGTTGTCGATACGTGCCACTAGTGGCGCTGCTAATGTGCCCATAGTAATTCAGACGTAAACGCGAACGCGATCGAGACGTTTTTCTGGCCGTTGATTACAGTAGACGCTCTACTTATCTACTGAGATAAGTAGACTTTTACGCTCTACTTGTCTACTGAGACAAGTAGACTTTTACGCTCTACTTGTCTACTGAGATAAGTAGACTTTTACGCTCTACTTGTCTACTGAGATAAGTTGACTTTTACGCTCTACTTATCTACTGAGATAAGTAGACTTTTACGCTCTACTTGTCTACTGAGATAAGTAGACTTTTACGCTCTACTTGTCTACTGAGACAAGTAGACTTTTACGCTCTACTTGTCTACTGAGATAAGTTGACTTTTACGCTCTACTTATCTACTGAGATAAGTAGACTTTTACGCTCTACTTGTCTACTGAGATAAGTAGACTTTTACGCTCTACTTATCTACTGAGATAAGTAGACTTTTACGCTATTCTTATCTACTGAGATACGTAGAGCGCCAAACTACTGAGTTTGTGTGTGATGTCCTCTCGTGAATATACAGGCGAATTGCTCCGTGAAAAACATAATATCACGTACGAGTGCACATATTATTCCGAAATTTCCGTAAACAAGAAAAGTTTCCTTGTTACGGTAGCGTGTCGAACTTGCTACAAACTTACAGCCCGACAATTTGCCTATAATAGCACCATTATATCGACCGTAAAACGTTTTTTGTATAACATTGATAATGCATAGTAAAATGTATTTTAATAACAGGTTGGTTGCGTAGTGGCGGGTGTTAACATTATAATTGTTTGACGCATAATATAGAGTAGGGTGTGAATTAGGTACTTTTATTTGAAAGTTATTAATACCATTATTAAGGGCCTCATTATTATGTACAATTTGAAGGAAAGACGTGCGGTTATAATATTTTCTTATTTTTGTCTGTTAGGATCCTGAAAAAAAACAGCTTTTTTTAAATTTTTATAAAATTTTCAAAAGTTGTAACTTTTATGCTATCCGCTAATTAATTTTCACGGCAAATTACAGTCCGCATCAAATCCCGCTGATGCACGGTGATATGCGAAAGCAAACCATCATTATCGGCAAAAGTGCGGAGTCAGTACATCAATTAACACAATCTGGGGTAAACACAAAAGAGCCTATTTTGGTTGCCTTTGTTAAATTATGCATAAAGCCGTCCTATATTATTAGCGCTGTATGAAATAGCACATGGTAGTTGTTTAACGAATTCTGCTTGTCATTTTGTTATACGTTGCGGAAGTATCTTTGAATAATAGTCATAAACTAGCTTTTTCCCGCGACTTCGTACGCGCATAAATATACTAATCCAGCTTATTCTCTATCCCGTGGGAATTTCAACAAATCCGTCGTAAGTGCTTGTCTATATCATGGCAAACTCTATGCAAAATTTCAGCCTTATAGGACCAAGGGTTTCCGCCGTGCGTTGTCTGTCACTCACTCAGCCGGTAACAGAATAGTTTTATAGGTACCTAATATTGACCTTTCTAATACCTATTACAAATTCAAAACTGTGTTTATTTGTTTGTCCTTCATTTGCGTTGCAACCACAGAACTAATAAAAATTATAAGTATAGAAGTCAACTTTGGCGTATACGCCACAAGTGCACGAATTATGACTCAGTACTCAGACTCGAAAGGTCGGCGTGATACAACATGAGTTCAAAAATAGTGTTTTGCAGCATTTGTAATTGCGGAAACTCATCTACATTCCGTAATCACATTAGTAATTGTAGTATTTTTGCGTGTGTGCATGTGGAGGGGAGGAGGAGGGAGGGGAGGAGGGAGGGAAGGAAATGCGACCGATAGCATTTCTAACCTCGTTTTATTATTAGTTCACACAGTATTCCCAGAAAGGGTTCCAGATGTAATTCAGTATCGTTAAATGGCACATTCATAATTTGTATCATCATTTAAATTTCACCCCATAAAATAAACATCAATAGAGCAGAGATTAATCAAAAGTTTCAGTTTTTTTTTAATACCTACTGGATTTAAAGCAATCATAACAAAGCGTGGGAATTCACATCTAACTGCCGTTAAGCCATCAGCCATCAGACATCCATCTAGCTTAGCACTCTGGGAGTGGCAAAACTGTATAGGCCACTAAGTGCCAAGTTATAAAGTTATTTTAGTACTTGTCATAACGGTGGCTTTTTCTGTACTGGAAATAGACTGAAGAATGAGGTGTTATGGAGAAGAAATATGTTCATTTTAAGTCAATTCACACATCCTCGGTCTTCGGTTAAGTAATGATTATGTTGTCTAGAAACTGCTGAAGCTTAATTTTGAGGTGTTTCGGTTAATTAGTATGAGTAGTCCTCCTCACAGGCGGTATGGATAAATGGGTCAATCAACTTTTACAGAAATAGAAATAGAAAATAATGTATTCACCAAGATTTAAGTACATAATGTAAGCGTTTACATAGCTTCTTAACTTATACCAAGGAACTAGAGTTTAGCAGCGGTTCTCACACTAGCTCGGGCCTGTATCGTGAGAACCCAGTGATCTGACATAAAAGAACAAACAGTAAGATTTCGCTTTTGCAGAACAGAGATACAAGAATGCACAAAAACACCAAAAATCACATTTTAAAAATATGATTCTAAGGCACCACTCTAAAGTTAGGAGTTGCGATAGTTATACCAACTCCTTTATGCTTTATCTCCTAATGTTTATTCACCTCTTATTTTGTTATGTTTCTGTATAAAAATTCGTCTACTGCTAGTCTAACTGCTCCACATATTCATGGACAACAAAATCCATTTTAAATTGAACAATGGGTAATAAAAGTATTGATTTAAACTTTCGCGATTTTCACACATTATCATGATACTCGGGACTTAATCGCGTAAAAAATATTTATATTTAAATTTGAATTTAAATACCTCGACGTTTCGGACGCAACGTTGCGTCCATGGTCTCGAAGGGACTGAAGAGGCGGGTATCAACATCTCCTAGCTGCAAATATATATATACATTCAAATTTAAATATGAATGTTTTTTACGCGATTAAGTCCCGAGTATTATGATAATGGGTGATAAAAGTGTTCGAAACAGCCAAATAGTTTTCACAACAACAACAAAAATCTTTTATAAAACTTACTCTTTGTGAAACCTAAATAAATTAAAAATACGAAGTGGTATATATGGCAACAATGCCACGACTTCACAATGCTGAAAATGAACAATCGATTTTATTTGAACACATTCATTTGTTTTTTTATAACATGTGGCTCTTCTCACGATTATACATATGTGTTTTAATTTAAACAGGCAACAGTGTAATGCATCAATAATTATACAGTGTGTTGTTAAATATTGGTTTGAGTTAGTATAGTGTATGGTTGGTAGTAGTATAGTGTATACATGAGAGGGATTTTAGTTGATAATAATGTTCAAAAACTACTACTAAGGCAGCACAAAGCAATTCTCTAGTGTTAATCTCAAATGAAGGCTATACTCAACAAGTTGTATACATATTTAAATCTGTAACTGAGTGGTAACTTATAGTATACTGAGTGCCCTACATTTGGGATTAAAATCTCGTTTAAAAAAAGAGTGACTAGACAATGATACTCAGTATACTATAAGTTATGCATGTTACGTGATACATGCATACTGTTTTATATGTGTAGATATAAATAGACAAAACCTTATACATGAAACAAACGAAACCTAGAGTTTACCTTCAAAATCACTAGAAACAGCGAAAACGCTTTTTAACACATCCAAGGCAAAATTCC
The DNA here is from genome assembly GCA_963691665.1 of Clepsis dumicolana. Classification (NCBI taxonomy): domain Eukaryota; kingdom Metazoa; phylum Arthropoda; class Insecta; order Lepidoptera; family Tortricidae; genus Clepsis; species Clepsis dumicolana. Next base: position 13,017,721 of record OY829515.1, on the reverse strand, counting down.
CCCGAAAGATCTAACGAACCGCACGGAAACAGCGCTCCATACTAATGTAACTGGATTCAGAGGACTTTGAAGTCCGTCAAAAAATGACAGAAAAAAAAGACTGAAAAAAAATGGCATCTAAAAAAAGCCGACATCTATGTAACCACAATAATTTGCTGTTAGTCTATGTAATACGCAGTTAATATCAACCATACTTCGTTAATTTTAGTATTAGAAACACGCTTTTTAAAATTAAGTAACAGCAAGTAACAATTAAATAACTATGAGATTTAATGATTTTAATTGTTATGCTTTTATACGTAACGGACACTTATTTTTAAAAAGCTTTTTTTAGTAAAAAGTCGTTTTAAGATTGTTACATTCTTTCTATGCTTAAATAAACGAAGTACATTATTTACTTTTTATGTGAACACTAAAAAAACACCCTATACATTTTGTATACCATAGCCAAAAAAAAAGTCGCTAACTACAGCTATTATTCCATATCATAGTGAAGCTATTTTATATATAAGTGATTTGTCCAAAATAGTAACTTCTTTTTTACTTAAATACCTACTCGAACTATATACTGGCTCTAGAACTGAAAATGCTGAAAACTTCGTCACCATTTCTACAGCTAACTGATTAATCCTGCCGCTAAGCAGCAGTGCTTGATGCACTGTTGTGTTCCGATGTGAAGAGTAAGACAGCCGGTGTCATTACGGGCACAAGAGGCATTTCCTCTTAGCTCTCTGGGTAGGCAACGCATCTGCAAATCCTCCTGGGCTGCGGGTGTCTATGGGCAGTGTCTATGTCTATGTCTATGTCTACTTACCATCAGGTGACCCACTTTTTTTTACTATAAACTGACCAGTGATTGACCCCTATCTCACTTGATGGAAGGTGCAGATGAGGCCTAAGGTGTAACTCACTGGTTCAGTAACAGCCTATTTACTCTAGCCTTGAAGAGCCTTAGATTGTACCCGTCCGGAAATGCACTTTCTCGTTTTCCTTCATCGTCGTATAAAAAAAATATAGAAACTCCCCTCGGACGCGGGCAATGAGTGCTGTGGGGACTTATAATGTTGAATCATGGAGGTTTGGCCTCGGAGGAAAGGTTAATAATATTTCAGACCTCCATAAATTTCCATGCGCAAAGCGTGAGTTACATGGTTAGGGTAATTTTAACTCTTAGGCTCCCCTGTGCAGGTGACGCGAGTAGTTCGTTTTGTGGAATCTGTGAAACATGTAAAATGTTTGGCTGTGAATGAGATGCTCAAAAGCTCAAACGCACCCTGTTTGATCTTTTTAACCCGCGACGAAAAAGAGGAGTTTTTTAAGTTTCACATGTGTAACTATGTGTCTGTGTATCTGTGTATCAGTTTGTCGCATCATAACTCCAAAACGGATGGACCGATTTCGATGCGGTTTTTTAAACGAAAGTTACTTTAATCGAGATGGTTTTTAGCTAAGTTTCATTAAAATCGGTTCACCCGTTTTCGAAATATTGAACTTTGAAATGACAGTGTCGGTGGTTTTAAACTTTTCTAAGTTGGTTAGGATATTATATTTCGCAGAGTACTAGGCCGAGCATGAGTTATCAAATCCCGCGTAAGGTTACATTATCGTATCGAAATCGAGAAACCTCATACTAAAATACTAAATAGCTCCAAATACGCTCACGGGCGGGCGCTGTTCCAAACTCGAACAAACAAATTTCTCGATAACGTTAGTACTCGATTACGTCATAGGTGCGCAGGATTCGAAAACTTGTGCTCGACCCTCTGTACAAACACAGTCGTTACGGCTTAATGTGGGAGTGAAATAATGTACGATTTTATCCTGAGTGCGTTTACTACAAGTAGTAACTTTTTTAAGGGAAGACCATGGCTATACCATGAAGAGCGCAAAATAAATAATTTATTAAATTATTCGTTACTTTGTCGCATAGACGTAGCTTTCTTACACACGTGGTCGCGGGTGACCAAATAATTTGTTTTTAGTTCATGAAAAATTACTTAGGTACACAATACTTACACAATTTATGTAAACCGTAGTTTCCTGTGTAATCGTTATCGGATGAAAAGTGGGAAATGACAGAAAACGGTTTTTTAAACAACAAAAAAACCGGTCGTTTTTTCTAATATTTTTTAACAGCAGTCTCCAAGCGAACAGGAACTTTAACACAGCTTTCAACATTCTTTTATAAAAAAAAACGCTATTAAGCTCGCTCGTTCCACAATGAGTAAGTAATTTAAACAAACCGAACCTAACGAACGTTGTATACTTAATTATGCTATCACATAACTTACTAATTACGGCCTTGATTACAAACGAACGGGGAACGTGTTTTGCGACCAATTTCAATGGTATTTATTCGACGGTTTTCAATGAAATTTGAATTAAAATTTGTATACGTATCCATTCATTAGTGAGCTAATTGGAACATAATAGCAACTAGAAACTAGGAATTGCTCGTTTTAATTATTAAGCCCCAGCTTTGATAATACGTTATACTTTAATTGAAGTAATCGCTTTAACTCTGAAATCACTTTCCGAGTTTTCATTTGAATCATAAATCTAAATTCTAAATTTTATTGAGCTAATAGGCGGTTGAATGATCTCTTATACGTAATTTTTTTGAGTCAACCAGCGCTTTCAGAAAGACCATGATGATGATTGTCAAGAAGAATGCGCCGCAAGAAACTTGGCATAAAGTATTTTTTTTCTAGAAACAAGTTACCTACAACAATAATAATAGTTCTTACAATACATAACCACAAATGAATAATACAAAGAAAACTCACTGTATCATTAGAAAAAAAAAAATTACAGTATTTTAGTAACAAGGGTAGAAAAATCTTATAGAACAGCAAAACCAAGTAGGTATCTCCCCTCTACCAGCGAGGAGTATTTTTTAAAATAGCCATTACTACCTAAAACACTGCTACTTACAATACACCGCAACCTTTGATAATGACACAGCAGTCATTGTAAAAAAATAATACAGCTTACCGTTATTAGGTACAAAGTATAATACCTCAAAAATAGCTGAGAACCATCTCGATTAAATTAGCTTTCGATTAAAGAAAACCGCGTCAAATACACCCCATAGGTACACAGTTCGAACTTATAACGCCCTGAATGAACGACTCTTCCCCACATCTGCGTTCAATTTGAGCTAAAAAGAAACCCAAACACACGGCTCACTTCATAAATATTCTCCCAAACCATTTACTCCCGACTTTTATACAAAATCTCATTTATATTTATGGAAAGTATGGCAGAAGGGATATCTGTTTCATTCATGGTAGATAAACTCCGTTACGGGAGCCTAAACAAAATATTTGTCTCGGATCCTAGCACTTCATATTTTTGGGACGGAAGTCTTTTGTGGAAACGAATAGGAATAGACGCGTTTCGATCACTTGAATCTTTCGAAGACTGGTTTTGGCGTTTAATGTACTTATTCTCTGATGAATAAAATCACAGCCTCGCGTAAGTACAGTCCTTAGTGTCACATTTCAGAGAACTGAAATAGCGATAAACGCAGCGGAAATCATGGTATTGTTACTTAAAACTAACTAATGACATTCGAATTCAATCCGTACGAGGTTGGTACCACATAATATAAATATATTTATGGAAAGCATGGCAGAAGGGATATCTGTTTCATTCATGGTAGATAAACTCCGTTACGGGAGCCTAAACAAAATATTTGTCTCGGATCCTAGCACTTCATATTTTTGGGACGGAAGTCTTTTGTGGAAACGAATAGGAATAGACGCGTTTCGATCACTTGAATCTTTCGAAGACTGGTTTTGGCGTTTAATGTACTTATTCTCTGATGAATAAAATCACAGCCTCGCGTAAGTACAGTCCTTAGTGTCACATTTCAGAGAACTGAAATAGCGATAAACGCAGCGGAAATCATGGTATTGTTACTTAAAACTAACTAATGACATTCGAATTCAATCCGTACGAGGTTGGTACCACATAATATAAATATGAGATGGGCGCATCTATGAAGGTCTATCCCCAAATACACCATGAGGATGTGCTGGCGGAGAGTCCTCCACATTTGCCAGACTAATGCTAGGAGAGAAGCGACTTGTAATGAGCTATGGGGTTGGGATGCTGTAGACAGGATTACCGGGCTATGGGGTGAGATAAACGGACGCCTACCATTTCGATATCTCTTATTATTATTACTTTTATACATGTACTTTTAGACGCCGCCTAAATCGCCTAACGTAAGGATGAGGAGATAGCAAATTAACAAATACTGGGACACCTTACTGCCCCAAAAGGCCTCAAAGCCCGAAGGCATTTGTGTATAATCGCGGGTCGCCTAATTGATTAAACGGCGACTTAAAATGGACTTACGAATGGTCAGCAGATTTAATGGGTTTTAGGAAGATGTTGTTGTTTTAGGATTAAGGAGACGCTAATGCAACCTCTCTGTAATGGGTTCGGTGTTTTTTGCAGAATCACTTATGTAAATTTGTTTGTAGTTCGCGACTTTTGTAGTGGAAGTGGTGGCATGTTGAGCGGTTGTTGTTGTGCTTCGTAAATGGCCTCGTGGAGAGTGCCGAAACGCGTCAGCGTTTAGTATAGTGGTGGTGGTGATAGTTGGGTCTGTGTGGCATGTGTTGATTCGTGTAGCAGTGGAGGTGGAGGTGTTGCATGGAAACATACATTTGCCGCACAGATATAACTATTTGTCATTAGTGGTCGCGGGTGAGCAAAGTAATTGTTTTTTAGTTCATAAATATGGACCTCCGCAAAGTAACGCCTGATTCAATAAATATTTCTAACATTTGTCTGTGTAGAATTTCTCCGTACATCGCTTTCTTGCGGGAACTGTACGGACTTTTCTTTCAGAAATAGTAGTAGTAGTAGTACTATGACGTCCTCGGGCCCTTATGGTATAATCTAATAATCTTTGTCTTCTAACGGACACACCACAAAAGAGTTGAAAGTTTTCTCTTTTACAGCTACCCTGCATTTGCGAACGGAAAATAAAATGATCAAAATTGATACTGACGAAAGTTAAATCGATGAAATAAAAAACATTAATAACGCTGTTGAAACTCTTAAAGATATTGTGATGTTTTTGTTAAATAACGAAAACAAATGTTCAGTATTGGGCTAAGCGACAAAGTTTCGTGAAAATATCCGTCACCCTTCAAAATATTGTCGCACGTCTGACCCAAAATAAGAAAGTTTACCAATCGACCTCTTGTTCAGACTGTTCTGGCACAAACAAGTTTTGTCTAGGTTCGAGACTTATTGTTTTGTTTGTCATACAAAACAAGGATTATTATTTTTTTGGTAAATTTGTTGCGTATGAACTAAAAACAATTGATTTGCTCACCCCTGACCACAAAAGTTTATCTTACACGTGTGGTCGCGAGTGAGCAAATTATTTTATTGTATTTCTACAATAACGGGCTTACTTACGTACTTAAATTGTATTTAATTCATAGATATGGACCTCCGCAAAATACCTAACAACTGTTGCAATCAAATTTATTACGATCTACTAAGGTCAAGACGTCGCCTTATTATCTAACTCGCTCGGTATCACTATCGCGTTCATTTTGACATTTCCAAGCCGAGGTCACTTTGAAAATGAAACAATTTGTATCGCGTAAGGTCATGACAATCGAAAGCGATGCCGAGGCATTTTTCAAACCAATTGAACGAACTATTGGTTTCACTACAGGCAAAATGACAGCTTTAAACGGTTTAGTTTGACATGAGTTTGATGATGCTGATCGTGCTCGTAATCGGTATCATTTTGTCACATGAAAGCAATGTTTCGAGTCACTCGCATTCGCGATCATTTTCGTCCGTCAAGCCGATTGTGATGCCGAGTGAGTTAGACAATAAGGCTTCAGTTCTCTAAAAGTTAAAGAGAAAAAAATTGCTGTCACTTAATACCAAAAAGTGACACTAGCGTTCGAGGCCGCATTAGAGAATAAACGCACAGAAAGACAGAGATTTTCCACTGTTCTAAGAACTGTGATACTCCTCCACTTAGACCTTTGTATGTTGAATTAACCTTTGAATGAACGGAAAAAAGTTATTACAAAGAACAATGAACTCTATGATTGCCTCGACGTCGGCGAATCGCGTCTTTGGACTTCCGCATATGACATCATATGCTATCATTATTGCATGCACGGTATAGATCTAAAAGAATGCGAACGCGACACTGCTCTAGACCATGTGCGAGAATTAAGAATGTCGTTAAAATAATTAGAAATTCCTAGGCTTAAAACAATGTTTATTGAACAGCAAAATAAATTAATAACTATTTGCCTTACTCCACACAAAAAAGGTTTGATAGAATTAATAATAGGTTAAATAGAGCGGCTTATAATTATATTAATGTTTATATTGCTAAAAGAAAAACAATAACATGAAACAGAACAAAATATCGTCCTTATAAAGTCTAGACAGAAACTTTTCTCATTTAGATAGTTGGTTTTGTAATATTTCTCTACTCACATATCTAGGGGGCAATAAAGTTACATGTTTGTGACATCTAAGTAATATAAATAGCATTTTGTTGTTTAGAAAGGTACGAAAGTTAACTAATTGTAAGTGCTCAGTTAAAGTATAATACATACACTGGTAGATATCATAACTCTACTCTGGTATTAACTACTAACTCATATTTTAAACGTCGGCAATCTTGTAGTATTTAGGTACCAGCACTTGACAGTACGAACATACCTTTTTGGCTTTTGTTAAGACCATTTAACACTAGTTAATTCAATTTTAGTCAACAACATTTTCGGTATTAATATAATAATTAATTGAATCAATCGTTACTTTGCGGAGGTCCATATTTATGAACTAATAACAATTAATGTGCTCACTCGCAGGTAAGCAAATTAATTATAATTGTTTTTCGTTAATATAATATTTTACAATGAAAAGCTACCCAGAAAACTTGTCGCATCACTAATCTGCTAGTAACTATCAAGCGCTACTTAAATGGTACGAGATTACCAATATGTACTCATGTTGCAGACTTAGCTATCAAAAATATTTTATAGGAAAAAGCGAACTGAACTATCCGGGGGATTATCCTTTTGTTGTTTCCAATTTTGGTTCAGTACCTAATCCATCTAGATTGACCGGTCATATCGCGTAAAATATTTGACGTTTACGATATTTTTATAGGTCGAAATATTAAGGGATTATCTGAAAATATTGCTGTAGCTTGTTAAATGAAGTTTGAAGTGCATTCTTTTCAGTTGGGTTTATATTTATGAGCCATTTAGGTACTAAATTTAGGTTATCTTTTCAAGGAGAATAATAAGATCAGTATTTATAGAATAATATTTTAGGCTAAGATCTCCTAATTCTATACCTACTATAAACAACACTTAATTGAGGGCATGGGGATTGGGGAGATCGTCACGTTTTTGTCATATTATGGTGGACTGAAATGTATGAGTGAATGGAGTCATATTTTTTTTTTTTGCACCATTAAAATGGTTTTATATTATTCCAAGTTACTAAAATCAAGTTTTATTTTAAATTATTACCAATAATAGCCAAAAACGATAATTGGAACACATAGCGGGTTTATTTTGGGACATTTAATATCGCCATGTAACAAGCCAGCACATGACTATTTTTTTTATAGCGTAATTTGTTTACGTATTGACACAAAGCGGGATTTTAATAAAACATGTTATCATTAGTAGTTCAAGTTTATTTAATTTAATTGTTTTACATACAATAAGTAGATAAACTGTAAACGTCGGGACTTCAATTACATACGCTGCATGTATGATACAAATAATAAACTGTTTATTTCAACAAAGTGTCAGAAAAGTAAAGTAAGATCGAGACGGGAAGATATTTCAGTTTTTATTTATACACTGCACTATAACAATATTAGTAAAGTAACCCTAAATGCAAGGATCGATTCTACAACTCAAACTGAACGAATTTTTTGAGCTTACATTTGATTATATTATATTCAATTTTTGGTTTGCTCCATGGCGTCAAGGTTTTTAGGCTTCCGCACCTCAAAAGGAAACACGGAACCCTTATAGAATCACTTTGTTGTCCGTCGGTCTGTCTGTCTGTCAAGATCCTTTTTCTCTGGAACGCGTGGAGATTGCATGCTGAAATTAATATCAAATACTCAAGCCTGCAGTCCCTTGAGGCTTGGAAAAAAACAAACTTCTAAGTCAACGCAATCAAAAGATAAAATCATTAAAAAGGTTGATTCCAACCAATTTGCCGACCTAAAGGGTACTTCCAGTTGTCCTAGAAACTAGAAATTTGGTAAGAAGATAGCTCTTATAGCACAACAACTAAGAAAATTCTCAACATCTTAATTTTTTTATGTCTTTACATTTTGCTTAGGAGCAGGGCTCTGCTAACACTGTACAACTTAAAACACTGGGGAAAAGCTTTGTACGGAATCCTCGGTGCGCGAGTCCGACTCGCACTTGGCTGATTTTTCATTCATAGTGCGACTATTCTTTGCAACGTCAAAACTATGAATTATTGCTGTAGAATGATCTCGCTGTCTCTTAAAACCTTTGTATGTATTCCCTAGTAATATTAGTAGTGGTTGGTGCTCTTTTCTTGACAGTAAGTTCATATCAATAATTGCGTTATTGCCTTTATCTTTGTACAAACGTTGCTTTTCAAACAAGCCGGTATCATCGTTTAAAACTAATCGATAAGCTCCTTGATCAGACGATCAAGGAGCTTATCGATTAGTTTTAAACGATGATACGATGATGATGATAGACATCCCTGAGGTTTCTTCAGAATTCTTGATTTGTTGAGTTTTATTGGGTTCAGCCTGTCCACTTTCAGCATTTAAACGTGCTGCAGCTTCAATGGCAAGGAGATCTCGTTGGTCGTCATCTAGCACCAATGAAGTTATTTGGGGTGTATTCAACGTATTATTTTCAAGCCATATAGAGGGTTTTACATAACCGTAGTTTGGAAACAAGTGAAAAAAATAATTATTAGAAAAGCAAAACCAGAACACTTTACTGGCACGTTTTAATTGAGCAGGAGATGTATCTGCAGGTCAAATATCTGTGAATATTTGAAATACAAAGTGATGTATAGGGTCCCAGAATTAATACTATAATACAATACTTAATCTAAATGGCTTAGAAGTGTATAGTCTCTAGGGTCAATTTAAACTAAATTTAAAATCAGCAGAGGTGTAAAACGCCTCCACGGTCAAATAATAAGTATAATAATACATAAACTGGAGATGTATAATGGTCTCCAAATGTCAAATAACGAAAATCAATGAAATATACATTTCGAGTCATCATGTCGAATAAATAAAATATTATTTATGTCAATTATATATAATTAGTACGCAGCAGACAACGGCAACCGAGCCAGACACCATACACGAATATCTTCGGGACGCAGCCAAGTCACATTGATGTCCTAATTATCATCTGGTTTCGGCCTTGGCCAAGTGGTATCATCACATAGGTATTCATCCACTTTGTAGTATGCTTTTTTCAGGAGAGCGGTCTTTAATATGTATCTTTTAAATAAATTGTGAAGCAATTCCCATGCATCTACAGGCACTTCATTGTAGAACCTCACGCAATTACCCAAAAAAGACTTACTGACTTTTCGTAGACAAAGGCAAGGGACGGCAAGTTTATGCTTATTTCGAGTGTTGAAACCATGCACATCCGACATTTTCTTGAAAGATTTGATGTTCTTGTGTGTATACAATGTTACGTCATATATGTATATACAGAGATATTTGTGTCTTTTCCGTTATGATCTGATTACCTAGCTGCACATAATGCCACTAATTTTTTGCCTCTGGAAAATAATCGACTTCAATGACAAATTTAATCACGCTTCAAAATAAATAATAAGGTCTCATCTAGATCAACGTAAATACCGTATACGTATATAAAGCGTAGAGAAATAATATCCTATTACTATTGCATTAAGTAAATAATTATATCCTTAGTCCCTCGTTGCGTAACTAGATTAAAACTGGTCAAACAAAGTCTCTATGTGCAAAAACACAACAAATTTAATTTATGAAATATAGATAATGCGGGTAGAAGTAGCACATGGCGAAAAAAAGACAATCTTGATACTGAAAATGAGTTAAAAAAAACCGCTATGTGGAAAACTGCACATAGCTTATTTAGTAAGTCATATTTCTTATTGCTAACACATAGCGGAATTGTCAATTTTCAGAACCAGTAAAGATATCAAAAAATGCTTTTGAGGGTAGATGAATTTGACAAAATCAAAACGTTTGATGTATAAATAAAAAAAATGAAAAAATAACACACAGCGATTTTGGGATTTGCACCGACGAAATGTCTTATAAATAAATAAATATCGTGGTACAATTTACACCAATTGATCTAGTCCCAAACTAGGCAAAGCCTGTACTATGGGTACTAGACAACGGATAAACATTCTTATATAGATAAATACATACTTATAATACATGTTAAACATCCAAGACCCGAAAACAAACATTCGTATTCATCATACAAACATCTGCCTAATTGAAGTTTGTATGGCACAGACTATTTCGACCGCAGATGCGCCAGGAGAGAATTGAAATTTTCCACATACAAATTTCAACTCTCGTCTCGCCTCGGGAAAAGCACCTTTAGGGTATTATTCTCTGTTAAGGTATCAGCGTTTCGTTCACGGCTATTTCAGCATCGAAGCGTCAAATTTTTTGACATCTAAATATGACAGCTAATTTAAGACTTAAACAACCTTAAACAACCTTAGAGAATTACACCTATTGTAGTCGCCAGTGCTCGCCCAAGCTGGCAGTTGATTTCGTTGGCCATAATTTCGTGTTTTATTACCATTGGACTGGCGTCGAAAAGGATTACCCAAGGGCCTGTTCTACGCTTCTATCGCTGTGCAGAAATTGTCCATTTCAACGTGGACGGCAACTGTCTCGCCGTGAAAAGTGTCATGTAAAAGTGCCCAGGGGTGTCATTCTCGAAGATTACACGGCTGTTTCAGCTCGGTTTAGCTGTCATTATTGTATCAGAAGCTTAACGCTTCGACGCTGTCACCTTGGAGAGTAACACCCCTGACAAGCGCCCTGATAAACCTGAGATAAATGCTGAGTTTGTAAAGAAAATGATCCAGCAGTTTAATTTAAAAAACTATCAGACTTCGGAATACGTCACTCCGCAAACAACCGGCGAATCACCTTTTAAAACTGAAATGGCATTCAATTTCAAAACAAAACGCTGATGGGGAACAAATTGCTATCGACTTGATGGCCTGGGATAATAGCTTGTGGTATTTTTCAATAGCGTTCTAGATTGTTCTAACAGATAGACTGGAGTGAGCGGTCAGTATGTCAGAACGGTTGAACTATGTTTTTAATTGACTGCAGAGAAATGAAAAAGTGACAGCCTAATACATTACTTGACAAAGACTTTTGCTGTACATTATTGTTCTTACAAGCGTGTTTTAAAATGAAACTGAAAAAACAACCTAACGTTTTTAGAACTTTTCCATGACTTTTTCACAGGTGTGAGGCCTGGTTTCATGCCTGTGATTATTAGGTAAATGAGAAGTACCCTATAGGTTTTGATTTAAGTACTTACTTGGAATTGACAGACACACCACGCTGATAGACGGACGGAATGTACTACGAAGTGATCTTATAAAGCTTCCGTTTTGTTCTTTTGATGCATGATTTAGTTTTTTTTTTGACACCATAAATACGTCTTTACAGCAATAAATACCGAGGGACAATTGATATAGATGGATATAAACACAGTCATATCAACATTCAATACTCGAGACCAAACATTCGTAGGTATTCATCATACAGATATCTGCCCTGAGGGTCGAGTACGACTTTACGAAAGCTGCGTAACGTTACGGTTATCGTATCGAGATCGAGAAACCTCATACTAAATTTTAGTTCCAAATACGCTACGGGCGGGCGCTGTTCCAAACGTCATACAAACTCGACAACGTTTACCATTCGACTTGATGTTACGCAGCATTCGTAAAGTCGTGCTCGACCCTCTGACTGGTGATCGAACCAGGGATCTCGCGCTTCGTAGTCAGGTTTTCTAACCACTAGACCATCCGGTTGTCAAACCAACACTGCTCTTATTTTCAAAACAACAATGAATCCTTTTAAACCAAGGTAATAATAGACAAAAGCTAAAGCGCCCATTTCTTTGTTTCAGATAAAAAATGTCCATCTCCGAATTTAGACGGAAGAAGCTTCTCTACGTTTTTAATGTCTTCTTTGGTGAGTAATTTTTTAAGATAAGTGTATAGTTCAGTTTTTTTTGGCATAACTACACACAAGTTCTACAGTTCTGTAGTTATGCCTACTACACTGTAGTTATAACTACTTAACTAGTTAAAACTAGAGCCTCATTCGTAATTCCTTACTTACCGTCCGTAGCACGCAATTTACTATTACACTCTGCCTGTAATTCGTAAATTATATAGACAGGTAACTGGACGGTGTTAATGTTAAGTATTTCTTAAACACGACCATTGTTACAGATGTCAATCAAAGTGGAACGATAGAAAGGAAAGACTTTGAGTTGGCTATAGAGGTGAGTGAAAATAAGTTACAAATTAGACTTAACTGTTACGAAAAATCGGCCAAGTGCGAGTTGGATTCGCGCACTGAGGGTTCCGTACGTGACGTTTTTGTATGTGCGTTGCGAGACCATGCTTCGTGGAAAATTAACAATACATACACACACTGTGACGACACGAATGCCAGCGAAAACAGTTGACAAAGTTACAAAGACACGAATTGTATGGCTACACTTCATCAATTGAACCGTATTTTATTTACCATTTAATCCGTAACAAATCAGGCCAGATATTTGGGAGTGACCATTGTAGTGAATTATTAACAATAACAATTATTTTTAAATTGTAACAATTATATCACAATGACCCAGGCCCAACGACAAGCGGACTAATACTTAATGATAATTATAAAATAAATAATAAAAAGCGTTCTTATGATTAGCGTTTAAGCGGGAAAATGTATGTAAACAAACTAACACTACAAAATTAAACAACACTTGTTCAAGAATCACACACGACCAATGATATATCACAGAGGTACTATCAATTTCGTTTGTAAATGGCTTCTGTATCTCAGGGTTGTCACTTGGGTCCCACACTTTATATAACCAAAGCGATTACTCAGCAAAACGTGTTTGAAGACCCACTCTCAGAATACGGCATTAAAACTGAAGGATGCTGTAGATCCATCTCACGGCCTTTGTAGTGGTAAATCTCGGGCGCAGTCTCACAATAGTGCACAGTATACTAAAAGAGGACTTTAAAGCGTTAGGTGACAGACTCTCTTCATTTGTAGGAGACTGAATATATTGAAGAAAAATTTTTGAAACCATGCTTTTAAAATTATTTGAACATGAAATCCTGTTGCGTTAATCTGTATTACTTTATTATTGGGTTACAAGTGATTATTGATTTCAGATATCATTTTATCAATCAATTTTTATCAAGTTACTACTAGAGTCAAGGTCACCAATATGTATATACCACAGAGTCCCAAAAATACATATACAGACCTTATTACCGCGACGGTAAGGTTGATGTATACATATTTTTGCAACTTTGCGCGGATCCATGTCTTTGACTTTGACTGTACTAGAGTCTGGTGCCTGGTGTCTACTAGAGCCCATAGCGGATCTGATAACTGGCCAAATGTACTATACTAATGTGATGGTACGGCTATGATTTTTTTAACTGGTTTCACTCGAGTCTAGAGCAACACGTGGAAGCAATTTACGTATCCTAGCAATTGAAAGATTGCACAAAGTCCTTTGTCTATAATGGGTTCTTAAGTATCGACTTGTCAAGCGTCATTTTTACGACTTAGTTTTAAGAAAGCGAGTCAGGTTTCTTTTGTCTAATTTAATTTTATGTTGCGCGTTGGTCGACTCTTATAAATCTTAAGTTTTGTTTAAGATAATTTTTTGTTCCCTTGAATTCTGGGTAAAACTTTCTACACGTGAACGTTGCTGTCTGCGTTATTTGAAATTTATGGGCGCTAAGTCTGTATTTTTTAACTTATTTGATACGCGGAAGCGATAACGCTACGTTGACCATCTCACTAACAACACCATTTATTACACGTACTTTTTATTGGTCACCCCGCAAAAAACAATATAAATAAACAGAAGAAAAAATACAAGTATTTTTAAATAATGAAATTCAACACTAGAACTTGACAAATAGGTACAACAAATAATACAATTATTATTATGGTAGCAATAGGCCAGGTAATACATTCACATCAGTTTTGAAAAACTCCTTAATCGTAGGTACTGTTTCAAATAAACTTTTCTTAACTATAACTGAACTGTATAGTGGGTCAGATCTTGGTCGCATTCGTCTTGAAGTCTACGTAATACCGGAGTAGAAAGATTAAATAAACGGTCCCTCCGAGCTATCTCACGTTTTCCAGTATTTAGGCCAAAATGTATTTACCCTTTGACTTGAGGAGGCTTGAGTGAGTGCTGGATTAAAATAGTAATTTATGCAACTGTTACATAAAGAGGATCCTTAAAACACGAGTGTTTTAAGGCCTAATGTTGCTTTATCTACACACTTAATATAAGTAGCTCTAAGATGGGTTCAGAAGCCGAAGACATCATAAACCTGTCACGAATCTGGCTTTAAAAAAAATGTATAGTAGACAAACATATCGAGCTGATGTTTGAATTGGTTTTCAGACGAAAATTTAATGTCCTAATGATGGTCATTACCTACGGTTTCTGAACGCATAATAGAGGACTTACGATAAAGTTCGTTTTCAACCGCCGTCCCAAACAGAGGGGGGTGTTATAAGTTTAACGTTTGTATCGCAACTCCTACCGATAAGCCGATTTGGACGAGACTTTTTTATATTTTCCTAAATTTCACTCATTAGGTTACTTTTTGGATGACTAGTGCAAATTTCAAATTGAAGTGAGGTTTTTCATAGTTCACCATCGTCATCGGTAGCCATGGTGGGTCCGGTATTATTGGAGATAGGCCTCCCCGATTTCTCACCATCAGCCATAGATATTAGATAAACTCCAGCCAGTCGCCAACCGTAGGGATGGATACGCGACACGCGCTCTCTTAGGAGAATCCAGAGTAGGCATTTCGTTACCTAGTTATTCCGATTTCTGTGGTAACCAGTCTTCCTTCCGGCCTTTTCATTTCGAATTTAACCCCGAAGAATAACTCGTAACATTGCTCTCTTTATCACCATTATTTATAGTTATAGGACTATTATCTTAATCTAATCTGTTTCTCGCATGATTACCATTTAACAGAAAAAGATGGCGAATGCCATAGCGAATCAGAGCGCGTTGGACTATAAGGCGTCAGGTGTTTTATATTATGAAAAATAGCAGAATGATTATTAAAAGTGGGGTAAAATTCACGACAAAAAAAACATTTTCTAATACATTTTGTATGGAACTACTTATGAGGGTATGAAGTTCGTCGGATCGGCTAGTCTTAAGAAATGTATCAGAAAAAGATTTTTTTGTCGTGAATAGGTATTTCCCCTCTTATAATAATTATTCTGTTTTGCAGAGCGGAGACAAATCCAACCAAAGGTCGTAAAATTGCTCCAACCGTTCTTGACATATAATGTGGTGTAACTAACACGACTTATTCGAGAGATTATAACTTATAATTTGAATACTTGACACAGTCTTCTTCAACGTCAAAATTTTACTGCGCTCCTCTAAGTTTTAATGCGAATATTATGGTTGAACAAAACCAGAAGTATAAAGGATATTCTCTCAAGACTATTATCTCTCTAGATTGGTATTATCTCAGACAAATTACTTGAGTCTTTCTTATAGTAAAGAAGTTATATATTGCCAATTTCACTGCTGTTTTACACAACTCATAAAATTGCCCACCTGAGGTGTTATTTTCTAAGGTAACAGCCATTAATAACTTAATAAGTATAGATAAGTACATAATAACTCCTCTGATATGTGAAAATTTAAAAATGTAACAGTTGCGTTTTAATTTTTTTTAATGTACGGAACCCTCGGCGCGCCAGTCCGACTCGCCCTTGCCCGGTTTTTTGTCATCATCAAACTTAAGAGTTACACTCATGTCGGTGGAGTTTCTTCGAATCATCTCTCCTATAAGCCAGTTCCTTGACCTCCTGATACTACATGACACCAGCCTTCTCCTTTATCTGGTCCATGTAGCTTCCCCCATGTTGACCTCTTCCTCTCTGTCCTTCAATTTTTTCTTCTACAGGATCTTAAAGAAGTGGTCGTGTCGTATCAAATGTCCAATCATTTTCCCGCGTCTGTTCTCTATAGTATTCAGGGTCGATTTTTTGTAATCCATCAAAATAAAAGATTACGAATATAATTCAACGGTAACTGTTTTCTTTTAGAAAATCTGCAGCTTGCGAGGATGGAAACCCGGGGACCCGAAGCACACGGAAACGCACGAGACCATGATCAAGATATGGGACGGTCTTCGGAAGAGGGCTGACTCCAATCGAGATGGACAGGTATGGTTGTGACGACCGGATAGCCTAGAGGTTAGAGAACCTGACTATCAAGCTTCAGGTCTGTGGTTTGATCCCCGGTCGGGGCAGATGTTTATTCTCGCATTACACAAGCTTTGCTTAATTTGAAACTATAGGTTACCTACTATTTATTAGGGTCTACAGAACAATTGTGATCAGTGTCGGCATTGAGACAGTCTCAGATTCGACGAACGCCAGTTTGATATGATTTTTTTAAGTACCTGAT
Organism: Clepsis dumicolana; assembly: GCA_963691665.1. Lineage (NCBI taxonomy): Eukaryota > Metazoa > Arthropoda > Insecta > Lepidoptera > Tortricidae > Clepsis > Clepsis dumicolana. Next base: position 13,000,919 of record OY829515.1, on the reverse strand, counting down.
AAAACTGGAATTCATTGATATCTAAGATGTAAGATTCCTTAGAATTTGAAAATAGTCTTCGCACACCCTCAACATTTTTGAACAATAACCAATGACACCCCACCTTTAGATATATAAGAAAAAAAAAATGGTAGCACACAATTTTTTTTCAAGATTTTTTATTCTACCTCTTTGTCGGCGTGATTAATTAGTGTATTCATGCCAAATTACAGCTTTCTAGTTCAAAGTCTCCGAGCTACACAGCAGACAGACAAACGAACGGACATGACACGACGAAACTATAAGGGTTTTTTGTTGACTATTGAATCCTAAAAACGGTACACGGAACGTGTTCACGAGCACAAGAATGAAAATAAAGGCAATTAGCATACCTCTAACGATGTAGGTAGCTACGTACAATCTTCTTTTTTTTCTGCACCAACATTTCCCTCAAAAAATTCATTAAGCGTCACTTCTGAGCGCCCTGTAAAATTTCGCCAAGTATCGTTTACTTTAATTATACGCGGTTTTTACATTGTTAAAATAAATTGGGTGCGATATTACAGCATTTTTGTCCAGTAATTCCTTTATTGTTCATGGCATTTTATTAGCTCGAACAGCGGCCCGTCATGTATATTATGTGCGGCCAAGTGTATTAAATGGTTACACATTGTATGATGTGGATTAATGTTGAAGTACTGCGTCAGCTTTTTTTGGATACGGGTGTGAGAAGTAGATGAAAACGTAATATAATTAAGGTAAAATAATGGTTTGCTCATATATTTTAAGCCGTACATTTTGTATTTTTATTTTTTTGATCATCCTGTTCGAAATATTTTTTCCAAATTTTAAACTGACTTGTGAATAAACGGAAAAACCAGAAAAAATACCGGATAGCGTAATTAAACTAGCGCGCTACCACGGTTTGGTAAAGGTTTGGGTTCGAACTTGGAATCGAGAATTCATTTTTATGATTTTCTGTTTACGCATCAGTTTAAAATTTTAAAAGAAAGAAAAGAAAGAAAAATATCTTATTTTATAATTTGCTCATATTTTAACAAATCGGTATATACCTAGCCCGACAGTTTGGACTATCGATTCGATTTATTATAACGGTGGTAATCAGAGCCCGTATGTATAATGTCTAAATGTCTCGATCGCGTTCTACTATTAACAAGACAAGTATTTACAAGTAGATAGCTCTAATATTTCAAAATTTTTAGAACTTTGTATTGTAATTGAAATTATTCCGGATGGAATATTAGGGAAACAGTTCAATAGGCCAAACTGAAATAACATTATTATTTAAAAAGAAAACACTTGTCTACAAAGGCTTGTCTGTCCTAACACAACTGCCCTACCTCAATGAAAATGTCAGAGACATATCAGATTTTTTGACTAACAACATTGTGAACTAACTTTTTGTATTTTTTATTTTTACGGTCATCCCGGTCGAAACTATTTTTTACAAATTTTAAACTGATGCGTAAATATACAGAAAAACCAGAAAAAATAATCCTCAAATTGGAGAATTTGATTTTTGGCTAATCAATACTCGATAAGTAATAAGATATAGAAATTTTTCGTGCTAACTACCAATTGCCCGAATAGCGTATTTAGATTACCGCGTTACCAGGGTTTGGTGAAGGTTTGGGTTCGAAACCTAATTCGAGAATCAATTTTTCTGGTTTTTCTGTATATTTACGCATCAGTTTGAAATTTGTGAAAAATAACAACATTGTCCCCAGGTTTCCGTTGAAGAATGGGTGTCCATGTGGAACGATTACGCCCAGAACCCGTCTGCGGCCCTCAAATGGCAGCAACTTTACAGTCAGTTCATGTTCCAACTGGAAGACGCAAGCGCAGACGGGTCCATAGACTGCGACGAGTTCACCACCGTCTGCTCATCCTACGGGATCGATCAGCAGGAGTGCAAAGTGGCGTTTAGCAAGATGGCTAAGGTGAGAAGTAAAAGAAAAGCTTGTATTTAAAATGAAACTTGTGACAGAAAACTTAAGTAGGTATTTAGTTGAGACATTTGAATTTGGTAGACGTTGGCCTCAATCAATAGCCCAGTAGTTAGCCCATGATTTTCCTCCCCTTAGTCTATTACGCTTTAGGTCCCATCGATTTACAATAGTCCTTACACCTGGCGGGCGCTGTCTCTGAGTGTGTCCCTATGGCGCGGTCAGGGACAGCGTCCGCTCGATGTATCACTCTTCATTAAATTGTCATAAGGGCCTCTACGCGTTCGCTTCAGCTCCGCGCACGCCACCCAAAGGTCCGGGACACTGTTGTCCCGTAAATGGGTGCGACATACAATAATCAATCTATGTATTAATTTATTTAGTCTGTATTTGTGTCCCACTGCTGGGCAAAGACCTCTCCTCTCGACTTCCACATCTCTCTATCCTGAGTCGCATAAGGCCAATTCTTTAATTAGGAGTCTAGGTCATCTCGCCACCTCCGCCTGGGCTTGCCTCGCTACTGCTGACCACCAATGTACTAATTGAAGATCAAATAATTACAAATTACAAGCAACCAGATAAACACAGAAATATTTCAGCAACAGGCAACGTCAAATACATAACAAAGATTTCGTCCCACAGGCTTCATCAAAATATTTTTTAGAAATACAAAACCAACGTCGAACCTTAACCGTCGCAACGCAAAAGTTCCCATAACCCTGATCGAGTTTCCCCGCTGAATAGCTAAGAAAATCCATATAAGCATATCTAGAAATCGCACCCCGTGTTTGAAAACTCTCAATTCAAATTGAATGTGTGTGTATGGTGATGCTACTGTGCTACATATCGACGAAGCTCGCTACCAACTAACAACTTTGCAACCCGAGAAATTAGGCCTAAAGTTGTCTTCGTTAGATTCTGTGTGGAACGCATTGTCGAATTCTTTTTATATTTTATCTGTGTACTTCATAGATTTATTTCCCTATAGTTAAATTCTAAGTAGGTACGTATATACATTTCTAAAACCTACAGTATTAATTTAAGCGGTCGTTCAAACTATTTAAACACTTCAGTAATTAGGTTCAGCTAGTCGTACAAACTTGCTCGGCGAAGTTATGAAAGTTTGACTAAACCAGTTAATGCAAGGCTGTAGGTACCAGCTTCAGCGTAAATAACACTTTTATGAATATGATTTTAATCTCAAGTAAACTTATGCTAAGGTACGGTAGTAAGTACTTTATTGCAATTTTACGGATTAGAAACTCCAACTTCCATCCGAATTTTAGTCAATTTTCAGCACCCAAGAGCTCCAAGCTTCTAAATGAGTTAAAGAAAAACTTTTCTCATTTAAATTATTATTAAATTTAATTCCATTTCTCAAGAAAAACAAGAGTTGTGAAGTGTTAAATAACTTCTTAATCGCGTTCACTTTCATCCATTCTGTACCGAGCCTGCTCGTTTGTCTTAAGCTAGCTTACTTTGTAAAGTTATTAAAGGAACCCTTCATGGTGTGATTTGGATCGTCGGTCTGTCTGTCTCGGTTTGTCTCGGTCACAGCTGGCTACCTCAGGAACTACTAACGCTATCGACTTGAAATTTGAAACAGTTGTAGATGATCCTTGATGTAGATTACAAATGGAAAATAACAATAACAAAAAATAAGTATGTTTTTATTTTTATTGAAACAGGGTTTGAAAAGAGGTCTTAAATTTTCAAAGTCAGCTTTAGTCAATGATTCAATAAACTATCTATTGTCGGGTTGACTTGTCAGATCATAGGTATTGCACATTTTCTTTGTTTTTTGTATGTGTACGTATGTTCTACCCATTTATTTGCATGGTTCTATAAATACGTACAATACTACTTTGACTCATTTAAATTGCCCAAACTGTTTAGCCTCTAAGAAAGTCGGAAAATGAAGCGAGACGATGTCGCGGCCAAAAAAAAAGTTACACAATTTATAATTCCTCGAAGCGAAAAAAACGAAGCCATCTTTCTGACGTCAACATAACGTACTTGTATTCCATGAATACAGTGAAATCATGCCTTACATTTGGCGTTTCCCAAAAGGGAGGACATCAATTTTACATTAGCAGTACTTACCTAATAGCGGGAAACACGAAATCGTAAAGTTAAGAGCTCCAGTTATAATTTTATTCTCGGCAATTCATTTACAAACCAAATGTGTTTGTTATTTTCTTTTATTGCTTTTCTTTTGCATTCGTAAATCATGTACTAATGGGCTGTTGTATTAAGATGTTTCAGTAATTTTTGCAAGTGCTCGAAATTAGAGACTTAAGTTGGGAGAAGAAAATTTGGCTTTGAGGCCAAATAAAATCAGATTTAATTTTACTAGGTTTTGGATTGTTAGGAAAAAGTGAGCGCGTTAGTAGACTAGATTTCGCCTGCGGCTTCGCTCCCACATAAACTTCGTCCCCCTTTTCAGCCCTTCAAGGGTGGAATATCCAAAAACCCTTCCTTAGTGGATAAACTACACTGTATAAGGTATCTATGTGCAAAATTTCAAGTCTCTAGGTCCAGCGGTTAGGGGCTGTACGTTGATAGATGACCCAATCAGTTTACGATTATGTATAATATTAGCTTATGGCCCGCGGCTTTGCTCTCGTGAAATATTTCAAAGTAGGCTTTAGTTCCCTACCCTGGGAATTTCGAATAATCTCTTCTTAGTGCGCCTCTAGGATACTCAAGGTATATGTTTGCCAAATTTCAAGTCTCTAGGTCCAGTGGTTTAGGCTGTGCGTTGTCTGTCAGTCAGTCAGTCACGGTACTGTTTATAGATAGAAGATAGATAAGATATTACTTTTATTTATTCGTTGGACTTTACGATTATGCTACTAAATAATTAGCTAATAAGGTAAATGTCCCTGTGCCCGACACTGTCCCAATAGTTGACACCTTCAATCTTAATACGTACCAATAAAGGTGACAAACAGGGTCAATTATTGGACTTAACGAGTCTACATAATCATCGCAAAAAATATAGCATTTACTTTTTTGTGTCTGACTTTATCTTTTCTTCATCAGGGAAAGGCAAATGTCTTCTGGGAGGAGTTCCAAGACCTGTGGAAAGAGTACTTCTCCACCGAAGACCCCAATGCCGCTGGCAACTTCATTTTTGGAAGGACCAGCTTCTAAGCCCAGGTCGATGACCCCCACGCGTGGGCAACGGAGCACAAACCGTCTAACATTCCACCGACACCTACTGTCACGTGACATTTGACAGATGCCAGCTTGAAGCAACCGCAACAGTCCAGCGTTTTAACAGCTGCCACTCCCAGCAGTCATCTTCAGAAAATGTCATCTTAATTGTAAAATTATTATAAATACCGTTAAATGTGTCTGTGTTCAAAACATAGAATAATTCCTGATCTTTCTCTCTTAGTGGATCAATGCGTGACTCTGAAACTTTAGTCTTGAATTTTTAAAAGGAATGCTCAAAACTAAAGCATTGTACTAGTCATTTTCAAGTCTTTAGGATTTATCTTATGACAACGAATGGAATATTCACCTATCTCATTATTATAAATAGCATATCTTGTAGTTCATATCTAAAATAATTCTATGTACCTACCTTTATGCAACATGTTACCCGAATTATGAATGTTAAATGCTTTTTGTAGTTGGTTTTGACTTGACTCTGCTTTTTCTCGTCATCCATCGAGTAAGTTACCAACCATTGTATACTTACCTTAGCGACAGTTTTTAGAAATAAAATAAATCGAAGTACGTATCGTTTTAACATCGAAACAGATCTTGTCAACATTAAAAACATCTCAGATACTGTAACAAAAAAAAACACAAAAAGATTATATTGTCATTCTTGTATGAATAGGAGTTTATGGTGGTGAGATAATTCTAATCTTTGAATGTACCAAGCAGATACTTTATTAAACGGTTAGTATAAAATTACGTATTCAAATTAATTGTAGAAGTGATTGGAATGAAGGAAAGTCTAAAATCGTTATGATTTTCAGAGTTTTTTTAAACGCGCGGTTTTGACGCCCGTCTGAAGTTTCCTATGTATAATATTCTAGCCGTTTTTAAATTAAATTTTATAATTAAAAATCTATTTATATTGCGTTGTTGATTGTTTATATATATATATATATATATATCATATAATATATATACGTAGGTACTATTATGCAAATTTCTTCTATAGCTATCTCATTGTGTTAAATAACTTCTGGTATGTCATGTTGAGTCGCTAAGTATAGAGATTCGAATAAATGTATGTATTTAATTATTGGACGTTTTATTTTACATACACACCCACCCTAGTTTAGTAAAACAGTTTACCTTATAGGTAAAAAAATCAACTTAAAATTACAAAGTTGTCAACAATATTTTAAACTAAAATTTCAATTCACAATTATAAGGATGTGGTTTGGTTTCTATTTTTTTATTTACTTTTGATCGTTTATTCTCAGTGCAAACTATTTTGCATCCGACAGCAAAATCTTGTAGAAATGAAATTAAATATTGTTAGTGCGAGAATACAGGTCATAAGTAATATGTATTGTGGTACGTAACCAACACTGCGTTCTGCCTCATCGGCATTCAACAATTTTGACAAATATTCCATTTTGTACATCTAAACATAAAAAAGTAGACAAACTCGGCTTAGTAACTAGATGAGATCAATTACCTGTAGTATCTAAGTTTATTGCGAGCATAACAGATACTTCAAACAAGGATATATGGCTGTAATGACATATAACAGGTGCAATATTTTCAAGCCAAACTATACAATACTTTATTTACATAGGTAATAAAAGCAATTTACAATGACATTAAATCTAAGCTAAAACTAAATAAACTAAAACTTAAAACTAAATTAAATCTAAATAAGGCCCCCGTGGCATGGTGCCTAAAAGGCTGGCAGCGTTGCCACGCTGAATATGCTGATTCTTTGAGAGAGATAACTGCCAACCCTTTGGTCACAAGTTGCATCAACTAAGCGCTTTTGCAACTCTGAAATAGCCAAACTCAATTCTGAACTAACACTTCAACTAAAAAAAAATAATTTGCTCACCAGCGACCACGCGTGTAAGACAGAGCTACGTCTATGCGACAAATATGTTGTCATGAATCAACTACGTCGCATAAACCCAATTATCACCACCACTATACGCTGACGCGCAGAGAGAGAGCTCAGTCCCAAAGCACCATTTCTTTTTTATTGAAAGAGAAAGGCAAACTAACAAGCGGGTCACCTGATGGTAAGCAATCACCGCCACCCATGAGAACCAGCAACCCCAAGAGAGTCACTAGTCCCTCGCCGGCCTTTAAGGAGGAAAAGGATAGAGGAAGGGAGGGGGGGGGGATCGGGCCTCCGGCACTCTCACTGTCAACAGGGGTTCTCAGCTGTGGCAGCGAGATTTTTTTTAATTGTACTGGTTTTTGAAGAAGAAAATTGACTGACGTAATGATGGTTTCTGAACGTTACTACTCGATTCTTAGCGAAAACTCGTACTCGAGCAGCGTAACAGTATGCGTCTCGTACCGTACCGTATCGTAGCGTATCTAGGGAAAAGATTACCATCTAATCTTTTTATTCCGAACATGCTATCTTTAGCTTTACGTCTCAGAATACAACCAAGTCATGCTCAAACGTAATTTTGTTGTCAAATGAGGCTAGCCATGTATGCTTTCACGGCATACTAATATCCGGGCCGGATACCGATTGGTATTAACGTAGCACAATTTTGACCGGGGCATGGTTACGTCGATTATACCTATAGTTATAGGTATGTATAGCAATGACTACATACAATGTAGTCATTGATATACATACATACATATAATCACGCCTCTTTCCCACGGGGTTAGGCAGAAACTGTGGCTCGCCACTCGCTGCGATCCGATTCCTCTTTAGCTTTCTCCACATTCATACAGCTCTTCATACACGCTCGCCGAGATATTTACGGAGCGAATGTGAGTGGTGGTGCCGGTAGAAGACGCCCTAGGAGAACTTACGCCGACAATATCGGTGATATTATCCGTAAAGGTCAGGTGCGTAGTACTCATTTGATATTAATCATCAGGAAACATTTTGAACACAGGAACGCGAGCAAGCGCCGGCGGTGAGCGGCGCGCAGCCGTCAGCACCCGTGCGCGGCGTGCGCGCGGCTCATATCGCTGGCACTAATTAGTGCCACAAAATTGGCAACAGAAACGGAGTACCGACGGTACTGTCCATACGCTAGGTATAAGTCTAGCTTTGAATCCCTTTTTAAGAACACTGCGCGCATGAAGGAGTTTAAGATTCGGCATAGTTAAAATTTATAAGAAAAGCAAGCGCAGAAAACTAAAGTTCGCATTTTGACCATTAGTCGAGAATCACTACTCATCATCGTCATCATCATCAAGTCATCGAAAGACGTCCACTGCTGGACATAGGTCTTCCCCGAGGCTCTTCACTCAAACCGGTCTTGTGCTTTCCGCATCCAACGCGATCCCGCGATCTTTACTAGGTCGTCGCTCCATCTTGTTGGATCACTACTAGTAAATAACGTAAATTTTAGTAAAGTCGCTAATTCTGTTAGTTAATTGAGTAATCACAAAGCGACGTGCAGTTCAAAGGAGCATAATTATTATATGAAATTATCACATGACCGATAACAACGTTTATCCTCAAAGCTTCACTGCAAGGCTTTGGAGATACAAAACTTAGGTACGCATAATTCGTCGAGCAAGCATTTTGTGCCACCAGAATATCTACAGGGGTAGTTTTAATGAACCATCAAGAATTCAGCTAGGGGTTAGTTAATTTTAAGTGAACACCCCTGTATTTTTTTATTTGGAACAAAAAAAATCTTCCATACATTAATTGCCTGCTGGTTGACAATATGTATGGGAGAACATAATTATACATTTTTTAAACTTTACGAAATTCTTGACGGTTCATTAAAACGAACACTGAATCATCATCATCATGTCAGCCAAAAGAAGTCCACTGCTGGACATAGGCCTCTCCACTCAGACCGGTCTTATTATGTATTCTGTGACCGGTCTTATGTTTACCGTATCCACGCGATCCCGCGATCCTCACCAGCCCCCTATCGCACAAAAGTTACAAGTCCTGCAATTACTAATCTTTAAATCATTTATTAATACATATAAAACTACATCATTAATATTAGGTACAATGTCAAGTAACAGACATTTACATAGAAATACATCAGCAACAGGCCTCGTACCCGGCTCAAAGGTCCCCATAATACCAGCAGCATTACCCCGCTGAATGGCAATGGAGACCTGTGTGTCCTACAATTTGACATTTTTGTCACATTTTAGTATGAAAAACTTAACAAACTTGTTAAATTGTAGCACTTGTAATTTTTGTGGTATATGGACCAGGTCGTCGCTCCACCTTGTCGGAGGCCTACCCACATCCCTTCTTCCGGTCCGCGGACGCCATTCGAAAACCCTGAACAACCACTGATCGAGAACACTGAATAACGTTTTTTTTTTAGTTGCCAGGAAAATAATCAGTATGTAGTAAAACCAAAAACAAAAAAAGTCCACACGTTTCAGAGGGTCGAGCACGACTTGTCGAATCCTGCGTAACGTTACGGTTATCGTATCATGATCGAGAAACCTCATACCAAATTTTTGTTCCAAATACGCTCACGGGCGCACTCTGTTCCAAACGTCATACAAACTCGACAACGTTTACTATTCGATTTTACGTGACGCAGGATTCGAAAAGTCGTGCTCGACCCTCAGTCAAGATCCACGTCTCTATTCCAAAACGTGCTCCGTAACCTACATTCATTAGACTGCGCCCCAATTTTCGTTCAAGAATCAATTTCATGGCGTTTCCATTGCGTAAACGTTATGGGATCAGTTTGTTACGAGCAAAGCCGTAAGAATTGGCCCGCTACCGTCGTTCCATCACGAATTAGCCCCATTTGTCTTCGAACCCTGGAGGGACGGGGCGCGGCACCCAAATACGTGGGGACTCTACACCGACGCGTTACTTTAGACGATAAAGCAAGCTACAGGTCTAGTGAAAAAAGTTTTATCTACACACATATCATAAGTCCTCTATAATGCGTTCAGAAACCGTAGAAAATGAAAAGCATTTCAGCATGTCGTCGACTGCTCGCCAACGGCCGCCGCCAGCCGCCGGAAGCAGTAAAGTATTACATCAAACTCGATGTCGTTAAGAGTTTCAAATTTGGAAACCAACGTAATTTACAATGACAGTGACATAAAACGGATCACTCACGTATATGTATAAGTCGAGTGCAGTCCGACACGCATAAATAATAATGTGATAATTTACAATAAAAAAAGCACTACGAAACGTCAGCTCGGTATGTTTGTCTACGATTTAACAAAAAAGTCATCTTCGTGACAGACCTGTATAAATGGTATGAAACCGGTATGAATATGCCTTCGGCCTCTGAACCCATCTTAGATTACTTATAATAATTATGTGTGTAGATGCAGTATGCAACTCTACATAATTAGGCCTTAAAACACTCGTGTGATCCTATTATGAAAAAAAAATCCTAAAAAAATCCTATCCTAAAAAACACACTCGTGTTTTAAGAACCTTAATTATGTATTGTAATATAAACTACTGTAACTTGTATCAAGGACGATTACATAATGGCTTTACAATATCTCGTTCCTTTATAATGGTGTTCACTTTCGTCCAATCTTATTTAGTAGCTTAGTAGTTTATCGTGGTCACACTGTCGTTATTGAACGGCCCTGATTGGCCACCCCGGTTCCCCCCACCACTCATTAGTTCGTTTATTTTTCGTTACTTTTATAAAAAAGTTCCTGTTTGAATTTTGAGCTGTGAACATCTCTGTCGCTGAACTATTTAAAATTCCCACTACTTTCGCGGCTTAAAGTATTTTAGCGTAGTATAGTGTGTGTTGGAGTCTCCCGGCGCGGCACCAGGACCTAAATCCGAGGCTAAGTGCGATCGCTGAAGGTAAAGTTAACAGTAGATCTAGGGAAGCTGGAGACGATCACCAACGGTGTGTCGCTACGGACGCCAAGGATCCCACATACAGCAGATCCGGAGCCACCAGGTCAGACCACCAACTCACTAGTTTGATTTCTAGATAGATTGCTTGATTTGCTTTTAAAATACACAATATTCTTGCTTAGAACCCATAGACCCCCTTCGTCCCCCATTTTTCGTAAATACAGTCCATTTCCTTTCGATTAATTGCACAAATGGTAATAAGCATGTAGCTGGTTTCACAATAAAAATATAGTTTCACTCGAATAGAATTAGACAGTAAGCCTGTCAGTTCAATCCTGTAACTTCTTTTCGTTCTTTTTATGCTTTCGACTACACTAAGCTATGTAATCACCTTTCGCACCTACATTGTTTACAAAAAATATACCGCTGTATTTATTTATAATTGTTGGATATCGATACTTTTGGTTAATTATAATAAAATTATTTTAGTATAAAACAACGGCTGTATTCATGGACAGAGCACATAGACAAGACAGAGCTGTCAAAGAGAGATAATACTATATAGTTAAGACTCTGTACACAATATCAAAAGTAATGAAAATGTTTTGCATTCATAATCTAACAATAGATATATTCTTTGACATTAGTGAGTCGGTGTGCGGTGTGATAGGCATCCTTTGGCTAAAACCAACGTGGAGGCACGGTGTTTTTCATTTTCGCCTAAAAACTGGTATTCATCAGTGATTCTTCGGCGTTTCCAACTTCGGGCGAATTAATTAAATTAGGGTTCCTTGTACATTAATTCCCTAATTAACTTAGAGGATTACCAGGGGAATAAATTTCCTTCACTTCCTGCGCTTTTATTTGGGAATTATGGAATGGTATTGGCTCGTATGAACTATGAAGACAACGGTCTTCATTTTGATAAAGTTGTATTGGCCAATTGGCTATTTGTGTTTCACGTTTAGTGTCAAATGGTGTTGGAGAATGCATGTCCAGAAATAGCGTGTTTTAAGACCGTGTTAGCGTGTTTTTTGTTTAATTTGATCGATAATAATTTATTTTCATAACAAAAGCAATGTACAGTGTCCTTAAATGAAAGCTAAATTTAATTAAACCAGAACTAAATTAAATAAAATTAGAATTATTACACACTAAAATAAAATAAACCTATAACTATGTTAGTTACATAATTAGTTAATTTGATTTATTTTAATAACTTGAAATCATTGTTTTAAATCAGCAGCCGCATCTCAGTTTAATTCTGATAATTGTAACATTTTTTGCCAAATAAAGGTGCGCCGGAGCGTGCATGACACATATTGTGTTAAATTTTATTGTGCAAAGTAACAAATTACTGTTCATTGTTGGCTGTCGCTTTGGTATTAATGAGAATGAAAATCGGTTAATCGTTGCTTTCATTTACCTACGTTTATTACCTAGTAAATTGGTAATAAAGTTGAGAGTTATTTTGTTTCATGTATTTTTTATTCGTTAATTAGATGCATCGGTCTCATTAACGTTTTCAAATTCGAATTGATTGCCAAACATAGTTAAAATAAAAAATGTGTAGGTACCTACTCAGTACATACATACATATCATGGGACAATTGACACCAACTGACCTAGTCGAAAACTAGGCAAAGCCTGTACTATGGGTCCTAGACAACGGAGCCCCAGGTAGGTACTTAAATACATATGGAAACCTAACTGTATCATCTATACATATAATAAAATCGTAGACCCGGCGCGTCTGTACATTAACTAGGAATAATTAACAGAACACAAAACTGTTTTTTTTTAATTTTTTGTCTGTTTGTCTGTTTATCTGTTTGTCTGTTTGTCTGTTTATCTGTTTATCTGTTTGTATGTTTGTTTGTGGAGGCATCACGCAAAAACCACTGGACAGATTGGAATGAAATTTGACATGGTAATAGTTTACAACCTGGAATAATACATAGGATACTTTTTATCCCGTTTTATTTCATGTTTTTTACCTTAATTATTGTTTAAATTTACTTAAGTACATTTCAATTCAATTCAATTTTTAAAAGAAGTATAGCTCCATCGATACTATCGATGATTCCGCCAATGTCGAGGTTAAAGAAGACACTATCGGTAATTATTGAACCGTTGTTCGGTAGCTTTGACGCACGGTACGGTACTCAGATGAGAGTCTAAAAAAGACAACACATACGAATACATTAATTTGTTAGACTACCTACAAATACAATTTGTTATTTTTTATAAATTTACATAGAACATTTACAAGGGGAGTGTATTCTAGTGTGAGAAGAAAGTTTATATTAACAGGACAAGGAATTTTGGAAGGGAGGAGGTCATATAAGGGTGTAACGATTTTAGAGCAGTGGAAGAACATATGATCGAGGGTGCCCTCGTCCATGCCACATTCACACAAGGAATAGTCTCGAACGCGTATTTTGGCCAGGAAGACCGGAGTACACACGTGGCCCAAACGTAAGCGGATTATAGTTGACGTGATGTTTTTGGGAATCGATCTACATACGAAGAACCATGGCTTTGAGGGCAGATCTGGTTGAAATTTCCCATAATGCTTGCCAACACAAAGTCGAGCAGCCTGCCAGCAAGTATTCCATTTATCGCGCATTTGGAGTAATGCGAGAGCCCTGGCGTCACGGGAGAAGCATTGTGTATATTTGCTACTGCCTATTTCAATAGCCTGTTTCGCACACAGGTCTGCAGTCTCGTTACCTATTATGCCACTGTGACCAGGGATCCAAGCTAAAACTATTTCTAAAGGGATTCCTTAATTTGTAGGGTAATGCAGAAAATTTCTTTAGCGTGGAATGGACGCTTCAAAATGTCTTGTAAGCAGCTTAAAGAGTCTGAAAGGATAAGCGTTTTTGGGATTTTATGAGATTTGACAAAAGAGATTGCTTCAAACAAGGCGACTGCTTCACCAGAATAAACAGAGTTACCAGGAGGGAGCTTGAAGTTCAATATAATTTTATATTTCGGAATCCACACAGCAACGCCCACTGGACCATCCTCCCTTAGTTTGGATGCATCAGTATATAAGATGAGATGATCAGACCAATTTTCTCCTATCTCTCTGTTGAAGATACTATCTGCATTATATTGATTTTTATAAATGCCGAAATTAAGCCGAACATTGGGTTGAAATATTAAACTGTTATAATCTGTTTCAAAAAGAGGATTTTTATAATTTTGAAAAATTGAAACTGGGAAGTCTGAAGCTTTTCTAAAACTATTTACAAGGAGAGGATGGACTTTATGAGCCCAATATAGTGGAGGTGCTAACCAATTCTGTAAGGGACTCTATGATGGGGATTAGGGGATGAGAAGACGTTTGGAGAATTTTGAATAAAAAACGATCAGCCAGGTACTGTCTTCGAAGGTGGTAAGGAGGGTCCATACATTTTACTTGGAGGGCTTTGGTAGGGGAGGATTTCATACTGCCCGTGATTATACGGAGGCATCTAGCCTGGATCCTGTCTAATTTGGACAACGCAGATTTGTTACAGGGTTCTAAAATAAAGCTTCCATAATCAAAGTGGCTCCTGATAATGGCGTTGTATAGAAGCTTTTGGCTGTAGGGATGGGAGCCCCATCTGACTCCAGATAGTGCACGTAGAATATTATTTTTTTTTCCGCTTTTTGGCAGATACAATTTAAATGGTGGATTCCAGATAATTTGGAGTCTAGAATTACCCCTAAAAATTTTACCTTCTCAAGGACAACAATAGGGTATTCATTAACATGGATGTGAATGTTCGGGACGTTCCTTTTACGTACTTAAGTACATATTTTTTCATAATTGAAACTGACCATAGACATCACAGCTGATTCAGCTGTCATGGCTGTCACACCATTGTTTTTTTTTTCATTATAGACCATGGACACATTTAGTGGACATGTCTCATTCAGCCAAATCGGTGGCTGTATGCAGGCGTTCTATTCGAAATTTAACATTTTTATCAATGTCTTAAATAGCTTGGTAGTATTAAAAAGAAAAATACACTTAAAAATAACAATAACGCACTAAGTTTCGATTTATTTGAAGCTATGTAAATGATATTAATTTAATTTTAAATATTTATAACAACACGACATCTGTCAAGTGCAAAGAACCGTGCTCTTCAACATAAATACGATCCTCAGTGTAAAACTACTAAATACATAACAAAAACATTATCTCTGTGAAGCTCACAATCCAATTATCTAGTGGGAATGTTATCTCTTCGAAAAGTGAACAATTTACTCAACTAAATACGCGAGTAACACCAGTGACCACGAGGGTAGTAAAACTACCTTCAATACAAAAAAAAAAAAAAAACAAAAAGGAATTTAATAAATAAAACAAGGACGAAATAACTAAGTACCTATCACTATCAATCAAAAATGGAAATGGAATTATTTTTAAAGAAACTCGATGAAAGACTACAACAACAAACAATATCCATTACTAACAGTGTCACGGCAAATATTATGGAAGCTATGGACAGCAAAATGTCTAGTCTTATGGAAGAAAATGCTGTGCTAAAGGATCGTGTAGGAAACTTAGAGGGCAAAGTTAAATATTTCGAAAGTGAAAAACGAAGATTGCATATAGTGATGTATGGATTACAAGAGACGGAGAAAGGACAGTGCGAACTGGTACAAAACATTAAAGATACTATTGAAGAGGGAGGAATAAAAATAGATTGTCAGGAGATAGCCAAAGCCTATAGATTGGGAAAGAAGGGGAAAAAATTACGTCCTGTTTTAGTCCAACTCACATCCAGCTGGAAGAAGGAGGTAATTCTCAGGAATGGGAAGAACTTACCCATTGGCATTTATGTAAACCCTGATTACCCCAAGGAAATTATTGAAGTGAGGAAACAACTTATGCCGAAACTTAAAGAAGAAAAAAAAAAGGGAACAAGGCATACATTAAATATGATAAACTAATTATTAAGAAGAACACTCGCCGAGAAAATAAAAGGAAAAGGGAGTCTGCTTCACCAGATGAACAACCTAGGAGACAACCAACAATAAGTGCAGAGGGACGTACAAACGCATTGGATGCGATGCAAACAAGAACAGATTCGTGTTTGTCACCAACTCATGATGAAGAATAGCAACTAACAAATTGGAAACCCTTTCCCAACACGCATGGTCAGCGCGGGAAAGTAGACCACTACCCTCCATCAACATCAACATCAAAATCAGAAACAACAAAACACAGCAATGGCACAAAAGAGGATTCTTCATTAAGTAAGAAGAAACAAAATAGTAACAACAAAACAAAGGGAAACAACGTTAACCCTGAAAACATATAAAACAAAAAAATTGAATCAAGAAAAGAACAATAAAAGGATGGAGGAGGCTTTTACCCTTGGAGGGGCCACATGACAATGATTATAAAAATAAACTAAAATATATATACATAATTATTATAAAATAAAACAAAAATTGTAATGTGGAAATAAAGCTGTAATAAATAAATAAATAATAAATAAATGATATTAATTTAATAGCTTTTAGTAACAAAATCGTGATCATTTGTTGTATTGGCAGTGTTGCCAGAAGGTAACTTTTGTAACCTTTTAGGTTACTTTTAACTCTGTCAGGTTACGGCCGGGTTCCCCAGCTCAAAAGGTTACTTATAGGTTACTTTTGAACTCTATCTTTATTTTTAAATACTATTTTAAGCGCTGTTAAATAAATTTATAAATGTCCAGCTGACGCTTTAAATACGTAAAACGGAACGTGCGTTGACGTAAAAATAGCTCAGCTTCCGCGAAACACGTTCGTATCTTGCCGTTTCTTTCACTTATATGATGTAATACAGAAGAGTGAAAGGGACTTCGGCAAAATGAAACATTTGATTTGGCGGCAACGTCTTCGGGTGGAGGATGGGTGAAGGGGTAAGTAAATTAAATCAGATCGAAAATCGGAGGGAAATGCAATTCGAACTGCATGCACGCCCTCACTATTTTGGTTCAGGTGGTCGGTTTTTAATAATGGCGAGTCTTTTGATATATCACTCACCGACGATTTATGTTTATAGTATTTGGTAACTTTTCTAGGCAAAAGGTAACTTTTTGATCACACCGGGGTAACTTTTGAAAATTGGGTCTGGCAACACTCTGTATTGGAGTCCACCATGATGAAAATAAGAGGAGAACTAACTATTAACTAAAGCAAACTTAGTATAAATTTCAATGGAAAATTTTTAGTCGTTATGAAACTATTATAAAATAGGGGTAAGGAAATGAATGAATTTTGTCAGTTATTGAGTATTCAATTAAGTAAAATATATTAATAATGACTCAGATATTGTAATATTTTACAATAAATAATATTTAAGACACTGCCACAATTAAAGTAACAACAATGTCAGTTTTGGCTCGCTGTATTATAAGAGTTAATTAATAATTAAAAATTCCTTATTTCCTCTTAATGTTTAAGAAAAAATCTATATCTGCCACGGCTAGAATAGCAATTGCTAGACTCGTACTTTGATTCCCACGGGATAGAGAATAAATGGGATTTATATTTTCTAATCAAAGTGACTCTATCTCCGTAACTATAATTATCAGATATTTAAATTTTGGCATGCAAGTAGGTAACAATAACAGCTAAAACAGTCTTCATGATTTTCCGAAATTTCCACGGGATAAAGATCTAATAGTATTATTTTCATTATAACTGACTAGCGGATATAGAGACTTGAAAGTTTAACAGATATATTTCTTAAGGATCTTAGAGGTGTACTAAGACGGGATTTTTCGAAATTCCCACGGGATAGGGAATTACCTAAACTTCGTTTCTTTCTTTTTTTGTAGAGGGGTCTGAAACTTTCACCAATAGAAAATTACACTATCCCTGATTGACATAGGCTACTTTTTCTCCGGGAAAATGCAAAATTCCCGCGGAATAGAAATAAGTGAATTCAAATTCGAGATAGAAGTAGCCTATGTCAATCAGAATAAACAGTGTAGGTAACTTTCAATTAGCGAAAAGATTTTTTTGATCGGTCGAAAAATTTACTTATTTTTATCCCCAGGGAGTTTTGCATTTTCCCGAGGAAAAATAGGTAGCCAATATCAGTCAAGAACTTGTATCTTTCTATTAGTGAAAGTTTTTTTATTAAATCGATCTAAAGAGTTAAAATGCAAAATTTCCGCGGGATAGAAATAAGTGAATCCAATTTCGGGACTGATTTAAAAAAAATCACTAATAGGAAGCTACAGTCTCTAATTTTGACATTTAAGAATTTTTAAAATATGTCGGTCTGTACCGCGGGAACTTTATACTCTTTTTCGGGATAAAGTAGCCTAATGTCAATCAGAAACAGTGTAGCTTTCTATTAGTGAAAGATTTTTTAATGGGTCTAAATGTATAATTTACTTATTTCTATCCCCCGGGGAATTTTTGCAAAAGTAGGTAGTCATGTCAGACAAGAACTGTATGTAGAATGTTAATGGTGTATAGTAGTTTTCAATATTTAATTAAGGTAGTTCCGTTGAGTTCACAGACAAAAAAACAGCAACATCACCATCTTCCGTTAAAAACCAGTATTTGTATTAGATACTTACGTTATTGTCTACGCGTACGAAGTCGCGGGCAAAAGCTAGTTACAAAATAAAGAGAGAAAAAAATTACAGTATTTTAGAAACAAGTGCAAAAAACAATTATTGGAACAGCAAAACCAGAACCCTGCTTTACTTGCAAATACATATTAAACATCCAGAACCCGAGAATAAACATTCGTATTCATCACACAAACATCACATCTGTCTCGACCGGAGATCGAACTCGTGACCTCAAACTTCATAGTCAGTCAGTCTATAAGCTACAACTTGACATGCAGCATGCTCCATGTTTCATTATGTCAGCCGAAAGACGGTCATTGCTGGACGGCGGCCTCCCCCAAGGCTCTTCACTCTGACCGGTCTTATGCTTTCCGCATCCACCGCGAAATATTATTTATTGATTTGAAAATCAAAAACCGCATCGCACCAACACAAGGTACACAAAACGGTTTCATCTGTTGCGGTTTTACAATGCGGCGGTAAACCACACATCCCCAGGGGACAGCTCGACTGGTATTGAATTGTCTTGTGCAATGTATCACGTTAAGATATAGATAAATAGATAGATTAGATTTCTTTATTTCTTATTGAAAATTACATTATATTTGAAATGTCAATGCGAAATACAATATGAAAAAATGTCAAACCATTAAAACTATGTAATTTAAAGAAATCTGTAAAAACTCACAAAAAGTGAAAATGTCATAAAAATAAAAATAAAGCAATAACAAATAAAACACATAAAACAATATGGTACATAATGGTACAGAAAATAAAAATATGATAAGTCAATGCTTTAAACTAATATCACTATACTCTTTCGAAGTTTCTTAAGGCGGCGTCCAAATATTTCGTCCGAACATTCACTTTTTAAGTCAGCGGGTAGACTTTCGTAAAACCTAGGGCCTATACCTACGAGCAATCTGGTCTTAGGAATACATAATACCAGATTGCTCGTAAAAAATAAATAGGATAAATATATCCTGGCCCCTATTTCACCATCTTTACAATTATCAGTTTTATATGACAATTCGAACTACATTTTCTTTGCCAATATGAAGCGCGCTGAAACAAAAGCTCTTCAAGCCAGTAGTTGACACCGAATTGTCATTGAGAACTGATAATTGTAAAGTTGATGAAATAGGGGCCTGGTGGATATCCAGTAAATACTTTTTTGTTGTACTAACAATTGGTTTTACCCGATTGCCGAAGGAGAGTTATGTGTTTCGGGCGTATGTATGTGTATATGTGTGTCTATGTATTTTTTTAATTCTTTGGCACTCTCTGTGGCTTTATCCGTTTGACGAATTTCAACATATGAGGTGTCATTAGATTCGTTTGTTGTGGGAGTAACATAGAGTACTGTTTTTTCAGTTGCGTTTTTGTTTTTCATTATGGTTTGGTTATTAGTTTATAATTATTCCGCAAAGTGGCGCTTGAATAAATCAAGTAACTTTAATCGAATCAAGAAACTATATTGAACCAATCCCTGAAGTATTAAATTTGTAGAATGACAAATGAACATTTTATTGGAATTCAACATTTTATGTAGAAACATAGAAGCACAAAAAATATTACTATAATAACCCAGTAATAAGTAAAAGTGCGCAGTAGAGATCGATATAATTATTTGTAGAGGCGTATATGTATGTGATAATACCTATTACATACATTACTTCAACACAAACTATTCGCCGTTTTGGGATATACCGCAAAGTGTAACATTTCATCAAATACAAAATACATTTTGTTTGCTCATGATATATGGCTACGGCGTGACAGTTGGGTAAATATTGTCTTCTCGGTCGGACGATGGCAGCTGTAGCGAATCCACTGAGTTATATTTTACGCTTTTTACGTACAAGACCCTAGAATTGACATGAAAAAACAGTTAAAACGATACGATTTCGAAAAAAAGTCTGCAGGGTTCGTTCTAATGAACAGTTAAAACTTCAGCCAGGGGATGAGCAAGTCTAAGTGAGTGAAGTTTTTTTTTGAAAAATGGAAATAAAAAAAAAACACTCTCCCATTATTGCCAGCAGAGGAATGAATAAAGAAATTTTTTTTAAAGTAAAAACTTTACATGGGGTGTTCATTTAGACTTACTCATTGCGAGCTCAAGTGACTGTTCGTAATTTTGGGAAAGCAAATAGTTAAGGTCCACAACCAATGTAGTAAGTACTTCTTGTAAAGTGTTAGAACAAGCAAAAATCTTCAGTGAAGCTCAATTTCCCCCCAAAACATATTTTTCTCTCAGCCCTTTAATAAACAACTTAACGCACTTTGGCTCCTAAATTCCTTATTCAATATTCCACCATGCAATATGATTTCGAGGATGATTTATATTCTTGCCTGCCTTTTCTTTCCTGCCAACGTCATCTGTCATCCTTATTGTACCTGCCAAGCACCTTTATATTTTTCATCTGGATTGTATGACATGCGGTAATAAGTACTTTACGGTTTTGAAAGAGATTTCCATGGGGTAGAAAAATGACGGTGCTTTGAGCCGGTAAATATAGGGGTTTGGCGGGTTGACAAATTTAATATGCGTAACTTTTGTGACCAAATGCGCTATGCGGAAGACGCAAGCTTTCATGACGCACATCTGTAGAGTATAACAAATGGAGAAATATTAACGATGTTACATTTTCCTTTTTTATATGACAAGGAAGGCAAACGACGAAGGTGATGGTAAGTGATCACCACTGCTCATAGACGCCCGCAAGCCCCGGGGGTTTGGAGATGCGCTGCCAACCTAGAGAGCTAAGATGAAATGCCTCTTGTGCCGTACACTGGCTGTCTTACTCTAAACACTGGAACACAACAGGATTAGGATATACTTAAACAGGAAATAGAGTGTGTTAGGTAGAGTCAGCAACAGAAGTAGGTAGCTAAGTAACCGAAGCGGTCACAATGAATGATATTACTCAACCCCTGGCTGAATTCTTGACGGTTCATCAAAAGTACAAACATACATACAGTGGAACGTAGAACCTCCTCTTTCTTTAAAGTCGGTTAAAAAATGGTTTTTGCTGTGTAAAAATACGATTTAAGAAATAAAAAAACTGCTTCCGTGTGTAACTTTTTGTTGGATTCCATTTGGGATAAAAAATCTAAGCGCGTTTTGTGTCTATTATAACATTTTACCCCGTTCGTTACTCTTCTCATATACGTCCGTCAGCCTTAAAAGCTTTTCAGCTATTTCCTATCCCAATAAAAATAAACCAGCCAAGAGCGTGTCGGACACGCCCAAAGCCTACCCCGAAGTCCGAAATTCGAAGTTCGTATCCGACCGTCCTTCTCGCTTTCGTGTTAACCCTTGTTGGCGTGAGTGGGATGGTCGGATACGAACTTCGAATTTTGGAATTCGGAATAGGGGCTGAGCTCAGGATATCTTGACATGTCTTTTAATTGAAGAACGCTTTTTAAAAATAAGTACCCATTATGTATAGAACCATAACAAATAATTATATATCATTGTTATTTAATTGCTACTTGCTCTTACTTATTTTGTACAAGTAGTTTTTAATAAAAAAACTGGTCAAGGTTGCTTAGGTACCTTTGTTCTAATGTAGAAGAAACCGAAGTAAGTAGAGGGTTGCGTAGAGTATCTAATTTCGCACATTGACATATAGCAACAATTATAGCACGAATAAATGTCCGCAGGCAGTACGAAAGACCTGCTATAGGATATTTTTTATGCGCCACTAAATAGGAACCTACGCAACGTGTATCGGTCGTTAAAAACTATATTCAAAGTTATTTTTGACGTAGATAAAGGAAATCTAATATGTAATAGCATACAGCAGACATTCGGGAGGCGCCTTTGGCTTATCTATGCACACTAAAAATTTTCTGCTATTTTTTTAGGGGGATGAGGAACACACACGTACGGCACACGTATACCGCTTTGTTACGTCCCTACAATCTCACACTAAAACAAATCTGTCACACAAATGCCAAAAACACGGACACAATCAACTGATGCTGTGCATTTTGTACAGACTTAATGTTAGATTTTTGGCAGATGGGAAATTGCGCATTATCATCTCCATTCCTGCTCTAAGAATAATAGGTACGGCTTATACTCGTATATTCCAAAAACCTGAGCTGATGGAAAATTATGCATAACTATGAGGCCAAAGGAACCATTTGTGTTCAGGAACAACCTTTTCACACTTCTAGGCTTGAAGACTAAATAAAATGCAAAAGTTTATTCGCATAGAATAAGTAATTTTTTACAGTCAGATTAGGTGTTATAGAGACTTAAGCTAGCTAATTCCGCTATTGGTATCTTTAATACTAGCATGCAAATTAATAATTATAAAAACACAGTTATCTACATAATGTCATGCTCAAAAAAATTCTTTATGTCATAATAATTTTTGTTTGCCAATAATTTACTTAACCTAGTTTAAACTGACGAAGGGGAAGCTCCTGCATGCACTTCGACAGCCTATTAAATATTTTAATGCACATAATATAACATTGTTTTGAGAACAAAGCGGTCTTGGGGACACAATCATTAGTGAGGTTTCTTTGTGTAGTTTGTCTGTGGTTGCGTATTGTAAGAGCTAATGTAACTTGTTTTTAGAAAAAATGACTTTGTGCCAAGTTTCTTGCGGCGCATTCTTCTTGGCAATCATGGTCTTTCCGAAAGCGCTGGTAGACTCAAAAAAATTACGTGTAAAAGAGCATTCAACTGCCTATTTGCTGAATAAAATTTAGAATTTTGAATTTAGAATTTTGAATTTTTTGAATTACATCGGTCGGTTGTCATTTCTTCTACTTCTTGAAGAAACTTCACCGGCCATCTTGAATAGATACATTATGTCTTTTTACAAATATGCACGTTTCATAAATATACAGAGATGGCAAGGGAAGAATCTCTTGTTTTTTAAACACGTGCTTACAGGATTTATAGGGATTATTAGGGAGTATTGTATCAAACCGGAAATTCAGCTCAAAAACGCATTCAATGAGCCCATTATATTCTAACTGGCCTTTAATGGGGCATTCGCGATGCAATAACGTTTTATGGCACGGTGATATTATAGTCTTAAAGCTTTTATGTAGTTGGACATATTTTTACTGTTATGACTCCTATTTGGATTTAATAAAACGAAGATTTCCTAAGTGGCTTTTAGAATAATTTAAAAACTTTAGAATCACGGAATCATTTAAACTTATTTGCTAAAATTTTATTGGCTGTCAAAAACATAAAACATGATGGGTACTTTATCCCGAAAATAGGGTAAAATCACGCAATATAGTGTTACAAGAGTTATTTCATCTTAGCCCTTTGATGTCTATAGGCAGCGGTGATGACTAACCATCAAGTCACTCACTGGCTCGTTTGCCTTCTTACATTTAAAAAAAAATAGTAGAATAGTAGTAAAATTGAATACTTACTTTTCCACTTATAGAACAATCAGCAGCAGATAGCTAAGCAACCAAGCACGTCTCTATAGATAGACCAGATCCCTATACCACAAAAATTACAAGTGCTACAATTTAACAATATTGTAAAATTATTCATACTAAAACGTGACAAATATGTCAAATTGTAGGACTTGTAACTTTTGTGGTATAGGGGGCAGAGGTGACGCTCTTGTTCAGGGCTGACAAAATGCGGCCCTCATTCATTAGCCGTCATTTACTCTGACATAATGTCAAACATCAATGATACTAAGTCACCGAATCACCTAATCTGATCACCTATGCTTGACCGCACGCGGCAAAGCGGTGGCGTATCTGTCTATTTTTATATATCAATGATAAAGACTTAAGAGCTTATTGTAGATGATTGTGACTACTTCGGTTGCTTGCTTAGCTACTTCTGCTGCTGATTGTACCCGCCAAAATCCCATAAAAAATAAAAATCCTATATCCTAAGCTAATCTTATTGGACCCCACACGGCCGGATGCACCTCTGTCTTGCGTGTTTCAAATCGACTTCAACTCCACAGAGAATTTAATATCGCCGTTTGCTGCAAAATTGCTTTGATGTTCACAAAATCTACGATAAAAATGGGTACTATGATATGGGTTTATGAGGTAAGTGGAATCCACTATAAGTACTTCGTTTGTATCAGCATTAGAAAGAAGGCGAAGCACCGATGGTTCCGAGCAATCATCTAATAATAATATTTGTGTTACTTTAGGTCCGTTCGATGTAGGATAGACGGACAGACCGACAGCGCCTTATAGAGGAACTAATGTAAATTTTGATGATTTCCGAAAAACTCTGCTATTTAGAGAAACAATTTTTTTTTTGTAATATTTACAACAAGCGTGTATTATTTCTAAAAAAAAACAGATCCGAAATCCTGAAAAGTTAAATGTGTATTCATCTAGTTGAGTACATTATGCGTTTTGGGAGTTGCATACTATTTTGCAAAGCACTCATAGAACTTTAGCGGATGCTATGCGGATGCGGATGCTATGCTATGCGGATAGCCGTCTGGATCGCTACCACCATCATATCCACCCATCCTGCTAAGCAGTGCCCTAAGCACGACTTGTCGAATCCTGCGTCACGTAAAATCGAATAGTAAACTATAACGAGTTTGTATGACGTTTGGAACAGCGCCCGCCCGTGAGCGTATTTGGAACTAAAATTTTGTATGAGATTTCTCGATCTCGATACGATAACCGTAACGTAACGCAGGATTCGACAAGTCGTGCTTAGGGCACTGAAGTGCTTGCACTGTTAGGGTCCGGCGTAAGCAAAGCAGCCGAGAAAATTACTGCCTTAAAAGGCATTTCATCTTAGCCCTCTGGTTTTGCGGGTATCTTGCTTTTTTATCTTCCTTTTTATGTAAATAAAAAGTCCAAATCCCAAAATCCTAAATCGTTTCAGAAAGGCCGTGAAAAATCTTTGTAGACGTTTCAAACAGCCAAATAACTCGGATATTACACATATACAGAGGCATATAATATATTAAAGTATGAACTCCTAGATACCGTTTGCGGGCTCACAATGGACTATTATTATCGTGCTTCCACTTTTTCCTATCTACTCTTTGAGTTGACCGAGCTATCATTTTTCTCATATTCCCTTAGGACCGGCGGATTTTTCATCCTCCGTAATAATAGTAAGTCACCGTTGTAGATCCGAAAAGGGATTTAAATTCCTTTAGGATTTTGCTGTACTGTACTCACATTATTTTTTATTGTATTTTTTCAATACACGCGATCGTTTAAATGGGATTACACTTTTTTGTTATTTCTGCAATATCCGGGAGTGGACCGGAATCACAAGTGTCGCGGAGCTTTTCAAGCTCGCCAAAGACCGGGTGAAATATGCGGAGCTGACTTGCCAACCTTCACTAGTTGGAGAGGCACTAGAAGAAGAAGAAGTTATTTCTGCTCACTAGGTTCAACAATATTAGAAAGATTTTTTTTCTTAGCTCATTGAAGTGGCCCACTGCCTGGCAAAAGTCTCTCCTTCAAAGCCACTCTACCGTGTCAACGGTATGTTGGCAAGCTTTGCGATAAAAAATACGTTGAGCAAAACACATTCGCAGCTGCAACCATATTATAAGTAGATACACTTAGGTATGCGAAGACGCGGTGCTCTTGTACCCTAATTGTTGGGAAAGACGTGTGCCCGTAGTGGGTATACTGCTATGAGAAAATGCGCTTCTTTTCGGACTTCCAAAACGGTAAGCATAAAAGCGGTGGCCATTTACTTTTATACGTTAAACAAGGATGTTCAAAAGAGACACAAGAAAAAATGCAACATCAAGCCCTGTCGTTGGGAATCATAGGCAGAGAACCGCCCTGAATTTCGACGATTATTGAAGCGCAATGTATCCATATTTTAAGGTATCGGAAGGGTACTAGCGGACTAAGCCTCAACACACAAGAAAACATCTCGATCGCGCTCGCGTTTATGTCTGAATTAGGGGCATGATGAAGCGATGATTTATAGAGATATAGACATTTTATAGAAATAAATAGTTTAAAAGTAACAATCACAGTTTTTTTTTACATTTAAATTAGTCCAAAAACTGGAAAGTGTCCACATGTTGAGCACTTGCCCCTACTATGGGCAAATTTGCGGCACCACTAGCGGAAAGTATTTTTGACACTTTAGCGCAAACGCGTTCAAGACGTATTTTTTGGTCGTTGACTACAGGCGTTTACTAGGCTGAATGCAAACCGTGACCTAGTCAAGAGCAGACCACCCGCTGACACTGTTCCAATTAAGTTAATGGCACTCAACATAGGCTGTGTGCAATTATGCTTGTACTTCCAATAGCCAACATTGCATGGCTACATTAGTCACACAGAGCATGTCACCGTGGTTCCACCAATTAGGAAGTACAAGCACACGCCGTAGCAAAAATCGCCAAGGATGATCTTCACCATCAATGCTGCAGTCCAGCCATAGTCAGGGCTACATAATTAGAATCTCTAAATTGATTTACCTAACGTCATGATACCTAATTTCGGTCCTCAGGGATCCTAATAGGTATGTAACCATAGTCGTTCAAAGCCATACCCACGTTTAATATCAGCCACAGCCCCTAAATTTCGACGGTACATCCTTTAATCGCGACACCGTTCTTACCCCGCTCGGGTAAATTTTTCCCCGGCTTCAGCTACCCAGGACATTGGATTGCGCGCATTTTATTTGTCTCTTTTGTTGTGGTAAGTACATATCGGCTCCGGGCCGATCGTAAAGGGGACGCCGACGTAAGCTTTCCTTTTAAAACAAAAAGGCCTTTGAGTCTGCCTCTTAGACTGTAATGGGGGAGACAGGTTTTGCGAAAGATCAATTCAAAATTGATATTGGGTAATGGTTTCGTTTGAAATTCGTCATCGTCAGCATCATCATGCCCGGTAGGTACTGCGCCCTAAGTGTTTATTTATAGCAAGATAGGTGACAAGGAGAGTGTCAATTATTGGAGTAAGGTGGGAAACAACGCAAATTATACCTACCTTATGAGATTTTATTGGTTCAATAAAACGAAATGTGCCTTTCAACAAGCGTTTGTTTAACTTGCAATGTTTGTAACTATGTATGTATATATATCCAAGAGGATATAGTCGATATCAAAGAGGACCGAAGAGCTGACAGCTTTCTTGGACAAAGGTTAAGCCTAGCCATCCAAAGAGGGAACGCTGTCAGCACCTTTGGTACCATGCCCAAGACACAGGCGCGTCACCGGCGTGTCCGTGTAACTCACGCGTCGGTGACCTTGTGTAATGCGACGCAAGCAATCGCCGCGACGAATCGATTCAAACGAACAGAGACCCGAGTACGAACATTCGAAACCTACGTAACGTAATCAAGTAGTAAACGTTATCGAGAAATTTGTATGACGTTTGGAATAGCGCCCGCCCGTGAGCGTATTTGGTACTAAAATTTAGTATAAGGTTTCTCGATTTCGATACGATAAAGTGTCATTCTATGGAACTTGCTAACTATGTCAATTCACACATACGTAGTTAGCAAGTTCTATAAAATTACACTATACGTTAGTATAGGTGCCTATGTATTCTTTGCCCAAGGGGACTTCTTTTTTAGAATATTGGTTTAGGTGTAAACCATAAGCAACAGCTGCCGCGATCAAAGTCATCTTGCTTAAAAATACCTCTTCATATTGTAGAATATTCCAACTCCCTGGAGTGGGAATCGAACCCGGCTTGTGCTGAAATATTTCACCAGACTAAGCGCTCGGGTTAGGAAATGCAATAATAAAGTGAATTTCACGTTGCTTTCGGGATTTAGTTTCATAAAATATCATTCTAAAGTGTGTATGTATTAAATATTATTAAACGTCAGGTGTAAATAAATATACCTACTTACCTATAAACTATTAATAATAATTGCTACAAGTTGGAAAAGTTGAAACCCCCAAAAAAAATTTTTTTTAATAAGTTTTATGAATCTTAGCCAAATTTTTTTTTTGGAAAATTATGATGCCACAGGCAGACACACAGGGACATTCTCCGTTTTGGCGTCGGGGGTTAAAAAATAATAATGTTGCAGTAAAATCGTAATTTATGTTAACTAGGTAAACAATATGAATTGTCTCTTGCTGCAAACACTAGTTTGAGAAGACTGTCAGTACCATACATAAAAAAAAAATTGCTATTCACAGAAGCAACGCCGCCAGCTTTTTGGGCGCCTTGCACCGAGGTAGCGGCCTCGGGGGCGTTTTGAATTCCAGGTTCCATTTTTAATTATTTATCTTTTTTCTCATTCACCGTATAACATTTATTTTGTTTCTGTTTGTCTTGTTGTAAAAAAGAATCTTATTTATTGGTCAGAAAAATAGATAATGCGTAGCAAAACCTGTCAGTAGAAAAAACATAAAGCGTAGTGAATGTAAGATACAGCTTAGCGTTGCGGTTAGGTCACAGGTCACTGTTCACAGCCATGGTTTACAGCCTGCATCGTTACACAGCATACCTTGCCTACGGACATTAAGGTAGACCCAGGTAGGGAGACAATAACATAAATTAAAATAGGCTTTTCTTAAAAATTAAAATAAGCTTTTGTTAAAAATTAAAATAAGCCTTTGTTAAAAATTAAAATAATCTTTTGTTAAAAATTCAAATAAGCTTTTGTCAAAAATTTAAATAGGCTTTTGTTAAAAATTAAAATGAGCTTTTGTTAAAAATTAAAATAACTTTGGTTGGCATTTAAACAACTGGCTACTGAACTACTGAAGATTTAATCTTTGGGTGCCAAACTGCCACAAAACACAAAATGTAATAAAAGAACAAGAAGAAATAAAGAAAGATCTGGCGACAAGAAATCATAATCATAAAACACACCTTGACAACTAAAGCGAAAATTCCGCAAGACTCAAGTTATCAAGTCGTAAAAATGTAACTAAAATGTTCAATGTTCGTTCACATTTTTATTCAGTTCACGGGATAAGAATGTCAGCGAGTTTTACAACCCTTGCTGAAATGGCCACGATATCAAAATATGAAAGTTTTACGGACATTCCTTCTACTTTTGATGGCGAAATGTCCACAGAAACTACGTTGTCTTTGCCGACACAGGTACCGCTTGTAACCTGTTGCAAATAATATATAGGCAGTAGTTTCAAACACAGGGTCCTACTAAATTTATTTTCCTACTTAATGAAAAGAGATAAGGAAGAGACAGTGGGATGACTTACAGCTGTTCCCAACACCCAATCTATCTCCTGTTTTTAACCCCCGACGAAAACGAGAGATATCTGTGGGACTTAATCGCGTAAAAAATATATATTTAAATCTGAATTTAAATACCTCGACGTCGGTTATATCAATGTTTTTAACCCAATCGACATTCTTATTTACATAACTCTCTAATTTTG
The DNA here is from genome assembly GCA_963691665.1 of Clepsis dumicolana. NCBI lineage: Eukaryota > Metazoa > Arthropoda > Insecta > Lepidoptera > Tortricidae > Clepsis > Clepsis dumicolana. The sequence continues at coordinate 12,971,089 of OY829515.1, read as the reverse complement.
AAACCAGAGCAGCACCTAAAACACTAACGATATGTACCCACAGGTAGGTGTACCTAATTAAAAAATATGCCAATAAAATACTTTCCGCTCGGAAACCCATTAGTCAGTCGAGAAAAGGTCATTTTAAAACAGCTCCTCAGAGAGGAAAACGAAGAAGCATTAATAATAAAATTTGTCAACAATAATCCCTAATGACCGCCGCACCACAAAGAATATCGTGCGAATTTTAAAATAATTCCAATTCAGTATTTTACCAAAAACCGGAGCTTAGAGAATTACAAATTTCCATAAAGCTTTACTGAGTCGCTGACGTAAGTACGAATCAATATTCCAAAACATGATACACGCATATTAGAATCCATGCATAGGAAGGATTTCCATGTAAATTAGAAGGCATAATTATTATGTTGACATTAGGTACTCCGTAGCTCAATCCGATAGGTCTTTTTATGTAAAAAATTAAAAAAAAAATGTTAGCAATATTTTGTGACGTGATCTCAGGTTTCAAATAAACCAATTTGTCATGCATCTATGCGAAGTATCTGTTAAAGTGATACTCGTAAATTAATACCTAAAACAAAACTAAAAATGTGATTTTATTGACTGACTGATTACTCTGCAGAGGTAATTCGAGACCCATAAAATGCCCATAAACAAATGGCTTACGTACCTACTCCGCGACCACACGTTTAAGACAGCCTTTACGCAGAATCAGTGATAGCACCTCTCTTTTTGTGTTGGGGTTTAAAATGTACTTATAGCTTACTAGCTGTTACCCGCGACTTCGTCCGAGCAGATTTCGGTTATCGATATCCCGCGGGTACTATAGAATTTTCCCAAGTAAAAAGTAGCCTATGTTATTCTTCAATATTCAAACCATCTTCTTACCAAATTCCATCTAGATTGGTGCAACGGTCTTTCCGTGAAGAGGTAACAAACAGACAAACGGAGAAACAGAGTACTTTCGCATTTATAATATTAGTCAGGATTCAGTACAAACGGTTCTAGTCTGTGCACGGCACTACACTCTCGAAACAGTTCTCTTTTATTCTGAGGGCACTGCAATAACTGTTTAAATTATCACCATCCGCTTTTCTCCGACAGCCCCTACTTCGTCGCAATACAGGCTGTTTTCGAACGGTTTCTCATCAAATCGTTTTTCCTTTGGAGCACCCTTTGTTTAAATTGGGTGGGAACTTGTTACGGGCACTATTCGGAGAGCTCTGGGAATTGTTCACGTGTTTATTTTACCATAGCTGAGTTAGGTTAGAGTTTAAGAGGGCATTTTTAGAACTGGCTAAGTTTTAAAAGAAACAGGAAAGTCTTCCACTTGATTATCCATTCTGGTTGGTTTTAGATGAGAGTGTAGAGAGTGTAGGTCAAATAATCCGTTAAATTTGTAAAGTATTGTGCAGTCATCCTTTTAATAAGTAAATTCGCCGTACGACACCTGAAGTTTTTTTTTCGATCTATCGACCTTTATCGTACCTGATGGCAAGTGCAGATGAAGTCGAAGATATAGCTGAATATACTTAATAAAGTAATTAGTTAATTAACTGAGTAAGATAATGTCATTATTAAGCACGTTTTAGTATAATAAAGTTATACATTATCGTGCAAGCTTTGCCCCGTGGAAGAATAAAAAATTGGTTAGTTCCCTAACTCATCTGAATTTCGAATAATCGCCCCATTTTATAGATCCTACTTCCATGATACTCGTGTTCAAGATATCTTGAAACTTGAGTCTTGAAATTCGGCGGACATTATAATGTCTGCTGAATTTCAAGTCTCTAGCACCAGTGGTGCTTTGTTTGTCAGTCAGATAGTAACGTTACTGTTTTATTAAAAGTTTTCATTTAGCTGGCACTATTCGTATGTAAGTTGGCCGCTTCAAAATTTGCAAACCGTTTTTCGACCACTTTTTTTTCGATTAAGCTGTTTAGCATATTTATGTAAGTTCAATGACAATAGAAGTACAAGTACAGTTAGCAAAAAGTACAGTCAGCAAAAAACCGGCCAAGTGCGAGTCGGACTCGCGCACGAGGGTTCCGTACAAAGATTTTAACGCTTTTCCCCGGTGTTTTAACAAGTCCAGTGTAAGCTGAACCCTGCTCCTAAGCAAAATGTACGCAGTGTGGGGTCAACTTATATTGGTCTTCGAAATCTACAGACAGGCATAAAAATTTAAGATTTTGAGACTTTTTGGGGTGGTTGTGCTACAAGAGCTACCTTCATACCAAATTTCAAGTTTCTAGGACAACTGGAAGTACCCTTTAGGTTTTTGATTTCGTCAATTTGTATGGAAATAGCCTTTTTGATGACCGTATCTTTTGATTGCGTTGACTTAGAAGGTTGGTTTTTCACAGCTTCAATTACCCACAGGCTTGAGTATTTGATATTAATTTCAGCATGCTACTTCCACGCGCTCCAGAGAAAAAGGGTCTTGACAGACAGACAGACAGACGGACAACAAAGTGATCCTATAAGGGTTCCGTTTTTTCCTTTTTAGGTACGGAACCCTAAAAACTAGTATTAAAAATGAAATTGTTAACAGAAAGCTTATATGGATCTACCAGGGCAATGTATTTAACACACTCACAATATATTTTTCAACTAGGTAAGTAAATAAGAGTTAATTTCAAAGGTAATCCCTCAGCGCTGAATTATCATTTTGTTAAAATCTCTTGATATCTTATCCACATTATACGCTGAACAAACTTTAGCTTACTATAAAACTAAACAGGTGGTACCTATCTTATAACCACATAATAGAGGTAATATACGAGATCAAAGTTATTTCCGTTATATCTTAAGCTGGCTTAACTAACGAAGCCAAGTGAAGGTATAATATTTGATCCATTGTCTAACAGTTTGTAATACCAGACAGCTGGAGGCTTATCACACATAATGACGTTAATTTATGCTCTTAAGGTTTGTCCCTGCGCTTAGGTCCTTCCAGTATTGACGAAGATTTTAGACGACCGGATAGCCTAGTGGTTAGAGACCCTGACTATGAAGCTTGAGGTCCCGGTTCAATCCCCGGTCGGGGCAGATGTTTGTATGATGTATACGAATGTTTGTTCTCGGGTCTTGTATGTTTAATATGCATATAAGTATGTATTTATCTATATTAGTATGTTTATCCGTTACCCATAGTACAGGTTTTGCCTAGTTTGGGACCAGGTCAATTGGTGTCAATTGTCCCATGACATTTATTTATTTGAAATGGGGGAGCTGAAGTGAGGCAAATTTTTAAGAAATTTAAAAAGGTAAGGAAACAAAGCTATTGTTCATTATTTCGTATGGAAGATTATAAAATTTCATATTTTTCGAATAACGAATGCAGCAGTAGCATGGTTACAAGCAGAAAACTAGGGGTGAGTTCAGATTTTTTTTCTACACTTTCCTTTCGTTAAAACCTAGGATTTTTTTTATGGTAGGAAAATTATAACTTTATAACTTATGCTTACAAAACGAATTAATTCAAAACAATTTACAAAGATGTTGTTCACAGGCCAGGCTCTATAGTTGTGTCATCGTGTGTCCTCAATCTTCGTTCTGCAACCTTCCACGGCAGTTTCCCTGTACAACATACATTTTATATGTAGTAAACGCGGCAAAGACGGCTGCAATATTTCACTTACATCAATTTCAGTTTTTCTTCATCAAAACCAGCGCAAAAAGTATCTTCTTACCTAGTATCTTAGTGAAACCAGTAAAGTAATTACTACCTCCCGCGAGACTTTTTTTGTGGACTGATGATTAATGTTCCATATGTTTACTTTGTACAGATGTTCCTACTTTTTTCTTTTCTGCGGTGAAGTTTCCAGTTTTCAAGCACAATTTGATTAAGATAGCTTTTCGAAGGGAAGAGTGTACATAATAAAGGTACGGTGATAATAAGTTAGGGGTTGTTTTAAGGCCTAATTATGTAGAGTTGCATGCATTACTCTTACACATATTATAAGTACTCTAAGATGGGTAGGTACAGAAGCCGAATGTATTACAAACTTGTCACGAATGTGACTTTTTTTTTAATCATAGACAAACATACCGACCTGACCCTACCTGACCTAAATCAAAACTTGCATAATACTTCCAATTGATCTAGAATCGCACTACACAAGTCAAATGAAGTAATAAATCCGAAAAACAATAAATAAATAAATATATATATTATTATTTTTATTTTTTATATTATGGGAAAATTGACAAAAATTGAGCTAGTCCCAAACTAGGCAAAACTTATGGGTACTAGACAACGGGTAAACATACTTATACTTAAAGATACATACATAACTTACTTCTATAGTTATTAAACATCCAAGACCCGAGAATTAACATTCGTATTCATCACACAAACATCTGCCCCGACCAGAGATCGAGCACGGGACCTCAAGCTTCGTAATCAGGCTCTAAAACCACTAGGCTATTCGGTTTCCAGTTTTTTTTTATTATTAAAATCTCATCATAACATTTCAAATTAAAATTTAGCTTTAATTAACTTTTATCAAACTTCATACACTTTCATAAACAATAATTATACTAAAAACGAGTATAAGCTTTAGACGGTAAAATAGAGGCAACGGACTTGGAGAAACGGCTCTGTGCTATTCGCCACTGCCGTTTTAAGTAGAGGTCAGAGTCATCAAATATTCCGATTTGCGGCAGGTTTGAAGAAGACCCGAGAAGAAAGTGGTTGGGTGTGAGTCCTTCAGGGCATCCAGGCTCCACAGATACATGGGTTAAAGGTCTACTGTTTGCCATATTCTCGGCCTCTGCAAGTAGGGTTGTTAACACCTCTTCCCGAGGAGCTCTTTCCTTCAAAATTACTTTTAAAGAGGTCTTAATAGACCGGATTAAACGCTCCCAGGCTCCAGCCATGTGGGGGCTAGCTGGTGGGATAAATGACCATTTAATACCCCGGTTGGCGGCCTCTGACGTGAGTGTGACTTCGTCCAAATCTTGAATAGCTAATTTGAGTTCGGTATCAGCACCTCTTAGGTTAGTTCCATTATCAGAAAACAGATTTTGTGGCCAGCCACGTCTTGCGGCCATTCTGCGCAGGGCCATGATGAGCGAGTCCGTAGTCAAAGTATGAACCAGTTCAATGTGAACCGCTCTCACCGTCAGGCATGTGAACAGCACCCCGTATCGCTTCTCGCGGCGGCGGCCGACTGTTACCTCCATGGGGCCGAATAAGTCCACGCCGCAGTAGCTGAACGGCCTTTGATGATGAGCTAATCTGGCTTCTGGGAGCTCACCCATTCGCGGAATTTGGGGTTTAGCTTTGTGAATCTTGCAGGTCAAGCATTCGGCAGCCACAGCTTTGACTGTAGGTCTCATGCGAATTATCCAGTATTTTTGCTTTAATTCATTCACTACCATCTCATTATATCCATGAGCGGCTTTTTCGTGGTAATATTTAACAAGCAGTCTGACTATGTAATTTCGTCCTTCTAAAATAATAGGTGTTTTCATTTCAGGACTCACGTTGGTCGCAGCGTTGATTCGACCTTCAGCTCGCATCAGTCCATTTCTATCCAGGTAAGGAGATAAGGTGTATAGTACAGGTAAGTGATTCTTATTTAATAATTTTCTTTCCTTAAGCAGCGCTATTTCTTCGCTAAATGATTGATTTTGTGAATATTTCAGGATTAGACATTCTGCGTGTTCTATTGTTGTAGCTTCCAAATGATCAAATTCATACTTTTTTAGTTTGTAAATAAACTTCAAAACAGCAGCGGTCGCGCGCAGCAGACGGATCCATGAAGAAAATCTCGTCGGTTCAGGTATGTTTAAATTTTCAGTCTCCCGGTGGACTATCAATGCCAACTCCAAATTTTCTTTCTTAATTTCATTCGATAGAATGTCCGCCGGCCACTCGTCCTCGCTGCAGTGCAAAAATGTTGGGCCCTTTAGCCAATTGCTCTCGCTGTGTAGTTTATACTGTGTTTTTTTTGTCGCTAAATCAGCGATATTCATTTGAGAAGGAACGTAACGCCAATCAAAACAACTCGTTAACTCGTCAATCTCGCCCAGTCTATTTGCTATATACTCCTTGTAGTTGCGACTCTCGTTCCTTATCCAATACAATACAGTAGTAGAATCCGTCCAGTAGTAAGTTTGTTTTGATTTAATTCAATGTTCATCTCGTATTGTTTTAGCCAGGCGGGCCGCAAGCAACGCGCCCTGCAGTTCGAGCCTCGGCACCGATACTAGTTTTGTAGGTGCAATTCTATTTTTACAAGCGATGAATGCAACGCACACATCGCCGTTCGAGTTAATTGACCGCCAATACGCAACAGCTGAGTATGAACTGGGCGAAGCGTCGCAAAACACATGCAGTTGTAGCTCGTCCGCCATCTCTTTCGTACTCACGGTCGTAGTCTTATGCGCGGGCGAGAAAAACCATCTCGGCACACGCAAGCCAACAACTTGTTTTAAGTCATTGATCCAGTCTTGAAAATCAATAAACAATTCTTTTGTTATTTTGTCGTCCCATCTAAGGTCTGTCTTCCAGATAGATCTCAATAATATTTTTCCCTTTATAGTAACGGGAGATAAAATTCCGTATATGTCGTAAATAGACATTGCAATTCTCAAAACCTCTCTTTTTGTAGGTGGTCTCCTAAATTCGAGGATGTCGTCGGGAATATTCTTCAGCGAAATATCCACAGCTAACGAGTCTTCACTAGGGTCCCACAACAGCCCCAAGGTTCGCTGGGATTTATTTTCACCGTCGATCAATAGATTTTCTCCATTGTCACTTAATTGATCTTTGGGCAAATGCAATAACACTTGTTTGTTATTACAGGTCCACCCGCGCATTTCAAATCCTCCACAACTGTGCACCGTGGATACGTCATTTATCAACTTTATCGCTTCGCTCGCAGTGGACATGGAGTCTATGTAATCGTCCATGTAATGACTTTGGACGATGGCTCGCACGGCGTCCGGCTTTGTTTGTGTGAACAGCTGTGCATTTTTATCCTTAATAAATTGAGCTATAAACGGAGAGCAGTTTGCGCCAAAAATAAGTGATGTCATCGCATAATGTTTTATCGGTTGTCTTTCACTATCGCGCCATAAGAACCTCAGAGCGTTTTGATCCTCGTTTCTTATTTTTATTCTGAGAAACATGTCACGAATATCTCCGGTTACTCCGATGCAATTTTCTCTAAATCGTAGCATAATACCGTAAAGTGACTGCAATAAATCTGGCCCTTGCAGAAGGTAGTCATTTAGGGATTTTCCGTGGGCGGTAGCGGCGGCGTCGAAAACCAGCCTTAGCTTCTTCTTACGAGGGTTATCTACTCCAAAGTGGGGAAGGTACCAAATCCGACTTCCGGTTTCTGCAGTCTCTGTCACTTCTCTGGCGTAGTCATTCTCTAATAAATGCTGAATGCGTTCCCTGTACCGCTGCGCGTATTCTTTATTGCTTCGTAATTTATTCTCGATTGATTTAAATCGTTTGTGTGCATTCGGAAGGGAATTCTTCAATCCTTCCTCGGTTCTCCACGGGAGACCAACTTCCCATCTACCATTTGTAATTATTGCGGTGTTATTCAATAGAGACAACGCCCGTTGTTCATCTTTATTTTCTCTTTTTTTATTACCAATGCCTATATTTTCTAATGCGAAGTATTGGCGCACCATCTCATGTAATATTTCTTCTTCACTGTAGGTACTCGCGCGTTCACTTGAGGCAATGTTTATAATTGCGCATGATCTATCAACATGAAGTCGCTCGGTTCTCGTCGGTAAATCAGCTGTGCAGGTAGGTGACGGCGGCGGGGTGCCCGCGCGCGGGGCAGAGGTAGCGGTGCGCGCGCGCGGGGCAGGGGCGGCGGCGCGCGCGCCCGGCCCACTGCTGGGCATCGGGTGTGCGGCGCCCGGGTGACGTAACGCAAATTGATCAACAGGATTTGACAGCGCGGGGCGCTGGCTTAGCGACCCTCGGATTAGTGGCGACATTATAAGGCCGTGTACACACCATCCTAATGGTGTTAAAGTGGCAAAAGGTTCACATTCTTAAGGGCATCATGAGATGATAATTGTCTTGTCCTATTAACAATTGAGGTTTAACATTTATATTTTGAAGATAATCTTTTATGTTACATAGATAATCATAGTTATTAATGTCTATCTTAGATAACTTTTGCACTGGTAAATCTAACTCAGAAATTTTACGTGCTCGCAAATCGAAAGTTTGATTATTTTCGTTAGATAATTTAAAGTCAATAAGTTCCGATTTACACAATATTTCACCAGAGTTCCAAGCACCACGTAAACGTAAAGTTTCGGCTTTTCCGGTCAGGTCTAACTGATTCACTAAGTCCGCGGAAATTAACGACACGGTAGCGCCATCGTCCAGGAGCGCGAACGCTGTTATCACGCCCTTAGGACCGTGAATGTTCACTCGAACAATTTTTAATAACACTTTATTATTGTTTATGTTTACGTTGGCCACCGTGGCCTCGGGGACGGGCTCGCTGTCGGACTCCGAGTCGGCGGCGGGCTCCGGTTCGGCTGCGGCGACGTTGGCGTCAACGTCAACGGTGTGCACGCGCAGCGGCGGCGCCTGCGCCGCTGACGGCTGTGGCGGGTAGTGCAACAATGCGTGGTGCGGCTGCCCACATCCATCCTTATCGCACATCGGTGCTGAGCAACTCTCTTTGTCATGATTGCTTGATAAACATTTAAAGCAAATTCCGTTATTTCTAACGTAGCTCCATCTTTCTTTGCGCAATGATTTTTTAAATAACCTGCAGTTGATGAGACTGTGCGGTGATAGCTTGCAATATTTACATTTTTCTGTGTGAGTGATTGCGAAATTTGCGTGTTGTTTGCTTGCTCCTTTGTCGATATAGTTTATCGTGTTTATTTGACTGATTCCGGCCTCTGTAATCTTTTTTGCTTCTTCGGACAGGAATCTCGATAGCAAATCTAGTTTTGACTCTTTGTTTATGACTCTGTGTCTGTGATTATAAATAAAATCAGACCATTTAGTGAGCAGGGCGGTAGGTAGCTTGGACAATATTATAGAACATATGCTCACCCCCTGCAGGTACTCGTCTCGGCCGAGAGTCTTCACCGCAGCCACAAAGTTTTTAATTTTAATGGAGAACTTCACAATATCACAGATATAATTAGGGGATAGCGGGGGAAGCTTTTTAATGTCGCTCATGATTCTAGTTATGATCACATCAGTATTTCCAAATTGCAGTTCGAGGGTTGATATTATTATATCGGGCGAGGCACCGCTCATGAGTAAAGCGGACACAGCTTCTTTCGCTGGTCCGACGAGGCACTTTCTTAAGCGCCATTGATTTTCTTTTGAGGTATAGTTACAAACTTCCGTTGATTCTTCAAAAGCTTGCTTAAAATTCAACCACTCCATTGCATCACCCGAAAATGTAGGTAATTCACGTGGAGTACTCAAACGACTTATTAAATGCTGGTCGTGATTGCTGGTGGAAGACGTGAGGTTGTTGAGAGCCTGCGCTAGCAGTAAGGTGGCGTCGGCTTCTGGGGCGCCCTTGGCTGATGCAGGGCGGCCTCGGGGGCGCTCCTCCTCGTGCACATCGGCCTCCTGGCCCTGTGGGAACGCCTGCTGACTTTGATCGATCCACTTCTCAATTTGGTCGTCGTTCACCATTTCACTTGCCTTCGATGATACGTGACTGTATTTTTCTTCCAGGGCTACTAGTTCAGCCGCCAATTTCTTTTTTACTAGTGCTGTTTGTATGCGTGCTAATTCTTCAGCAGCCTGAATTTCTAGCTTCTTCCGTTCGGTTATTAATTGATATGATGTAGATGTAGATTTCTTTGACTTCGAGCTGTTGCCATGGCGTGAACCAGGCGGGCGAGACGGCACTTTTTCAGCCGAGTTCCTCACATCTTTTGAAGTTGAGGTACCCGCAACTGGATCAGTTGCTACGTAAGTCTTGTCGAACTCTTTAACATCTGGTTTGGGGTTTTTATCAGGTAGCTCCTTCGTGAGTTGCTCGTGGACATTAAATTCGTCCTTTGTGACCAGTTCGTTATTACGATTCTGTCGTTCTTGTTCTTTTTTCACGGTGCTGCGGGTATTTACCATCTTGTGCGGCGTTCGTATCATGCAGAATAAAATCAGATCCGGTTTGAATGACCACTTTTATAAGCTTTAGACGGTAAAATAGAGGCAACGGACTTGGAGAAACAAGAAAACAAATAGCGTAAGTATTAAATTCGCGAAAACGGTCACGAGGGCGACACACCGACCGTTCGGATTGCCATTAATTTTGCAACTGCTCCCCGATTGGGCGCAGGTAATGACATACGTTATTGACATCTACAGATATACATAATACAGGCGTCCCTCGCGCTCGCTTCGTGTGATGCGTCTTTATTATATAAGCAAACTATAAAAACATAAGCATTCAGTGTATCAGGTAAGTATTTTGTAAAGCCCTTTTTAATATATGTATTTATTAGACTTTAGTTTTAAGCTCTTTTTCAGGTAAGTCATCGAGGGGTCGCTACGCCGGCGCCTGCCGTTTACAACGAGCTACTTACTTTAATTAAGGCTGAATATAAACGGAAGCCATTCACCCAAAGCTCGTTCAAAAAGTTTTAATTAAACCGTTATCTCATTTCGCGATTGTACTATAGACTAGTGGCACTGGAAGTTTTACTTTTGAACGCCAAATACAATCAATCAAATCTGTTTTAATGAAAGAGCTCATTTGCTAAGGTACTGCATTCGAGAAAACAAAAACTCATTACCCTGTGGAGCTTTTTCACAATCAATTAAACAGTCATTTCTTTAGCAGACGTAAGACATGACAGTTTGATGTTTGCAGGGAAAAGGTTCCACGGTATTACGAAGTTTCCTCGACTGTACATACAAGTAAACATGTTCACCACCACTACACTAATAACCATACGGCGGATGGGCAAATACAAAACATGATTTTTTAGTTCATTTTATTTTCCCACACTTACCCACTCCTGCGAAGCAATTTAATGGTCCAACCAAACCAAGTTGTAGATACCACTTCTTATGTTTAGTATTCATTATTGTCATGGATCCTATTGACGAAGCCATTTAATGCTGATCTTTAAATTGGTAATTTGTTATTATTTTTTGTTGTTGTTTATTGAATAAATAATTTGTGTATTTGTGTGTGAAAAACTCAATCTGCACTCGGCCTGAGTAAGAACTAATATAGCCCAAGCTCACTCATGAGAGGAGGCTTGGCCCAGCATTGAGACGTAAAAAAGATTTTTTCTAGCGATCTCAAACCAATTTGTATCCATAGTTCGAACTAGTTTGGTACTTACCAGATTAAACTAGACACAACTGCACTAGCTGGGTCAATCTGATAGCCGACCTAGGGCTGCCATCCGTCCGAGTTTTTCCGGATTGGTCCTAGTTTAAAGGGCGTCCGGTGAGCATCCGGAAGGGGTTTTCAAAAAGTGTCCTCGAAATCCTGATTAATTCAAAGATAGAGCAATTAAATAAACCAAACGACAGTTAAAAATTCATTCGCAATAGTAAACTGCATGATGCTGCATCTATCAAACAAGCTAACTTCGGCGTTGCAAAATTAGCTGACGTGACGAGGTTTTGTTTTATTTTTAATGTAAAAATGTGTACGGGAAAAAGCTAAATTTCACCCAAATGTCCGGGGTTTTGACAGTTTTTATCCGGTGCAGGCAATTTCGGTAATGGTAACCCTAAGCCGACCGGATCTGCTGCTTGTGCGGGCCCGAGTTTATGTGCCTTGATTGCACGGGGAGAGAGTTATAAACCCCTGCCTTTTGACGTTCGACTTCAACGTTTTTGCATGATTTGTCACATGTTTGTCTGCGATTACAGACTATCCTGTGCTCCGAGCACGAATATTCAAATCCTACGTAACGTAATCGAGTAGTCACCTTATCGAGAAAATGTAGGTAGGTATTATAACCTCTACAGCAGCGCCCCCCCTGAGTGTAATTGATACAAAAAAAATATCTCGATGGCGACACGTTATCGTTACTTAGAATTCGAAATTCGTGCTCTGGGGACTGATATTGTCAGTGCGCCTCTTAGACAGTACGTCTCGCTGCCACTGGGTCGTGTGCTCCCAGAGGAAAGACTACGAATCAGTCCGAAACATGATCCGTTTTATTTCACAAAGACCATTGCCGACAGAAACTACAGTAGTTTAATGTATTATTTAGGTAGATTTCAAAGTCGTCTTAAGCGATCATTTAATATTAATTTCCTAAGTCTCGAGTACTTTGTTGCGTTGGCTTCGTGTTTGGTATGTGAATATTAAATTGCTTTTAAGTTTTACTCGAGGTTATTGATGTTAGGAAAGCAAATATGGTTTTGCTCTCGCTCGAATTTATTACTAAATGTTTGTGTTTTGTTTAGGTACAAATGAATCGTGACCCGCTGGAACCTTTTCATAGAAAATGTCATGGTGACATCGCATTGCCTGACAAGGAAAATTATGACTAGAAGGTCACGACTGGTAACGATATCCTAATTATCCTAAGTCGCCTACTCTGGGTTTACATAAGTTTATACTTTGATATATAGGTAGATATTCTAGCTACAACATTATGAATTGTGTTTTTTAAAGTTGAGAGATTCTCCTGTAGAAGAAACTAACTTCAACTTGACTCGCCACCACAAAGGTGAGAATAAGTAAACTTCAGTTTGAGTTGGAAAAACACACTTCCGTCTCATACAAAAGTTATACTTCGTTCTCATCCTAATTACACGCTCGCGTCGTATTACATAATGTCACATACCTACATACGAGCTTCACTAATGCGCAATCCTGAACTTTGGCTGTTATTGTGCAAGCGTCCTTGTGTTAATATTGTGTGTGGTACCTACTGATGCGAGGATCTAAATAACGTGAAGTTGTGTGTAACTTTGAAGATCTTGAGTTGTTTGGTAGATCCGTGATAATTATGCGATTTCTTCGGAGAGTGAGACACAAGTATAAGATTAAAGATCTCGATCTAGTAACGTTCTCATCATCATCAAACTTAAGAGTTTGACTCTTGTTGGTGGAGTGTCTTCCAATTATCTCTCCTATAAGCCAACTCCTTGACCTCCTGATACACAACACCACCACTTCTCCTGGTCCATGTAGTTTCTCCTGGATCGACCTCTTTCTCTTTCCTTAAATTTTTGCTTCTTTTAAGTTTCCGTAGCTAAAGTGGCAAAAGCGGAATCCTTATAGTTTCGTCATGTCCATCCGTCCGTCCGCATGTCACAGGCTTTTTACTCAAAGAATGTAAGAGGTATATTGATGAAATTTGGAGTATAGGTGTCTTGTAGAAGCCGCTACTTAGTTTAATAGTTAGGTAAATAACAAAGAAAAATATTTGTAGGGGGCACTCCATACATATAACAAAAATTGAAAAGGCTAACCTAACCTAACCATTTTTATTTCATTAATTGTGCCCCCCCCCCCCCCTCCTTATCTTCTAAACCATAGGTCCAAAAATATGTAAAAAATCACATTGTGTAATTCCACTCGTAATTATGTGCGTGATTGCGTAGTCTTTGTACGTGTGTGCATTACTAGCAAGTGGGGGGAACTGGCGTCATTGGTTGTGGAAGGAAATACGAACAATTACATTTTCTATTCTCTTTTTATTACTTCTGTTATTCACGCCGAGTTCCATCGCGGTCTTGAAACTAAATTCCGACACTATCTATTCAGGTCAGCTTCAACAAGGAAGTTAGACATCTTCCCCCAAACTTCTAGCAAAACAAGATCAAGCAATGCAGAACTGAATCACTCAGAATACAGAACAAACCAGAACCCGCGAGCGTGCCTGAAAGTGAGGCAAATAAAACTACTCTTGAATAGAGTAGTTTGGCATAGTCATCTCCGAGCACGCAACGTATCGTGACGTGTTGTACGAATGACAATATTATACTAACTAATCCCTTCTCGTGACGTTCTTACATACAGAAATAGAAAGCAGTTGGGTTTATAAAAAACCGGCCAAATGCGAGTCGGACTCGCGCACGAGGGATCCGTAGAAAGATCCGCTTTTCCCCAGTGTTTTAAGAAGTCCAGTGTTAGCAGAGCCCTGCTCCTAGACGAAATGTAGACGGACGGACGGACGGACGGACAAACAGACAGACAGACAGACGGACAACAAAGTGATCCTATAAGGGTTCCGTTATTTCATTTTGTGGTACGGAACCCTAAAAACAGAATATGTTTAAATTTCAAGTACAAACGGGTAGCGAAATCAATAAAAAATGGACTCACTCCGCGGCGTGCGATTATAACTGAACGTGGGTTCTGGTTTATTCCGTATTCTGAGCTGAATCAGTAATTATATCCGGTAACAATAGTGCTGGTCCCGGTTTCATTACCGGAACGGCTGGCGATGTTGCATTGAATTGCAAATCCGTTTTGTCACATCCACACCCTCTTGTGGTCAGTGTGGATTACTTTACGTAAGTATATGTACTATTTGAAGGGTGTTTACTCGTCACCTAGAACAACCAGAGGGTCGAGCATGACTTTTCCAATCCTGCGTCACGTAAAATCGTATAGCCATCGTTGTCTAGTTTGTATGACGTTTGGAACAGCGCCCGCCCGTGAGCATATTTGGAACTAAAATTTAGTATGAGGTTTCTCGATCTCGATACGATAACCGTAACGTTACGCAGGATTCGACAAGTCGTGCTTGACCCACAATCACCTTGGCAACTTTTTGAGTTATCGCGATTTGAAAGTTTCGAACAATGTAGGTAGTTATCCATATAATTTTCGTATACTTAATTTACACCTTTTTTAAAGTGATAAAAAAAGACCAGTTACTTACGTAAATATTTATATCTGTAATTGAGTGGTAACTTATAATCTATTGAGATTAAAATCTCGTTGTAAAAAAAAGTGACTCAGACCTGTTAGTTCTCTCCATGTACGCTTCATATTGTTTGAGTTTAAGGTAACTATAAGTTTAGTGAAATAAACGGATCACTCACGTATTTCAGTCGAGTATAGTCGAGTGTAAAGGAAGGACTACAGATTAGTCCGAAACAAGTCGAGGTATACTCGACTGACATACGTGAGTGATCCGTTTATTTCACTATGATTGAGTCTCACGGTAGTTTTATGTTAAAAGTAACTATAAGCTATTGTTAACCGACATAGTGTCCTAAAAGCACAACATATCTAATAGCTAATAGAAGACAGTCACACTAGGCACCTCGCCAATCTCGTGTTGATGAGTGTTTCTAAGCCCGTTAGTCTTATGAAAGTAGTTTGTGGTTTAACAGATGTGAGCAATCTCGTGTTGATGAGTGTTTCTAAGCCCATTAGTCTTATGAAAGTAGTTTGTAGCTTAACAGATGTGAGCAATCTCGTGTTGATGAGTGTTTCTAAGCCCGTTAGTCTTATGAAAGTAGTTTGTGGTTTAACAGATGTGAGCAATCTCGTGTTGATGAGTGTTTCTAAGCCCATTAGTCTTATGAAAGTAATTTGTAGCTTAACAGATGTGAGCAATCTCGTGTTGATGAGTATTTCTAAGCCTGTTAGTCTTATGAAAGTAGTTTGTGGTTTAACAGATGTGAGCAATCTCGTGTTGATGAGTGTTTCTAAGCCCGTTAGTCTTATGAAAGTAGTTTGTGGTTTAACAGATGTGAGCAATCTCGTGTTGATGAGTGTTTCTAAGCCCGTTAGTCTTATGAAAGTAGTTTGTGGTTTAACAGATGTGAGCAATCTCGTGTTGATGAGTGTTTCTAAGCCCGTTAGTCTTATGAAAGTAGTTTGTGGTTTAACAGATCTGAGCAATCTCGTGTTGATGAGTGTTTCTAAGCCCGTTAGTCTTATGAAAGTAGTTTGTGGTTTAACAAATGAGAGCAATCTCGTGTTGATGAGTGTTTCTAAGCCCATTAGTCTTATGAAAGTAGTTTGTGGTTTAACAGATGTGAGCAACTGCTGCTCATTTATATCGGTTTTTACTATTAGGTGCCTAAGAAAGTTATAGATAAAGGGTATTTATTAACACGTTCACCAGCGGTAGGCGGCTATAGCCGTTATTACCTACAATAAAAATTCTATTGTGCCACGTTTACCGATAGCGAAAGCATTAATAGTACATTGTGCATGAAGGGCGGTAAGAAAGGTATTACTAACGAAAGTCTATTAGAAGGCCGACGCTGAAGGCGGAGGGCTTTTAATGACTTGAGTTTGTAATACCCTTACTGCCCGTGATACACACAATGTATTTCATCACATTTGCGAGGACATAAATACATACAACAAAAGGCAAAAAATCTATTTATTAAAAGTTTGGTCTTCACATACAAAAGATATATTTTACTAAGTATAGGCAGTACCTCCGTAAATATTAGATTAAGTATATACGATTATAAATATAAACTCAGCAGTCGGCAACAAATAATAGTTTTGAGATTGCCAACTTTTTTCAATGGAGACTTCAGACTTCCAGTACTTCCACAGATAATGATAAAAAACGCGTTTAGAAACTGGAAAGACGAAAGCCCATCCATATAGCCAGTTTTTATCGTTTTCAAAATAAAATTCACTGAAATAATTGCAAAGTAAACTCAAATAGTTTTAAAACACAATAATAACGTTTAAATTAAGTAATACTTATTTGTAGAAAACGTAAAAAAACATGTTTGATTTAAAACCTCCTTAGTGTGGAATGACATATTATACCTACTTACCTACGAGTGAACGCCATATTTTTTAAAACTAAACTCATTACTCTCTTGGGAAAATTACAAAGTACCTATTACTCCCGTAGGAATAATTTAGGCCGTTGTCCTTCAGTATGCCTGCGTACAATACGACGCTTTACGAGCAAGTGTGATGAAAAAACCAATACTGTTCCTGGTTCTCCACAGAACTATATCGGGGTAGAAGAAAAGATTTCATCGATTTGTATTATATGAGAACCGAGCGTATAACATTTCGCGTAGGTAAGTATTTTAAAGTCTCGAGTGTAATTTAGTGAGGAAATAACTCGGTTGACATCTCCAACTTTTGTGGTAATATTAGGACGGTTCATTGTTGAACAGGAAGGTATTTTGTTTTTAAAACCTGACGTCGCACGCGGAAAACGGTGCTTGTTTTTGTAAACCTCATAGTGACGTCGCATTGTTTATTGAGGAAATTTGTTTATGACGTTTACTGTGAGAACGTTCTATTGTGGGTCAGGAATCAATTTGTTCGTTAGTACATAATTATAGTAGTTAGAGAACCTAACTCCGAAGCTAGAAGTCCCGGGCGGATATTTGCATGATAAATAAGAATTTGCTGTCGACTCTTTGATGTTTAATACCTATGTATTTAAATATGTATGTATCTGTTTTTATCCGTTGTCTATTAATTATTAACTTGGGACTACGTCAATTTGTCCCATGACATATCTATTTATTATTTAATATATTTATGTATAGTCAGGCTACCAAGGTATTTTGTTTTTAAAACCTTACGTCGCGCGCGGAAAGCGATAGGGAGCTGGAACGCGTAATGACGTTATCAGTTCTTTTTGGCACTCGACGTAACCGTAACATATATAGGTACACTCTTTCCTTCTATCCCAATATAGTTCTGTGCTGAAATCAATGTCAAATTTTTAGAAACGCACAGACCAATGCCACCGATATCGTCGTCCCTTTTCCTTTATAATTCATAATTTACATGCTTATACGCAAACCCGAAGCGTAGTCTCAATTCAAATAAATCACACCCTACTGTCAACATGCCAGCCCTCGGCCCGATAAAGGATTGTGACAGGAACTTTTCCATTACTCCCAACTGTCAATAAATTGTTAGAATTTGGTTGACTGATTTGGTTGTGGGTTCTGTAGCATAACAGAAAAGTTTGAAGAGTAGGTGAGAAGATACGTTGGCGGTTGCATGCAATAATATAATATTAACATATTATATATAACAAAAGTAGTAAGTAAGTTAACAAAAGTAGTAAGTAAGTTAACAGAAGAATCAAGAATGAAAGGGTATAAAAGAGAGATGTTTTAAGTTGGACGTTTACAGTCAGCATCAGTTACTTCTAAGCAACCGAAGCGGTGACAAAGATCTGCACAAGCTCTTATGTCTATAACAATAGAGCCGTGCTTAGATCATTGTATCATGTGGTCTAAAGATCGATTTAAATGCGGTTTTTTAAAAATCTAAACCTAGTTTAATAGAAGTTGTTTTGCAGCTTTTGATAAGATATTAGACTTTATAATGGAAATGCCAAGAGTGGTTGGGCCATTGTTAAGTTGAAGATACACAATTTTTAATAAATACTCCTCTTTTAAGCCGAAGGAAAAAAAACTTGGAATATCCGCTTTGTTCCCACTGATGATGAGATTTTAGCTAACAATGGGACAGCGGTGTTACCGAAATAAAGAATGCTCATCGTTTTATTTATGAGGGAAAGGTTGGACCCAGTACACCAGTTCAGGGTAGGTACATCGCTAAGGGTTGGGCCGTTATTTACGGCCAGCCCTGAAATTCTAATTGGCTTTAGTGACCTTCGAAATTGAGAAGGTTTATGCTAGTGTTGTTCAGGTTAGGAAAGGTATTGAAACTGGTAGGTTTTAAAGGAAAGCACTACGAGCAGAGAAAAATTTTTTTTTTGGTTTCCTTGAAAGGAATTATTTGTTCCGATTGTAGAGCTCAATTCCACGATCAATTTAAGCCATAAAGTCTAGTTATATCAGAAGCTGGTGATTGAAAAATATTATGATCTGCGAAAATGTTCGTTTAAAATAAGTCTTTTTTTATTCATCTCATCCAGGATAGGCAAAGGAAACAAAGTCCATGCAGCCATGTGTGTCGTTTATTTTCTGCAAAAGTATCGTCACAGTCAGAGTCGTCATTTTGCCCTGGTCACGTCCTCTCAGCTGCTCATGGCTTTCGTAAAGCGATAGTGTGTTTACGGAGAGCTACGGTGAGGAGCGGCCGGCAGATTCTTGCGGGTAACAAGCAAAGGGAATACGCGTTTTCACTTGAATTCTTAATTTGCCATCACGTAATTTTATTGTATAATGCACTATCTTTATTATCCACCAAACAGCATTGAGCACAGAAAATATGATTCTATTAACCAACACGATCCATAAGGTTTTAAGAAGATTAAATGAAAATTTAAGGTATAACGATTTGCTCGTCCACTATCATTATTATAAGTTCGAGCACAAAATGTATCAATAGCTGGGGTTGAGAATTTTCTGAAAAATTACACCTATTTCAACTCAATTGAGACACAAGATCCCAAACTCACCCGATAGGTATTGTTTCCGAATTTTTTGAGCTCCCATCAAAACTTCACGATTCCATACACACAACTCACACATTAACAGAACAATCGTAATCCCTGTTGAAGTTTAATTAAGATTAACAGCTCGCGAAACTCGTCAGGCTATTTAGGATACATACATACATACATATACCTATCCAGAGGGTGATATTTTTCCATTTCCCCCAAATTCCCTGTATTTTAAGCCTCTGTAACACTGTCACGGTATGACAGGGGACTGCCGAATAAAAAAAGGCTTAGCGACCTTTCTAAGCCGAGATGCAAAGATTATCCAGTTTTTTTGCGTACAAAAACAGTAGACAATCAGGTTGGTGACTAAGAAAGAGGTAGTGTCAACGTGACAGATTTTTACATTTATTGGACCAGGTAACAAATCCAAGAGACCAATGTTATTACATATAAACAGGAAGTAGATAATTATGTTACTATACTGCCCGAGTTGAAAATTCATAAAAAACCCAATTGAACACTCTTTTTGATAGAATCCTGCGTAACATTACGTTACGGTTATCGTATAGCACGATCGAGAAACCTCATACATAATTTAGTTCCAAATACGCTCACGGGCGGGCGCTGTTCCAAACGTCATACAAACTCGATGACGTTTACTATTCGTTTTTACGTGACGCAGGTTTCGAATATTCATACTCGGGCCTCTGCAAGCAACTCTACGGAAGTGACGTGACGACCGACTATGAAACCGTGACAATTTTCATACGCAATTTACAAGGAACGGTATTATATCTGCAAGAGGCTGATGTGACGGCGACATTGGAATATAATGATGATGTTTCGTATAGTTTTTAAATTAGTACTAGTGTCAAAGAAACGAGCTTTTAAATTTTCCTCCGGCCGCGTTTTTCGACATAATAAGATTTAGACTATGAAAATTTCCTTATTATAATTTCAAACTTGATTAACAATCATTGTTGTTCGATGTTCGTACCAAGTGGAAATTAGCGAGCTTCGTGGTTCGAAGGTTGAGCCAAGTGGAATTTTAAAAAATCCTCTTGGTCCGATAGTCGAACTAATTGTAAGTGGAATATAAAATTCCTGATAGTCCGACATCACCACGTTGACAAACCATGTGGCCTGAGGGTTAAATTTTATGATGCGACGTTGATTTTCTTTCGTTTTTCCTGCACGTTGTACTGTTACGTCTCAGACTTGCACATAAATATAGACTCATTTAGACCACGAATAATTTTATGTTTTACTTTGCTTCTAAAATAAACCAGTTCTACCCCGCCACAACATGTGAGAACAAGACTACGTCTGAGCGACATACATAATACATGTTTTCATACAGGACTCACCTTCGAACCCCTAAATCCCTCTGAAAACCAGCGACGTGGCCCCAGCCGCGGCACAATGCTGAGAGGGATCCTGTTCAACGTCTTTGTTAATTGTTTAAATTGTTGTTGTTTTTAATTGTTTTTTTTATTATAATTGTCAATTGTGTACATTGAATAAATATTTTTCTATTTCTAAATAAAAACATACAAAGTATCCATGAACTTGTACAGTATATTTTGACATCTGAGGCAGCAGGTGATGTATGCCTCGGTATAAACCCCAAACATAATAATTCCTGAGTACGACGGTTACGTTTGCCCCGATCGTAAAATTTGCCTTTCAAAACCGCTGAATAAAATCCAAGCATATTCACATTCAATGTTCGCATTTGTAGCGAATGTTGCAATGTTGAATATTAAATGTTTAGGCTTGTAGGTAAACCTAATGTGTGTAGGTACTTACTACGTGACTGAGTTTTTTTTAACCTCACTTTTTGCCGTTGGCCTTCGCATTTACTGGAAAATGTTAAGGAAATTATTTGTCTTAAAAAAATACCCAAACAAAATAGCTCCTTACTAACCTATTTCAATGTGATATTATTTTATTCGTAATTGATAGAAACGCCAGCCTTATATAGTCAAACCCTATTATTCATAAACCTTTTTAACTAAAATGCCGTTAAAGTTCGTTTGTCCTTTTCTGTCACATTGACATTTCCGTTAGTAAGAAGAAGACAAAACCTATTTCAGCTAAGGAGGCTTTTGTGACGTTTATGAATAAGGCTCACAATCGGCTTGACGAACGAAAATGATTGCGATCGCGAGAGCCACAAAACATTGCCTTAAACCATTCCGAGCTGTCATTTTGCCTACAGTGAAACCAATCGTTCGTTCAATTGGCTTGAAAAATGCCTCGGCACCGCTTTCGATTGTCATGACCTTACGCGATACAAATTGTTTCCTTTTCAAAGCGAGCTCGGCTTGGAAATGTCAAAATGAACGCGATCGTGATTCCGAGAGAATTGACAACATTTCATATTTTTCACACCTGGAAATTAATATAGGTATCGAAAGGGCTTTGCCTCCTGAACACATAAAAATTTAATATTACTTATTTTTTTAAATACAAGAGAATAAAATCAAATTACCAATTCTACCAAAACTACGCAAGAATGGGTGTAATACTTTTGCCTTTTTCACGAAAAAAAAAATAAGCAACAATCACACGTAGGTTTGACAATGTCAGATAAATTTGACATCTTGGTTTTTTTTTTTTGATCGTGACAAGACAAAGACAATTGGATCCATCCTAGCGTAGTTTCGGAGCTACGTCCTTTTGGAATAAGTACCTTTTAATAAATTAATAATAAATTAACTATAAATCCTAATGAAATTTTAAAACCGTAGATTTGCTCCTCTTTCAAAGTAGAATACAGACAATTAATCAAATTATAGTCTCAAAAATGTGAAATGTTGTCAATTAGACAGGCGTTACTTTGCGGAGGTTCATGAACGAAAGCAGTTAATTTGATCACCCACGACCATGTGTATCTATAGCTAGGTCTATAGGACGTAATAAGACGGACGATTTTTCACTTGTGGTCACGTACGGGTGAGCTAATTAATTGTTTTTAGTTCATTATTTTCTTCTCTCCAGCCCAATTACGTCCCGCTGCTAGGCACAGGAATTCTCTCAGAATGAAACCGTTTGGGCTATAGTTCCGGGGCAAGAGTGGATAACGAACTTCACACACCATTGAGTTGCCTGGAGTAAGCTGACTGCCAACGTTGGAGATGCACCACAGGAAGAAAAAGAATAAAATAATATACGAGTAAATGTACTTAGCTGCAAATCAACCAAGCGATTGCTAAATGGTTTCGTTTATTCCGATGAACAGAGAGTCAGTTTGAGGACTGAATTCTGTTTACTTTAGCTGACAGCCGTTCCCAAATGAAGGGTATACGGAAAGAACATGTCTAGTCGCTTTTTTTTTTAACGAGATTTTAATCTCAAAATGTAGAGCATGCACTCAATACACTATAAAGTTACTGTAGTGTAGGTACTTGTACATTTATATTGGGCTATGAAGGTAGATATATAAAATGACTTGCAAATGTCTGTACTGTTAGTTCGGAATAGATTGCTGTACGTTAAACTGTCTTTTATTCCCAAGCCCCTATTTCTCAGTGGCGAACGAGGATTTTGGGACTAGTTTTGATCTGTGTATTGTGTGTTGTGCGTAAACAATGTCCATCGGCAAAATCGGCGAGTTTGACGCGACGTCGGGTAACTGGACTTTGTACGTCGAAAGACTGGAGATGTACTTCGTAGTGAATAGCATCGACGAAGACCTGTGGTTGCCCACGCTAATCGCGGTGATCGGGGAGGGTACATACGAGCTGCTGAGCAACCTAGTGAGCCCGAGAAAACCGGCCGATATGGAGTACGCGGCGGTCACGGAAGTGTTGCGTAAGCACTTGCAGCCTAAACAGTCAGTCATGGCGGAAAGATACCGGTTCCGACAGAGGCGTCAAAGCAGTGACGAAAATATTTCACAGTATATCAGCGAGCTAAAGAGGCTATCAAAATATTGTGAATTTGCGGGAAGTTTAGAGGACAACTTACGAGATCAATTAGTTTGTGGAGTGAAGAGTGATTTAATTAGGCAGCGTTTATTCGCGGAGGATAGATTAACCTACGAGAGTGCCGTAAAACTTGCGTCGGCGTTGGAAGCGGCCAAGCGGGATGCGGCTGTCGTGGTCGTGGAGCAGGCGACGGCGGGCGGCGCGGGAGCGGCCACAGGCGCGGTGTATGCGCTGGCGGCGCGCGGCGATCAGCGGGCGCGCGGGCGCCGCTGGCCCGCAAGCACCGGCGCCGGCAGCGGCGTGGCGCGGCGGCCCAGCGCTTGGACGTCATGCAAGACATGCGGAGCGCACGATCACGCAGACACGGTGTGCAAATTTAAGAATTTTGTGTGCCGACTGTGTGGTAATAAAGGACATCTGAAGCGTGTTTGCCCAGAGCGCGCGCGCGGCCCCGGCGGCTCCGCGCGGCAACCCCGGATGTACAGCGTCGAGGCAGCCGGCGCGGAAGCGCAGGAAGAGGATAGGCAGTCCGACAGCTCCGAGCTGGAGGAAAACTTCCACCAATTGTGTTTGAACAGCTATAAACCGGTGAGCATGACTGTGGTTGTTGATGATGTGCCAATTAAAATGGAGCTAGACACTGGAGCGGCAGTCTCTTGTATTAGTAACGATACCTATTTAAAATATTTTAATCCAATATTTTAAGCCAGTTGAAAAATCAGATATTGTTTTTAGGTTTTATGATGGTACAAAAATAAAACCCGTAGGTACAATAAAACCTATGGTTAAGTATAAAAATAAACATAAATATTTAGAGTTGTTTGTAGTAGAAGGCGGGTCGCCGTCGCTAATGGGCCGTCATTGGCTAGCGGAATTAGAGATTCCAATTCCCGGTTGTCAGCAAACTAGTGATAAGAATATAGGTGATAACTGTAAATTGGAGGGTGTTGAGTTATCTATTTTAATTGACAGATATAAGGAGTTGTTTAGCGGTTCCCTGGGGCGATTCACGGGCGGTAAGGCAACGCTACGGGTGCGAGAGGACGCGGTGCCGGTGTACTGTCGGGCGCGCCCTCTGCCTTACGCGATCAAGGATCAGGTGGACGCACAACTGGATGACATGCTGCGGGAAGGTATTATCGAGCCAGTCAATACCTCCGAGTGGGCTACTCCCCTGGTGCCGGTTAGGAAGGCCGACGGCGGTCTGCGTATTTGCGCCGACTATAAAGTTACGTTAAATCCCGCCTTACTGATAGACAGGTTTCCTTTGCCTAGGGTAGAAGATTTGTTAGTGGGGTTGAACGGAGCGCAGGTATTTTCAAAAATAGACCTGTCACAGGCGTACAAACAGGTTGAATTGGACGAATCCAAAGAGTTTACCGTCATCAATACTCACAGAGGCCTTTTTAAGTACTGTACAGAATCGTTTAAAATTATTCTTATTTTAATCCTTAATTCTAATTCTAATGTTATTAAATTTATATTCAAGAAATCAATATTTACAAGAGCTATTTAAAGAATAGTCGTTAAATAATGTCAATTTATAATTAAAAATCATGTACAATCATTGGTTTAACTGCGTTAAACAGAGTTCCTCTTTTGTTATATTTTATTGTATAGCAACATTAACTGTCAAAAATTCTGTTCGTCATTCTCTTGTCATTGTATCGATTCACCGAGATTCATGACTGTAACGTTCTTACAATTTATTCCTAATTAAACCAGCTAAAATCTACAGTCCACTTTTATATTCAAGACCATATATCCTGAAAGACTCGAAAAGGAAGTTTAGGGATCTTTTTCATGGTCCTTTACGAGCCTCCAATTGGAAGAAGATTGTAAGGTCGGAGAAGGTCGGGCTACTCCTTCAGGCTTAAATCCAATAAGCCGATATCAAGATCAGCGTTGAGATCATCCAGCTACGTGCAAGGCAAGAGCTGACACTCATCATCACATCGCGTCCCATCAGCCAGGACATTCAGCGACCGACGGGTGAACAAAGCCAGCAAGCACGAAGCGTTCCTGTACATCAGGAAATAGTCAGTGACGTGACCACCGAGCCAGTTACGTTAGTCATTCTAGAGCTGATCATATTCAGGGAGTGAGCTAATCAGGGAAGTACACAGTGAAGCAGTTGCAACAAGTCAAAGGAGCAGATATCCACATCTGGGAAAAGGACGCAAAACAGTGAGACCGTTCCTATTATTCCTTATTTTTCATTTCGCTTTTGTTGCTTGCTTTCCATCATACATCCATAATTCCCATTATTCAATTTCATTTGCATTCATCAACCATTTAGGCATTATATGACAGCCTAAAATTCATCTCGTAGATACCTGTTCATTAAAATCATAATCAAGGTTCTTCATTGCAACGCTTAATCAGTTAGCTAGATAATCATTCGTATTGTTTGGTTTTGTAGCATAATTCATTGGGGGTAATTAGCATAACCTCGCTGGTTACTTACCATTTCATATTCAAATACTCATTTCACATTCTCAATCACAATAATAATTCACATCCACAAAGTCAATAACACATTCCATAGTTTAGGTAGGTACACATTAACTTTAAATATAATCATTCGTAAGTTACACGGTAATAATATCTTAACCACAAGTTGTTTTTTGTCACTAAATACAAGTACAGTTACACAGTTTAGATTTGTTTAGTTCATACAGTTAATAAATTAATCAAAACATTAAGAATAAAGTATTAAAACATTAGCCAAATTATTTAAAAATCACAACCTCAATCCATTGCACAAACAATCAACAACTAAACGAGTTTTATAACTACTGTGTTATTTATCATCTTCGCAGAGCATCATACCGCTGAGTTAGCAACTTGCATTCAATAGCGGTCGGCTCGGCCGGCGCCGCTCGCTGCACGGCTTCTGACGCCTGCGCAAAATTAATAGCAATCTTGAGTTGCGACGCCTAGACAAAAATAATAGCAATTTTTACATTGTATTTTTATTATCTTTTTGAAAGGATTGTTTTTTTATATCCGCTCAGCTTGATAATATTTTTTACTTACCATGACGGAACAAGAGCAGCTTAAGAAATTAAAATACAAGCGAGGTGCCATTAAGGGCAAGCTTACTGCTTTTCAAAGCTTCTTAGAACGCTTCAAAGCCGAACCACAGCTTAGCGAATTGCAGGTTGCCGAACTTCAGTTACGCTATGACAAGATTGTGCCTATATTCGATGAATTTGATGCATTACAGACTGACATCGGTATGCTGTCAGAGTCAGAGACTGCGGGCGACGCAGGTATCGGAGAGGAGCGCAAGCTTTTCGAGGATGCCTACTATGCCAGCATGTCCTCTGCGCAAGTTTTAATTCACAAACACGCGAGGCGTAACTCCGGTGACAATGTATCTGAGGTAAGCTCTGTATCAACAGTTGTCAAGGCACACAGTCAAAACTTTGTTAATTTGCCAAAAATTGAATTACCTCGATTCGAGGGTGGTTATCATAACTGGCTCGCATTCCGAGATACTTATCTCTCACTCATTCATAATAATGATGCAATCAACCCTATCAATAAATTTCATTACCTGCGAGCTTCACTCCGAGGTAGCGCTGCACTCATTATTCAAAGTTTGGATCTGACCAACGACAACTATCCAATCGCGTGGCAGCTACTTTCCGATAGGTTTGATAACCAGAAGTTATTAGTTAATCATCACGTCAATGCATTGTTTAATGTAGAGCCTATTCAGAAGGAATCAAGTCATGCCCTTCGTGACATTCTAGACGTCACTAATAAAAACTTGCGGGCGCTGCATTCCTTAGGTCAACCTACAGATAACTGGGATACTCTTGTTATCCACATGATGTCAAATAAGTTAGACTCTGTGACCAGTAGAGAGTGGGAGGAGCGCAGAAATTCAGACACCACTGTCGCTTCTCTAGAGACATTTAAACTATTCCTTTTACAAAGAGCAGACTTTTTGGAAAGCATAGAGAATAATAAGCTCAATAAAGTTGGCAGCCAGCAGTCAGCGTCATCTTTTAGTCATTCCAAACCCAAAAGCTTTGTAGCTTCCAGCTCTACTGAGTCAAAATTCAAAAGGTCCTATTCACATCAATGTCCTTTATGTAAAAAGGATCATCATTTATATAATTGTTCATCATTCAGGAAACTTCCGGTAGACATGAGACTTCAAAAGGCAAAGCTGTTCAAAGTTTGTCTAAATTGTCTCTGCCATGGACATACCGATAGTCAATGTCGTCTATCTCATTGCAAGTATTGCAACATAAAACACAATACTTTGATTCATACAGAGCCCATTCGAGAAAATACACAAAATGAGATCCCTCTCAACCTTGCCATGGTGACGAAGGAGTCGGTTGACAATATTAGGCCCAAACATGTGCTGCTGTCCACAGCTCTCATAAAGGTTGCAGACAGCAAGGGAAAGCTGCGCACAGCACGCATTCTCTTAGACAACGGGAGCACAACAAATTTCATCACTCAAGAATTGAGCAGCAAGCTGCAATTGCGCACCCGATCGACCAATTCAAGGGTAACCGGCATCAATAGTCACACTTCAAACAGTTCTCAAGCGTGCTCGATACAAATTCATTCAATTGATGGAAGCTTTAAGACGGACATAGATTGTTACGTCATTTCAAACATCACTACAGCTATACCATCTACATACATACATACACACAACATTCAGTTACCCATTGGAATCCAATTAGCGGATCCTACATTCAATACACCTGCACGGATTGAAATATTAGTAGGTGCTGAATTGTTTTGGAACGTATTAGGTTCTAATCGCATTTCATTAGGCAAAAATAAACCTACACTATTTGAGACTAAACTCGGATGGCTAGTGTCAGGAGCCATAAGTCAGCCCAAACCAAGCACACCCATTTGTATGTTTACTCAAAATTCAAACACAGACACTCAAGTAGACATTTCTCGATTTTGGGAATTAGATACAGTTGCACTTAAACATCGAATGACCCAGGAAGAACGAGCGTGCGAAGATCACTTTTTTAAAACCACAACTCGCAACGCCGACGGGCGCTTTGTAGTGTCCTTACCGTTGAGAGATTCACCTGATGTACTGGGAGATTCTTATCAACGTGCTTTAGCTACCTTCTTATCCGTGGAGAGACGGTTAGAGAAAAACCCTACTTTAAAAAATCTCTATGTAGAGTTTCTCAACGAATACGAAGAGTTGGGTCATATGTGCAAGTGCAACGCCAACGAAGAGCATTCATCATGTTTCCTGGCCCATCATGGGGTTGTTAGGGAGGCTAGTACAACAACTAAGCTCAGAGTTGTATTCAACGCGTCTTCTCCCACTACATCGGGTAGATCATTCAACAGTATTCAAATGGTAGGGCCTACTATTCAGGACGATTTACTGTCCATATTGCTACGTTTTCGTCAACATAGGTTTGTGGTTACCGCAGACATTGAGAAAATGTACCGCCAAATTCAAGTTGTAGAGCCACAGACAGCTCTACAAAAAATTCTCTGGAGATCACATCCGACACATCCAATTGGGCATTACTCTCTTAAAACAGTCACTTACGGTACGGCCTCAGCACCATATCTGGCCACAAGGTGTCTCACTCAACTGGGGTATGATGCAACTGATGCTGACGTAAAGCAGGCAATATGTCACGATTTTTACGTCGATGATTTTTTATCTGGAAGAGACACAATCGACAAAACTGTTTCACTGTGCAAGAATGTCACGAATACACTAGACGCAGCCAAATTTAACCTCAGAAAGTGGCATTCAAATAATCGTGACATTTTGCGTGCTGTTTGTGACGACTACAGCCATTCAGATTCAGTAAACCTTAGTGCTGACGAATCATCCAAAACACTGGGACTGAATTGGCAATGTGACTCAGATACACTTACATTTTCAATTCACATTGATGCAAAAAATAAAATTAACAAGCGCAGTATACTTTCCACAATCGGTCAAGTCTTTGATCCCCTTGGTCTTGTTTCTCCATGCATTGTAGAGGCAAAGATTATTATGCAGCGATTGTGGATAAGTAAATGCACATGGGACGACGAAGTTCCACATTCAATCAAGGAGCAATGGCTTCAATTCGCCAATACTCTGCCACACTTAAATCGATTAACTATACCAAGATGTATTAAAACACACGATCCCGTTGACGTCACGTTACACACCTTCACAGATGCAAGCGAGAGAGCGTACGGTGCGTGCGTGTATATACGCAGTGTCAATAAAGATGGGTCAGTCTGTGTCCGTCTTTTAGCTTCCAAAAGCAGGATAGCTCCAATCAAACCCCAAATTACAATTCCTCGCTTGGAACTGAGTGGAGCGTTACTGGGAGCAAAACTCTATTCAAAGGTAACTTCATCACTTACCTTAGATTTCAATGACTGCACATTTTGGTCAGACTCTACAATCGCTTTGGGGTGGATCGCTTCTTCGCCTCTTCATTTGAAAACCTTTGTGCGTCACCGGGTTAGTGAAATTCAGGAGCTAACTGCAAATCATCTTTGGTCCTACGTTCCTTCCAAAGACAATCCAGCGGATCTCGTATCACGGGGTCTCAGCGCTGACCAATTATGCAATTCTTCATTGTGGTGGACGGGCCCAGAGTTTTTGCAGTTGGACCCATCACAATGGCCAAAAAATCCTAACAATGTAGGCATCATCGATCTACCAGAAACTGTAACCACATCGTTATTGGCCAATCAAAATCAAAATGACACTAATTTATTTTTCAAATTAATTCAAAATTCATCAAGTTATACTAAATTAAATCGAATTATGGCTTTCATTTTAAGATTCATCAATAACTGCAAAAAAGACAAAGTTAGTCAAAAGGGTAACCTTTCTATTCAAGAGCTTGAATTAGCTAGCACTTTTCTTCTACGTAGAGCTCAACAAGATTCATTTGCTGAAGAACGAACTTTGCTTTTATCTAATAAGCCATTATCAAGCAAATCAAATATACTTTCCCTGTCACCATTTATTGACACTGATTCGCTCATTCGCGTAGGGGGAAGACTGAGCAACTCTGACTATGACTTCAACGTCAGGCATCCAGTGTTGCTCAGTAGCAAACATAACTTATGCAGGCTTTTATTTCAAATGTACCACAAAACATTTATGCATTGTGGTCCACAGCTTCTCTTAGCCACTGTTCGACACAAATATTGGGCTATTGGTGGCAGAAACCTAGCCAAAGCAACAGTGCATAAGTGCGTGAAGTGCTGCAGATTTAAAGGGAAGACTATTCAACCCATCATGGGAAATTTACCCAAGGAACGTGTTCACCTGGAGTTTCCGTTCCTCAACACAGGGGTTGACTATGCCGGGCCAGTTATGATATCCAACCGCAAAGGTAGAGGCAGTACCTTAATAAAAACTTACATCTGTGCATTTGTGTGTCTGGCAACGAAAGCAGTGCACCTTGAGCTTGTTACAGATTTAACGAAAGAAGCATACATTGCTGCCCTAACCAGATTCATTGCTCGCCGTGGCAAACCTCAAAAATTATTTTCAGATAACGGGACTACTTTTAAAGGTACATTCAATGAGTTATCACAAATTCTCATTCAGTCTTCGTCATCAGACACTTCAGATCTAGGCATTCAGTTTTCATTTATCCCTGCCTATACACCACACTTTGGTGGGCTATGGGAAAGTTTAATTAAATCTATTAAACACCATCTCAGGCGTGTTCTCGATCAAAGTCACATGACATACGAAGAGATGTCTACGCTGCTGATTCAGATCGAAGCAATCCTCAATTCGAGGCCTCTTACTCCAATTTCCGACGATCCTAATGACCTATATCCATTACCTCCTGCCCATTTTTTCATAGGACGGTCCATTCAATTTGTGCCTCATCCACAGATAACAACCGCAGCTATTACATCACTTCAGCGTTGGAAACGTATTGAGCTGCTGAAACAACAGTTTTGGCATCGGTTTTCTAATGAGTACATTCTCTGGCTACAGCAGAAGACCAAATGGTACACTTCTACAGAGGAGCTCAAGGAAGGCACTCTGGTCCTCATCAAAGACAGGACTCTACCTCCTCTCCTGTGGCAGCTTGGTCGAATCACTCACGTCATCCCTGGAACTGATGGCATCGCGCGGGTCGCAGACATCAGGACGAAGAAAGGCATCATCCGCCGGGCTTTCAACAACATCTGTCCCCTCCCAACTTCTTCATTTGAAAACTAATAGATTTCAAGGGCGGCAGCATGTACAGAATCGTTTAAAATTATTCTTATTTTAATCCTTAATTCTAATTCTAATGTTATTAAATTTATATTCAAGAAATCAATATTTACAAGAGCTATTTAAAGAATAGTCGTTAAATAATGTCAATTTATAATTAAAAATCATGTACAATCATTGGTTTAACTGCGTTAAACAGAGTTCCTCTTTTGTTATATTTTATTGTATAGCAACATTAACTGTCAAAAATTCTGTTCGTCATTCTCTTGTCATTGTATCGATTCACCGAGATTCATGACTGTAACGTTCTTACAATTTATTCCTAATTAAACCAGCTAAAATCTACAGTCCACTTTTATATTCAAGACCATATATCCTGAAAGACTCGAAAAGGAAGTTTAGGGATCTTTTTCAAGTACAATAGGTTGGTATTTCGACTTTTGTCTAGCCCGGGCATTTTCCTGCGTATTATGTCGAACCTGTTTAGTGATATACCTAACGTCAAGTGTTTCCTAGATGACGTCATCATAGCCACGAAAGATAAAAAAGAGCATTTAATTACGCTCGATAAGGTATTCAATAGGTTGCACCGTCATGGTCTTAAACTTAAACAAAGTAAGTGCCTATTTATGACTGACGAAGTCAGATATTTAGGGTACATTATTTCCAAAGACGGATTGAAGGTAGATCCCGGCAAAGTTGAAGCCATTACTAACATTCCCCGGCCTAGCAATATTAATGAGCTACGATCGTTTTTAGGATTGGTAAATTTTTATGCTAAGTTTGTAAAAAATGTTAGCACAATATTGTCTCCATTATATCAATTATTACAAAAAAAGGTAGAATGGAGATGGACTGATAATTGTGAGCTCGCTTTTCGAACGATTAAAAACGTCCTCACAAGCGCAGAGGTATTGGTGCACTATAACCCGGGCAAACAGCTGATAGTGACGTGTGACGCGAGCTCGCGGGGCGTCGGCGGGGTGCTGACCCAGCCGGGCGCGGGGGGGATCGAGCGTCCGGTCGCTTACGTGTCGAGATCATTAACAGATGCAGAAAAGAATTATTCACAAATTGATAAGGAGGCGCTCGCTATTGTTTTTTGCTTGGAAAAACTGCATCAATACCTGTACGGCAGGAGGTTTCTTCTTCGCACAGATCATAAACCGTTGGTTAGTATTTTTGGACCTAAAGTAGGTGTACCTGCTATGGCGGCCAGTAGGCTACAACGCTGGGCCATTAAGCTGTCTGCCTATACCTACGATATAGAATACGTGAATACTAAATCGAACGGCGCGGACGGTTTATCGCGATTACCGTTAGGCCCGAAAAGTAAAACAATAGTAGAAATCCCGGAGCAAACTTATTTACATTTCGCGCAGAATGCTATGTTACTAGATTATGAAGTGATTAAAAAGTTTACAAACCGAGACCCCATTTTGAGTAGGCTGTTAGCGTACTTGAGGAATGAGTGGCCCAAAGAAAACGAAATTAGAACAATGCAGCCATATTTTAACCGTAAAGCAGAACTGTATGAAGAGTTAGGTTGCGTTATGTGGGGACACAGGGTGGTCGTACCGGAAGGGTGCAGGGGTGGTGTGCTGGCCGCATTGCACGAGTCCCACATGGGTATTTTTAAGACCAAAGCGTTGGCTAGGAGTTACGTTTGGTGGCCGGGCGTGGACGAGGCCGTGGAGGCGCTGTGCCGCGCCTGCGCCGTGTGCGCGGCGGAGGCGGACGCGCCGCCGCGGCACGCGCCGAGTCTGTGGCCCTGGCCCACCAAGCCGTGGTCACGTGTACATGTAGATTTTTTGGGCCCACTTTTTGGTAAAATTTACTTGGTCATGGTGGATGCTAGGACGAAATGGATAGAAGTGTTTGAAGAACCGAGCACTGCGGCGCAACACACCATCGCAAAATTAAGCGAGACGTTCGCTCGTTGGGGCCTACCCAGACAAATTGTTTCCGATAATGGACCGCCTTTTACGAGTACGGAACTCTCTTTGTTCCTAAATAAGTTAGGTATAGAACATATATTTGCGGCTCCATATCACGCTGCCTCGAACGGGGCGGCGGAGAATGCGGTGCGTACAGTTAAGCGGGTAGTTAAGAAAGCATCTCGCCAAAAAGTGAATATAATTGAGGCTCTTAATACATTCTTGTTATATTATCGGAATGTCGAACATAGTACTACGGGAGCCAGCCCCGCGGCGCTCATGCTGGGGCGGCAGGTGCGCACGAAGCTCGATGCGTTACGGCCGGACTGCGAGGCTCGGGTGCGCGACGCGCAGCGCCGGCAGGCCGCGGGCAGCGGCGGCGTGCGGGAACACGCGTACCACCCGGGAGACCCCGTGTGGGTGCGCCAGTACTAGGGTCAAACCAAGTGGGTACCGGGTACCATCTCGCAACAATTGGGTAATAGGGACTATAGGATAGTAGACGAGGAAGGCAAGTCAGCGCATAGGCATCTGGATCAGTTAAGGCGGCGTCCTAGAAGTTCTTTGATTTGTCCAAACCTTCGGCCAGAACAGGAGAGTAGCCCTTTAGAGACACAGCTGGGAGATAATACCGTTCCCGGTTCAGGCAGACCAGACGGCGAGATCACAGTGGCTCCGCCAGGTAGTCCATCATCTGATGACGCGTCAGGTACAGAATCCAGCGGGATTCCGGGGCTACCGACAGAGACCGCACAGGTTAACCCCGATAACCCCGCTGCACAGTGTGCCTTACCGCTCCGTACTCGGCCGCTACGAAAATGTAGGGTTGACCCGGCTAGTTATAAGTTGTGATATACAATGTTATTATTATTGTAATAATTGGTGGCGGGTTAGTTTTTATT